>OW386288.2:106754394-107354394 GCA_936432065.2 Rutpela maculata
AAATCTTGCATCAGTCCGGACCTAGTCAATCCTGGTTCAAAACTGTAAACAGGCTCTCTGCGCATCCAACTGGGACAAGCTTCTCTGGATGCCTGGACACAGCAACATCGAGGGTAACGAACGGGCAGACGCTCTGGCCAGAGGGGGCCCTCAGAGGCCCTTACTGGGTACGGAACCAGCTCTCGGCTACCTTAGATCAAATGCCAAGAAGTCAGTAGAAAACTGGACACGGTCCCAGTTCTTTGACTTCTGGGCCTCCTACCCAGGACTCCGGCAAGTGAAGCTCTTGATGTCAGGTCCCTTGCCGAAGGGAGCAGAACAAATCCTGATACAGGAAACAAGTCAGAATAGTGGTAGGTATTTTGGCTGGACACGGCTCTTTCAGAAAACACCTGCACACTATAGGGGTAATTGACAACCCCGACTGCAGGTTCTGCGGGGACGAGGGGGATACTTCCATCCACGTCCTTATTTCCTGCCCTAGTCTTATGAATTTGAGGCACAAACACTTCGGCATTGGTTTTCCGGTGCTGGAGGAAATAAGGAATGCCCCTATAGGAAGGATTTTGGCCTTTAGGTTAGAATCCGGCCTGAATGGGGGAATTCAATAAATTCGTAGCGGTAGCATAATGGGCCTCAAGGCCTGAGTGCGGCGATCCTTCGCCCCGCTAAAAGAAGAAGAAGAGGTGCCACTGCTGGATTCCTCCTGCACAGCTAAACGTAACGTTTCTGACACTAATTCCTACTGTTTTAGCTTCAAATTTCTTTTTCTTGATAGTGTGGTCATCAAACTTGGTAAGGAGGTTGAGATGTGTCATGCCTATCGTTGAGAACTGGAGTATACGGGGTCATCAGTCCCCGAAGGTTGGTCACTTTTCACTAGGCAACCCCCCCCCCCCCCCCCTGTATTATAGTTATTAATTTTATTAAATTAATAAGGACTGTGTTGGTTTTTCTTTTTGATCAGTTGGTCGGTCACCTTAACTATATTTGCCTGTAGAATCAGCCCCTGAACTAACGAGAGTTACTTCTCTAACATTATTTTTAAATATTCCGTGTTGTTTCAAAAAAAAATCAAATGTTTAAACTTTACTGCCTTTTAATAATTTCAAATTATCAATTTAAATTGTTCAAATTATTTACTTCACAATATTTATTATTTACGTAATATTTTCAAAATATGCAATACACAAACTCACAAGCCTTTATATTTCACAAACTAGTTGATCTATTCAATACTTTTAAAGCTCTTACTTATTTGCTAATTTCTATCGTGTAATTTATGCAGTCTGATCCCCAATGATATCTCTAATAATTTGCGAAATTTTAGAAATGGCGATGCCCACAACAGTCCGATATTTCCACATCATGCCATCCAAATTATAACAGTCGAAATATTATTGATGTACAACCGTCTGCTTATTTCATCATCAGTAATGGGTGTGACAACTAAAAACGCGCTTAAAAGATTAGTCGTTTACAAAGTCTGTGAAGTGTGCCCAGGAAACCACTATATCTAATATGTTGCTTTTAATACTAAGATGAGTAATAACGAAAATTATCAATGGTGCCAGTTTTATATCATCAATATTTAATTTAAATTAAATACATTTGAATTAAACGCATTGGGTCGAAGAGTTCTACTTATTTTCTAAACAATGAAATTGACTTGTTGATAGGTATTTTAAAGAAAATTGTGAAATGGACATCTTTCAGCAATTTGTAAATTTTTGTGGTCTAAGTTACACAAATAGTAACGTTAGGTGTGGCAATTTTAATACGTAAAAAATCAGAACCCGCATAAAGTTCTTAGATAACTATTTTCATTAAATATGAGCCTCGAGAATTTTTTTGTGCAACATTCTTTTATCTTTTGCTTATTCGTGTTTGTAACATCTTGATATAAGTCTTGTGGCCCATGCATTATTCCAATCGGTTTCCCTTCTGTTATTTTTTAAATTATGTTTTTGTTTAGGATTTGCGCGGTTTGATGTACTTACACAATCGACGATTTAAAAGTGGACCAGACCAATGTATCCTTATCAAATATATAAGAATACACTGCCACTTGCATCGCCCTCCGTACTGTTGATTTCGATCACGTCATGTTCTGATCAATTTGTAAGGTTATGTTTTACCACAGTAGAGAAAAGACCAGTAGTCCTACTCAGCCGGAACAGTTGTATAAGATTTTCAGTGCGCATGCGATGCTCCTGGGCTTAAATTATTCGATGCGCAGTGGACGGCACGACGATAGTGGACGGCAGTGATGATGTAGGGTGGGGTGGATGTTTATTTTTGTTTACGTTTACGTTTCTGAACAGTCGCCACTGTCGCCAGTATACGACGAAATGCGCGTGGGATACAAACAGTAGATGCGCAGTGGATTAAAAAAAATAAAATCGAGTACAATAAATATCAAAGGGACCGCTGCGAGTGAAACTACTGGTCTTCTCTATACTGTGGTTTTACTTTTGACTAAGTGGACGATTTTCGATTACTTCACAGCTTTGAAATACGTAAGTAAAGCATGTCCACAAGTATCGACAATATACTTTTGTGTGAAAAAAATACTTTAATATAAGTACCGTTATACAGCCATTTGGATAGTGACATTTTTAATAATTTAAAATCCAAATTTTGTTTATAAAATAGTCATAAAATATTGGGGCAAATCAGACAAATGAACCCCGTGAGGCTAGAAATAAATTCATTGATATGTGAAAACGATTACTGTGAAAATTATTATGGCCTACTGTCAACAAAATGAATTTAAGTTTTCTCCATGCGTGAATTTGTATGTATCCAAGGAAACCCCTTATGGGGTTAATTTATCTGATTTGTCAGATGCATACATTTATGTAGTTCCGTGTGCCGGTTAATGATTAAGTGTAATCAGTGTTTAGAGGGACGTGTGGAATACGAAAAGCATTGGTAGCCACCAGCGGGACATGACTGTCGTTTTCTTGAGGAGGAGGGAAGCTCGGTAAGTTAAAATCTAAAGATCAGTTGATAACTCCTAAACCATCAGCTTTACGAAAAAAAATTGTAGGACCAAAATGAAAGATACTAAATTTTTCTACAATAGTTGTTCTATGCGCCTATGTGCTACACCCAAGCGTTCGTGAGATGAAGTAAAACATATGTACATAGGAAACTATTGTAGAGAAGTATATTATCTTTCATTTTGGCCCTATAACTGTTTTAGTTCGCATAGTGTTATTGACCAATTAAACTTGACATTCAGTAAAACAATTAAATTACTATGAGCAACGGTATTGTATAATAATACTCTTTCGGTAACATAATTGGTATATTTTACTTTATCTCACGAACGCTTGCTCGTAGCACATAAGCGCATATAACAACTATTGTAGAAAAATTTCATTTTTGTCATATAACTTTTTTTTCGTAAAGTGGATGGTTAAAGAGTTATCAACTGATCTTTAGATTAGCTTACCGAACTCCACCCTGCTTTATCAAGAAATCAACAGATATGACCCGTAGGTGTCCACCAATGATTTTCGTGTTCCATATGTCCCCCTGAACACACTGATACCCCTCTTTACACTTAATCATTAACCTGCACACGGGATGTCTTTTTTTAACATAGCACGACCCACTAGAATTTCCAGGAAATATAACTGTAAAGATGTAAATCAATATAAAATGTTTTTTAGATTCAGTGGAGCAAGCAGGACTTGCAAAATTAACGAGAAACAGAAAACACCATATAGGCTAAGGAAGGGCATCTGACCGAAGAACAAATTTACTTAAACAAATTTAATGTTATTTGTACAAAATTGCAAAATTATAATAATTATACTTTCTAAGTGGTGAGGTGAATTACTTTATTTCATATACCTAACAGATTCAAAAATTCCATAAAAAAGTTGTAGAAAGACGTCATAAAAACGTTACCTTTTGTAACATCAGGGCTCTAAAAGATGTCTTATGGATGTCTTTCAGGCATAAAAGAACATTCATAAGACGTCTTGAATATCGAAGTCTTTTGGATGTCTCTAATATGTCTTTGTGCTGTTTGGGTCTCAATTCACTTTTATTCGTAATTCCATTATGAACAATTTGTCTTTCTCTCTTCATTGCGGCACGAGTAGTACAACCAGTGATATTTAAAAAAACCTGCAAAGATGACAATTTTGAAGAACCTTTTGTTTAAACAATTGTCTTCTGGGACTCTGATTTAATCCAAAATATTTTTTGCTACACTTCTTGTAATATTTACGACAAGTTCCAACGAAAAAAATGCGATAGCAGGACAATTCCTTTTTAAGTGATTTAGACTCTTAATTACTTCCACATCCAGTGGAAGTATAGTAACGACAAAAAAATTTTAAAAATTTTTATTGTTCAAATAGGCTTAAAATGTCATGAAACGTCGAGATTTTAAGTTTGAGCGAAAAAAAATTTTCTGTCTGTCGGTCTGTCTGTCTAACTTTTTTTGTGCGAACGTTTACTCTGGAACCGTTTAAGATATTGACTTGAAATTTGGTAGACATATGTACGTTAACGAGAACTGGAACTAGATTATATTTTCATCTTGTTCCGTCGAAGGGTTGGGGGGTAAATTAGGGTAAGTGGGGGTAAATAGGTAAATCAAGCCGGTAAGAGTACATAAAATTGGTATCTAGTATATATAAAAGAACTTAAAGTCTCAAAACATTTTTTGGCATTAGCCACCCCCATTACTACCCCCACCTCATTATTAAAGGAGATGAAAAAAATAAAATTGTAATTTAGCGTGAATACAAGAATCTAAGCCTCAAAAATTTTTTTTTACTTAGTAAATATAAGAGGAGCTAAGGTCTCAAAAACATTTTTGGCAATAGCCACCTCTATTACCTCCCTCACCCCATTATTAAAGGGGGTGGAAAAATATTGTGATTTAGTGTGTGTACAAGAACCAGTCATCAAGAATTGTTTTCACTTCATTCACCCCCACCACCACCACCACCACCACCATCTCTACTACTGATGGGGTATATCATTTTATGGGTTTTTCTAGTACACGATTTCAAATATTATACAATTAAAGTTCCATAAACAATTATCTCCATTTAGTGGAGTGCAATTATAGTATTTTCGTTGTAAGATACTTAGATAGGAAGTCTGGATGTGGAAGTGGTGATTCCTTAGGCAGCGGTTTTTTACTCTATAGTAATTCAGAGAAATCTTATGCTTTCGTATTATATGATATACTTACTAGTAAAAATATTTATTAGTTGTACTCGACATTGGCATCTATATTTTATTTAAAATGCTTTAAAAAATGACTAAAGATTAGTTATGTAATAAGTTGTTTAACACTGTAATCAACACTCATTAATTACAAAACAATCTAGATATCTAAGGTGCGTATGTCTTGGACAATTTTCATAGCGATAAATCTTGTCGAAGTTCTAGTTCCCTTCTCTCTTTTTTCTTCGTGAACTTTGCATGATATTTATTAACTAACAGGTGCATACCTACTGTTTCAGACAAATGAGAATTATACCATCCGAAGGTTAAAATCGTGAAATTTATATGATGTAGGATATAGGACGCATTTAGATTTTTCACAAGCTTACCCACAGATTATGAGCTAATACTTACGATAATAGTTTTTATAGCTTCACCACATACATAAATATGTCCACTTACGAACAGTTGACAGTGTCGTAATATCAGATAAATTAGATGTTAAAATTTAGAATGTGTAATAAAAGATACTAAAACGATAAGCAACTCATTAGGACATTCAAGGATATCCAAATATTTCAGATTATAAAATAGTTTATTATTACTTGTAATAACTTACATTAGTTTTATTACATACCCATTATGTAAATTTGAACATAAATTATATGCAAAGAGGAGTCTCCAATATTTTATGAATTTAAGCAATATATTTTTAAAATACGTTCTATTGGTCTTTCTGATATTTTTCTCACGTCTTTTGCTCAACTGGCTAGCTGCTGATCTTGCCATCTATGTTCTTCGTCGTCTTTCATATTTGTAGTTGCCGTTATTGCCTACAAGGGCTCCAACCTCCAAAGTATATTATTTTATTTACTATTTCACAGTCTCCTATTCTTAACATGTCTAGACATAATACTATGAGAGAAAGATATGCTCTCACGCACAGTTCCCCTTACCGCAGTCTCCGCTATTACGTCACTTAGTGGTCAACTAGTTCAGCGGTAATTATTTTTTAATGTAAACTAAAATCACCTTAACCAATAGGCGTATTCGGGAGGGGGGGTGGGGGGTGGGCTCCCTCCCCCTCAGAACGAAGTAAAAAATAAAATGTACTGTAGTGTGCTTCAAAGTTCAAAGACTAGAAACAATTAGGAAGTTTCCATTTTCCTCATTTTCTCGTAATAAATAGTCGTAAAAATCTAAAAAATATCTGTAATTTTTTTTTTAAATTATCTCTACAAATAAAAAAGTTATGGTCCTTCCAAGTTTAAAATGCCGCAATCATCTGGGCTGAGCTCGATTACGTCACAATACATGATTCCGCCAACAGCGAGCGGGCGTGGGCACCTTTATACTCGCTGGCAGGCACCGGCAGTTTATAGCCAGCTTGCATTTGAGAGCCGAAAAAATTGCTAAAACATGCAATTTTGGCACATTTTGGTTCATATTTTTCGAAAAACACCATTGGGGCGGCCGTATGATGTCGCGACGTAAAGAGGAACTCTTCCAGATAAACCTGATCATAAATTGCATGGCGAAATTCGAAAATTCGGCTCGGCACGAACGAATCAAAAGTGACATTTTGTGACATTTCAGAAAATCGAGCACATACACTAAATAAAGGGAACATATGGCGCGCCGCCGGCATGGCAAGTAAGCGCGTTGTGTATTGTGACGTCACGGTGGACTTCAGCCGAGGCTGAATAAGAAATTGAACAAGTTCGTGAGTTTTTCAGATATCGAGATAATTTTTTTTTTGTTTGACTAGTTATCTGAAAGAATACTAAATGAGGTTGAATGTACATGATATTTCTAAAATAGGAAACTTCCTAATTGGCACGGCCAAGCGACGAGCTAAAGGCGGAAATACATAGCATTACCTGCCCCAGAAAAATGTCCTGGAAACACCCTTGCCTTAACCGAAATGTTTAGAAGCTTACTCTGCGTTGAAATAATTCTGCGTTGAAATAAAAAAAATTTGATTCTTTTGGTTGGTAGAGACAAAAGATAAGAACCAAAAATGTGAGTAAATTGTAAAATAATAGAAAACTATTTTTTCGTTTCACTCGCTCTAACTCAAAACACAAAGAATTAATCTCAAACCACGGCCGTCTCTAATTAACAGACGACCGTGCTCAAACTTTTACTGTGCTATCATTCTATATTTGTTAATAAAATGTGTTAATATGAAGGTCAAACTTGTAGTATGGCAGCCCGTTACCAAGATTTTCGAGTTACTTTAGCGAAGACAATTCCAGTGTTTCTCATCAGTTCTGGGAGAGCTGAGAAGAAAAGTTCAGGGTGACGGAACTTTTTACCTGTCTTAAAGGGTTCAAATCGGGCTTTGAACATGTAAAGAAAAACCGGTCATCTCGGTCTTCGCAGCGAGGCAGTTTCTTTTGTCTTCTCGTCGAGGAAAGTAAATATGATGAGGAAAAATTGAGAACTGCCCTTTTGACTGATACAGTTACAAAGACCGAAATAATGACAAATAGCCACCGGTCAAAATTCTGGTCATCGCGGCGAGGCAGTTCTGCTCATTATCGAGTAGTTTCGATGTCTCTTGACCACAAGAAAGTTCGAACGGAACTTTTTGCTAGTTCAGTTACGGGTGGTTACATTCGCATGTTGCTTAATTTTGAGGACTGATCAAGTCATCGCGGCGAGGCAGTTTTCCACTTCAGGCTATTCCAAATGTCATTAAGAAGACGAAAAAAATAGGAACTGAAACATTTCCCAGTTCTCTCAGAGAATGTATTTAAATGGAATTGGAATTTAATTTCAAGATGGTTCCATACATACAGTATTGATAAAAGAAGGATTCAAATTATCAGGTTTATTATTGTAGTTTTAAACATTAAATACATCGTCATCTGATGAATTTCTTGCGCTTCATTACTATCTAAGAGGCGAAGTATCCTTCTTGAAATATCGCCGTATGTGCTGCCAGCATCTTTCAACAAATATAGCAAAAAAACCTATTTATAATGCCCGGAGAATCGAAGCCTTCAGAATCTTTTCCAACAGCCGAAGCAGAGTCGCCTTCTCGGTCTTGTGATGTGCTCCGCTAAGGTGACAAAAAGAAAGCACAACGGTGGGATATTGACAAAGTAAGAGCAAACTGCAGGTCAACCTGGGCATTCAGAGAAAGCCTGAGCAATGTTCCAAAAATGTTCCGTTGTAATCTGATTTCCTGAACCTTCCCGTTGATAATCGCTTTCGCGAGATCATATGTGACTTCGGTATATGGTGACTCACATTCATCTGCTATTTTGAATGCCATTTGAAAAGTTTGATAGACAGTAGAGGGTTTGGTTGGAGATTCGTTAATTGCAGGCAAATAAGATATCTTTTGTATCGGGGATTGGTCAATATTGAACCCGATCCACAGCGATTTCTACCAAAATTCGTAAATTTTTATATCGATTTCCCGCAGCTACGGCCAACAGAAAACGGCAGTTCGCATTTTTTTACCCACGACCCACTCTATAAATAGAAAAAAATGTTAGCCTCGCTGCTTTGATTATTTTACCCTCCAATTTGATACAACTTTGATTGATATTATTGGAACTTAGGCCAATGAAAAATGGCAGTTCTCGATTAATTCATGTCTCGTTCATCATTTTTAACAAGAATTAATAGAAAACTGCCTCGCCGCGGTATAAAAATTACGACATTTTTTTCGACAGACGCACAGTGGCACGAATCGTGATTTTTTCGTTCAAAATTATCTAGAGCACTTATTTCGCAACCGATCGGGATAATTTTTTTTTAAATACTCGTTACTTAATTTCCAAAAAAACGTAAGAGAGCCTATTTCGGTATAAACTTTAACAAAAATATTTCATTTTTCATAATTTTTTAGCATTTTACAACCGTCATTGATTCCGCCATCTTGCAGGTTGGTTTATGACAATTTAAATATCGGATTCGTAATCAGCGACCTGCTTGATTTACCTATTTACCCCAAATTTACCCCAATTTACCCCCAAGCCTTCGACGGAACAAGATGAAAATATAATCTAGTTCTAGATCTCGTTAAAGTACATATGTGTACCAAATTTCAAGTCAATATCTCAAACGGTTCCAGAGGAAACTTACGCACAAAAAAAGTTACAGACAGACCGACAGACAGAAATTTGTTTTCGCTCAAACTTAAAATCTCGACGTTTCATGATATCCTAAGCCTATTTGAACAATAAAAATTAAAAAAAAAATTGTCGTTACTATACTTCCACTGGATGTGGAAGTAAAACGATACAAAGATTTTTTGGTCAGCTGCAAAAAACTTAAATTTAACTAAAACATCTTAGGAAGATTTACCGTCACATTTACAGGACACTGATGTCTGAAATTAATACTCAATCTACAGCAAATGATATTAGTTTAAATTTAGATATCGGTAATATTAATTCAAACATAAATGAACTTCTTAGTTTTAAACCTATCGAAGAATATAATGCTGCTAAAATAATAAATTCTATTACTCATGCCACAAGAGTAGATGGCCTCTGAATTTATGATATTAAACTTTTCATGCCATTTTGTTTTCCTGCAATAACACATATATAATAAATTTTTCACTTTTACTATGGAAAAAAGCCATAGTAAAACCTATAGCTAAAAAAAGTAATCCAGTAAATTTCAAAGATCTAAGGCCAATTAATTTACTCTCAAAGATAATTGCGAGGCACATACATAACCATATCTGCAAAAGAATAAATTATTGTCGACTTGTCAATGAGGATTTAAAAAAAATCATGGCACAACTACAGTATTAACACACATAGTTGATGATGTTATCAGAGAAATAGACAATGGAAAGTGCACTCATCTGGTACTGCTAGATTTCTCAAAAGCTTTTGTCACCCTTGATCATTCTCTGCTGCTATCAAAATTACATTATTTTGGATTTTCAGACATTTCACTGCAGTTAATGTTAACCTATCTTAAAGAACGTAGTCAATGTGTTGTTGTAAATCAAATGTCTCAATTTAACACTTTAAAGGCAGGTGTGCCACAAGGATCAATCCTAGGGCCACTACTGTTTTCAGATATATCTAATCATGTTTCAGATATATCTAAAGTTTTTCCAATACCACTCTCCATCAATATGCCGATGATTCCCAAGTTTATTGTTCATTTAATCTAGCAGATAATAACTCTATACAAGTTAAGATCAATCAATATTTATATAAATAATAAATATACATATGACCATAACCTAAAATTAAATGAATCTAAATCACAAGTCATTTTAACAGGAACAGTGCTAATGAATAGAGAATTTCAATCAATGAATTTAACTTTCAGAATAAATAATGAAATAATTCCATTGGTCAATGAAGCAAAAAATATCGGCGTAATTCTTGATTCATCCCTGTAATTTGAAAACCATATTAGAAATATAATAAAGCTGAAACATTGTCGTCTAAAAAAGTTATACCATTTAAAACATAATATTCCTCAAAGATGTAAACAAATAATTAATTTGTAATTCGTTAATATTATCTCTACTTGATTATGGAGATATAGTTTATGGTGATACGCTGTCTTCTTTAATGAAACATACTATACAAAAAGTTCAAAATTCTTGTATGAGGTACATTTATAATATTCCCTTCCGCAATGACATCATCTCATATCTAAATGAGTATAAAATTTTAAATATAGAAAACAAAAGTCTACATCACATGAATTGTTTCATACGGAAGATCATTATAACAAATGAGCCAACTTATTTAAGTTCTAAATTAATTACACATAACCACGGTCTTGATACCAGAAATTTAACCAACTTTGTAATAGTCCCTCACAGGACGGTTATTTTTCAGAAGTCATACACGTATATAGCAGACCATTTATGGAATGAACTCTCAAATGAAATAAAAGTTGAAAAATATAAAAAAATTCAACATATATATTGAAGCTCAATTGTTGTTAATCCAAGGGCAATAGTTCTGTGGTGCTCACTTATTTTCAGTTGTTTGTGGGTTATGTAGGATATTTATCAGAGACTTTTGTGCAGAGACCTCGCGCGCACTCCGTTAACTTGTGGTACGTCATTGTCATAAAAATGGATATTTTAGTTTTAATTCTAATTTAGCTTTAGTTAGTGGTACTAGGCAAATGAAAGATGGTAGTATTATCGAATATGTACCATTTCATTTATGAATAAATGTATTTATTATCATTATTATTTTGAAAGATAAAAGAGTGTGACGTGTTTCCACCCATAGGAAACAGCCCTTGCAAATTCCGTGGGTACCAAAAATTATAACAAGAGATGTCCACTCACACACTTTATTAAATAATTTACTGGATACTTCACAATACTGTTATTAACTTAAATGTACTTTACTGACTAAAAATAACAATGCTTATCACTGTGTTTTCACTTTGTAGTCTTAACCTCACTTGTCAATTCAAAACTTCCTCTTCCCGTCTTATATACCTCTAGCGATTGCTTCCTGAATTATTCTAGAAACGACGCGGCGTTATCTAGAAGTCTCGGTTCTATTCTCCAATGTTCCAGAACGTTTCTACAGATGGCATAACGTACATGTATTTTGGGCTGCATATCCCCAAGGGTGTTTACTCATAACACTGCCCCTCCTTAAGCCTGATTCGTCCCGGTCAGGCAATTTGGAATCATCAGTGTATTTTGTCAGTCTATCCAAATGTACGATCTTCATCTTGGACTTTTTGCTTCGTTGAATCCGATAAACGACATAATTAATTCGGGTAATAACGGTATACGGTCCATCCCAAGGTGGTTGAAGTTTCGGTGACTTCCCTTTCTTTCGCTGTGGGTTGTACAGCCAAACCAGATCTCCTGCCTTGAACCCTTCTGAACTACCCTTACGGTCGTATCGAGCCTTCATTCGGTCACTGGCTATGGTGATTTGATCTCTAACCAGCTCATGAACATTTCTTAGCCGTTCACTCAATTCATCCACATAACTGTTCATAGGAAGCTGTTCTCCGCCTGGTGTTCCGAAAATCAAATCACACGGCAGTCTGATCACATGTCCAAATACTACAATGGCTGGTGTTTGTTTCGTAGACCCGTGGATAGCAGCTCTGTATGTCATGAGGAAGAACGGTATGTGGAGATCTCAGTCACGTTGATTCTTATGAACCACTTTAGAGAGATGTTCTTTCATGGTCTTGTTACGTTGTTCTACCATTCTATCTGATTGCGGGTGAAAGGCTGTTGTTCGTGTTTTGTGTATCCCCAATAACTTGCAGATTTGCTAAAACACCCCCGACTCAAAGTTCCTCTCTTGATCTGAATGCAGCTCCAGGGGTACACCAAACCGACATATCAAATTATCTAAGACTTCGGCGACAGTGACTGCTTCTTGGTTTGGAACCGCATAGGCCTCTGGTCACTTACTAAATTCGTCCTTGGTTACTGGGAATGGGCCGGCTATATCGATCGCGATCATCTCGAAAATAGCTCCGACGTTATATTGCTTCATTGCACTCCCACTTCTAGTCTGTGGTCCCTTACTGGCTGCACAAATTTTGCAATTGCGACATCAAGCTTCCACATCCTGACGACTATTTACCCAATAAAATCGTTCTCGTACTTTATTCAGGGTCTTATTAACGCCGAAGTGTCCACCGGATGCTCCATTATGCACTTCCTGAAGTACTTTCGGTACTCGACACCTGGGATTCACTAGACGCATAACAACTTCCTTGCCATCCGGGCTCTCCCAAGCTCTCTTTAGCAGCCCGTTCATGACTTTAAGTGAATCCCATTGGACCCACAAAGCCTTCAATCCAACTGCCTTGTCCGAAACATCCTTCCACGCTGGTCGAATTCCTTTCTCCTTTGCTCTCAATATAGCCCCAATCTCTGTGTCATTCAGTTGCTCTTGTCTCAGGTTGTCCAATCATCCGGAACCTCTATTTTAATAGTGTTGACGGCCACCGTACCCTGCAATTTCTCAACGTGGCGGCAGTGCTTGCAATCTTCCTTGCACGGTCTTCTAGATAAAGCATCTGCGTTCTTATGTGATCTTCCAGGTCGATGTTCGATTTTGATATCATACTGTTGCAGCCGTTCTATCCAACGAGCCAGTTGACCTTCAGGGGTTTTCAACTGCAACAGCCATTTTAATGCAGCATGGTCGGTCTGAATCTTGAAATGTCTTCCATAAAGATATTTGCGAAAATGGTCCACTGATTTAACGATGGCCAATAACTCTTTCCGGGTTACACAATAATTTCTTTCCGGTTTGGACAGCACCTTGCTGAAGTACTCGATCACTCTTTCCTGCCCATTCTGGATTTGGGACAGTACACAACCGACCGAAGAATTGCTGGCATCCGTGTCTAAAATAAAAAGTCCTTCCCGTTGTGGGTACACTAGCACAGAACCAGTGCATAGAGCTGCCTTCAATTTTCTCCATGCCGTTTCACATTCCGGTGTCCACTGGTACTGCACTTTCTCTTCTGTCAGCCGGTGTAATGGCTTCGCAATTTTTGCAAAACCTTCCACAAAGCGTCTATAATAAGTGCAGAGGCCAAGGAAGCTTCGTACTTCATGAACGTTAGATGGTCTCGGCCAATCTCGTACGGCAGAAATTTTGTCAGGGTCTGTTTGTATTCCATCCGAAGACACAACGTAACCAAGAAATTTGACTTCTTTCTGGAATAGTAGGCACTTCTTCGGGTTCAACTTCAGATGGGCATTCCTGACGCCCAAATACTTCTTGAAGATTTTTCAAATGTTCTGTAAACCATAACAAGCACGTCGTCAAGGTAAACCAGGCACGTCCTCCAGTTAGCCCTCGCAGTACGAATTCCATCAATCTTTCAAAGGTAGCTGGCGCATTGCAAAGTCCAAAAGGCATCACGGTAAATTGATAAAGACCACTGCCTGCTGAAAACGCTGACTTTTCCTTATCATCAGGATGAAGTCCCACTTGCCAGTATCCACCCCCAAGGTCTAACGTAGAAAACCATCGTGAGCCTGCCAACGTGCTTAACGTGTCGTCAATTCGTGGTAATGGGTAACTCTTTCTTCGTGACATCGTTTAATTTTCGATAATCGACACAAAATCTTAATGTTCCGTCCTTCTTGGCAACCAAAACTACTGGCGATGACCAGGGATTCGTTGACTCTTCAATGACTCCATCTTGTAGCATCTTGTCTATCATTGCCGAGGCATCTTCTTGTTTCGCTAAAGGAAGCCTCCTAGGTGGTTGTCGAATAGCGGGTGAGTCGCCAGTATTTATCCGATGCTGGACTGTCTGTTTTTGTAAGGGCCTCTGTATTCTTGGCAAATACTGAACTTTCCTTTTCCAGGAACTTGATTGCCTCCCTTTTTCATCCTCAGATAAATGCTCCAACTGTTTACTCAGCAATGTCAGAACTTCCTGGTCTATTTTCATAGGTGAACTTTCCTTTGTTTGTTCCTCGCACCTTGCTACCCATGTGACCGGTTCATAGGAGCCCATCGGTTTGCCTTCCTTAATAGTCACTGAATGGGAATTTAAATTAACGACTCTAATTGGGATTTTGTCTTTAGTCCGGGTTAAAGTTCTCGCCATAATAACATTTAGTAGGGACTTAATCGATTCGTCATCTTCAACTAGGCTAACACGCTCCAGGATTTCCTTCTAAGGCAGCATCGATCATTTGTTCTGAATGAGCAGGAATCTTGACCGTCCGTGTTGTTAACAACCTCGCTTTATGGAATTGGTCGTCTGCGGTTGCCAGAATAAATTCCTCATTTCCAATTTTTAAGACTCGCTCCCCTACGTCAACAATAAATCCCTGCTCTCCCATGATGTCCAGACCCAAAATTAAATCATCCGTAATGTCAGCCACAATGACCTTGTAATTGAACCTCAACCGTCCAACCTGCAGTTCCAAGTTGACCTCCCCATGGACCATAGCCCCGTCTCCCGTGGCTGTCCGAATGATTACTCCATTTTGCTTCTTGTCAATCTGCAAGCCTGATATAAACCCTGGCCGCACTATTGATGACGTAGCACCGGTGTCAATAGTAAACATGCATTTTCTTCCATTCACATATCCTTGCAACAACAGATTGCTTGGAATTCTTTGGAGCTGGGAAATCTTTATTTCTCTGGGGGCACCGCATTCCCTAGCCAGCACAGCCCCCTTGGTGCTGGCTATCTCTAGTTCTTCAACATTCACAACATTTACTCGACTCTCCGAGTTCTGCTGTCGACAGTCTCGTTTCATATGTCCCACCTTGCCGCAGTTGTAACATTTAATACCTCCGCTCGGCTTTCCTTTATTTTGTTGTTTTTCCTGCTTTCCGAGGCCATCCAATTTATCGAATAATTTTGTGAACATTTTCTGCATCTCAGTCAACATGGGGTTCTGGTTCATCTCTGGTTGCGATTCTTCGAGAGTCACAGCTCGCACTCTCGACCTTGGAGTATGTTATGTTATTTGATCTACAATATGACGTCACTATGTTAGGTCAAATAATTTACTACTTCAGTTTCCAACTGACTACGGTTTTCCTGTATTTATTGATGTTCTGAAAACATTTTTACCAGTTAACATACCATTTCTTATGAGAGGTAGTATATATGAAAATAGAAAGAAAATGAAATAGTTACCACATGTAAGACAAATTATCTATTTTCAGTCACGAAAAAACTGCTTAAAGCAACACATCTTCCAAGAGAAACTAACCCCCTCCACTTTTATTATTATAAAGACAGTTGTTTACTATTACAGGCAGGTACACGAATATCTACCAACATATTATTATTTGGAAATCAACAGTCTCACAGTTATACTTGCTGCAATAAGGTCGTTATGTAGTAAATACCTAGAGAATTTGAAGGCCACTCCACTTCCGACGCCAATTACTGGTAGGAATATGCATCTGGTGATAAAATTGTATATGTATAGCTTATTTTGTAGAGAATTTTATAAGCTTTAATTTTGTACATAGCCATTCTTTCAACGGAAAAGCTGAAAATCGCAAAAAAACATATTTTTGTGCCTTCCCCTAGAGGGGGGGGGGGGGGAGTGGTTCCGAGCCTCGTTCGAGTAGAATAAATTAAGTACTTCTTACTGATAACCAAATGAACTAACTGACATCAAGAAACTTCTTGTCTGAATTTTTTCTGCTCCAAAATACGTGGCGTCTGGTCCTATTACTTCGATTATTACCCGTTTCATTTTTGTACCAAACTATTCGATTCGTCTTTGACGTATTATTACCAAATGTCAATAGTAGCAATAATATATTTTCCGGAATAATAAAAATGTAACAGTATGATAATCAGAAATTAATTAATTCAGTTTGTGGATTTAACTTTTGCAATTTATAACATAACACAAGGAATCAGTACCATATTGTGAAATCGTTTGCTGTTATAAAATCGCACAAAAACTCGTAATTATATTTTTGTAGAAAATAGTTGATTTTTGGTTGATTTTTTTTATGGTCTACATTGGATTTTGCTTAGATTGAGACAGACTAGTGTCTGTTACAGTTATGAGTGTTATTTCCCCAAAACTGTATACTCTTGTACAAGAATATCATATCCAAAATATTTTTTTAGATTTTGCAAAACTTTTGTAATTATAACCTAAACAGTGTTTTTCAAGATTAATGTATAATTTCTGCAGGTATTTAATATTATCATTTTGTTCTTCTCGTTCTCTAAAAACTTCCTATGAGTTTTAATTATTTTGTAACAATAATGGACTATTGATGAAAGTTTTTATTTACTTACTTTCTACTCCACGTTGTTTCAGTTTCCCAGTTGCAACTCTTTAAATAAATATCAGCACCTATTTAAAATAGCGATAACAGCAGTCCTTATGCAATCCAAATGTCTCATGTTCTTTTGTTTTCATTCAGCAAGGTGCAAAGCGTGCATGTATAGAGAAGAAACATAGCACGCGAATGAATCTTTTTTCACAATAGTTCACTTTCGCTATCAAATCTTGTATAACATCTCGACCACACCTAAATAGCCATGTGTATCACCTACATTCAGGTCCGTACTTAGTACTTACAAATGTTATAGAAGTACGTTTCAATAGAAGTACGTTTCAATGAATGGTGGGCCCTAAATTTATTTGTTTTGTTCTGTGAGTATCCAAGATCAAAATGACTCAAAAAGTTCTCAATGAAAATTATTAAAATTTCATGTTAGTGTTTCTAATATGACCAGAAGTTATACTTACAAGGTTTTCGATGTTATACTCTTATTTAAAAAGTGGCACGATACTTTCTCCTAAAGAAAAAAATAATTTAGAAATGCATTTACAATTTTTTAAATGGCTGACGATTTGTGTTTTAATTTTTATGGTAAACGTTGATGGGTATAGACTATGGTGTAAATAAAATAGCTTTTTTAAATAGTCGACGTTTTGCTAGAATTTATTGACCTTCCCAATATACCTACATTACAGTCACGTATAAGAAAAATAAGTTGATCACAACAGATATTCCTGGAGGGGGCTGGAACCTTCGGTGTGAAGCTGCTTCTGAATTAGTTTCCTCAAACCACTTGAATACTATTACTCGACGAGCGTTTCACTTCAATAAAATTTACAGATGAAATAGAAACCAATGGACAACTGCCATTTTTAGGTACATTAGTAATTAAGAATAGTGAAAATAAGTTAGAATTTCACATGTGCAGGAAAAACACCAGCACTCACATCATTGTTCTCAAAACAAAATGGCTGGTCTCAAATTTTTTATTCATTGCCTATTAAATTTTCATCTGAATAAAGAGATATTTACAAAGGAGAAAGCATTAATTAAGGACATAGCTAAGAGCAATGGATCCCCTATACGTTTAGTTAACAGACTAATTGGAAAACGTAGCTTTAAGGTAACTCTCCGGAATTCCTCGGCCTTTCAAACCATCCATCTTCGTCCTATTGACGTGGTATATGAAAATTTACTCGACGTTATTCCTACAAAAATTCCAGTCCAGTCTCAACTATGGCATAGTTAGTTTTTCACGTATACGGAAAATTAGAGAAACTGTTGTTACACTAAGAATAATTTAAACTCTCTTGATCCCTTTTCTTGGTGGTTAATGAAAATTTACTGGACGTTATTTTATAAGCGACAACTGTGCTAAATATTGGCTTTTTACGTGTATTAGAAACAATGTCAGTAAGTGAATAATGGCTTTCACGTCTATATAATATGGAAGCCCCACTTTAAACAAAAATTAAATTATTTGAAGGTCTTCACGTCACAACAAATTTCAATTTCCTAACTCATCCGGAAGAACCCAAACAATTCACCGGGCAGAGAAATAGGTAAAAACATACTCTACTCTATCTAAAGCGTATCCCAAAATACTCGCTCATCCAGATAGAAGCTGATTCTACGTGTAAAAATTTTAGGCAAAGTTCCTATATACGTCCGTGTTCGGAAATGATTCTAAGAGAACTACGACCCTCTAAGGATGGAGCCTAAATAGTGGTGTTATACCGATTGTTTCCCTCATAAATTATAGACCAATGACATTTCGTGTCAGATTTACAGTCACGATCGCGTAACAAAAGTCAAATAAGCATCTAGCGCATCCGTTTCCATGGCTACGAAACAAAAGAAGAAGAAGAAGGAAGATAGTGTTTATTAAAATTGACAAAGAAAAAAGTACATAAGAAATTTGTTCATTTGGGAAATAATCTTGACATATTCCCCTCGAGCTCTAAATCTTATCACACAAACTGGGGGTAGCTATATTGATTTTGCTTTTAAGCAAATATACTCGACTTAATAATTTACACAAAAAAACTTAATTTAAGGTAAATTCTTAAGTCTCGAACATTTTCTAAGCAAAATTTTACAAAAAAAAGCTACCCACAGTTTATCCGATAAAATTCAGAGCTCTCGGGATATAACCTGTGATTATATCTGAAGCACTTTGGGGCAATTTCATGGAGATTTTGTCATGAGTTTATTGAGGTTTATTGTTAATGTTATTCATAGGCGAAGAAATGAAGGATATGTACTTTTTACATATTCTTTTCTCGTTTATGTTTTTATAGTAATTTATGACAATTATAATTTCTTGGCTGATATATAAAAACGGCCGTCTTAACAAAATTATCCAACTGCTTTCATGGGAAAATATTGCCGTTTCGTTTAAAATTGCGCGTTATAAATTTTCGAAATAGGCTTATTTCATGCATTAATAAGCACACAAACATTCGCATGCATACATCTACACGCACACGTAGATATTTATAATATTTATAATATTTCGCATGTAGTCAACATAACTGCCAAAGAAGAAAAATATAAAAAATAAAATATACAGGGTGGTCACCCTAAAAAATAATGAAAAAAATGTGATGGTGAACGATAATATTTGGTATGTAGTTAACACAACTGTCAAGGACAAAAATATGAAAAATATACAGGGTGATCACCCAAAAAAATATTACTTCAACAAAATGGCGACATTTTTATTAAGAAAGTGTGAAAACGCACATTGTTTCGTCCATAACTTCTTTATTTTTGATTCTACAGAAACAACCATATGAAAGCTTAATTAATAACCTTTAATTTTGAATCTTGACATTTTTGACGAAAGTGTCATAGTTTCTAATATATTTAACATCTAAACTAAATACTTCATTTTGGCATTAGCCACCTCCATTACTACCCCCATTATAAAAGGTGGTGAAAAAAAAAATGTGATTTAGTATGTGTACAAGAACCAAAGGCCTCATTTTTTTTTACTTCATTCAGTTTTAACCCCAACATTATCCAATTTCCGAAGTAATTTTTCGCGCTAAATCCGAATCTAACCTCAGAATTAGCCCATCATGTCAGGATTTTGAAATATTTTAGATTACTTGAAAAATGACTTTTTTGGCAAATGTTGAGGTTATGCATAGGATTCAAAAAAATTTTCAATTTATTTCTAATAAATACATCATTTAATCTTCCTCTTTAAAATAAGCTTTCGAATGATCATCTACGATGGAATAATTTTTTTCACCCCCTTTTATAATGGGGTGGGGGTAGTATTGGGGGTGGCTAATGACAATTTTTTTTGAGACATTAGCTTCTCTTGTATATACTAAATACCAATTTTATGGACTCTTACCTGCTTGATTTACCTATTTAACCCCATTTACCCCAATTTACCCCACAACCATTCAACGGAATAAGGTGAAAATTATAACCTAGTTCCAGATCTCGTTAAAATACATATGTGTACCAAATTTCAAGTCGATATCTTAAACGGTTCCAGAGTAATCGTGTGCACAAAAAAGTTACAGACAGACCGACAGACATTTTTTTGCACAAACCTAAAATCTCGACGTTTCATGACATTCTAAGCCTATTTGAACAATAAATTTTTTTTTTAATTTTTTGTCGTTTCTATCTTCAACTGGATGTGGAAGTAATATCTGCGATTTTTAGGTTAGGTTAATCCAAAACCACTTTGCCGCAACACTACTCTAAAGTACAATGTCTTAAGAGTATTTGCCATTTTTTTAATTCAATTTGATTGAATTCTCTACTGTCGGCAGATTTTTGTCCACTGTGCGCCGTATTCAGTTAGTAGTCTATTGTCCATGTACTGTATGTAGAAAGGAACTAAAACGTTAAAGAGTTTTTATTGTTTATGTTCAATTGACTCCACGATATGAAAAAACCGCGGAGTGCTACCATTTAAAGTGGTGCGTTTTTGAGATCGAAGTAAAAAGGTCCACTTTTCATATTTTTTTTACTCGAAAACTATGAATTTTTTCTATAAACACATCAATAGAAAAGTGTGTAGGGATTTAAATTTCCAATCGAAATGGCACCTTCAGAAGTCAAAAAAATTTTTTTTTACAAAAATACGTCCAAAAAACAAAACAAAAAAAAACGAAAAAATGCAATTTTTTATTTTTTTTTAATTTTAGCCTGTAACTATTTTTCGGGTACATTTAGGCATAGACATTGCTACATAACAAAAAGAGCTGGCATTTTACCCGTTAAAATGAGATTTTGTAAACAGTTTTATGATTAATAGTGACCGAGATATAGCGTTTCAAAGTTTGCAACTTTTAACTTTAAACGCTGTAACTAGGTTTCTACTTGTCGTAGAGACTTTTACCAGCCACCATTTCAACGGGCGTAAAGTCAGCTTTCACTTTAATATAATAACGTCTACACCTAAATTCACTCAGAAAAAAGTTACAGGACGAAATTTGAAAAAAAATAGTAAAAATTAGCAAAAAAAAGTTAAAAGTTGCAAAGTTTGAAACGCTATATCTCGGTCACTATTAATCGTAGAACTGTTTACAAAATCTCATTTTAACTGGTAAAACGCCAGCTTTTTTTGTTATGCAGCAATGTCTATGCCTAAATGTACCCGAAAAATAGTTACAGGTTAAAATTAAAAAAAAATTAAAAATTGCATTTTTTCGTTTTTTTTTTGTTTTGTTCTTTGGACGTATTTTTGTAAAAAAAAAAAATTTTGACTACTGAAGGTGCCATTTCGATTGGAAATTTAATTCTCTACACACTTTTCTATTGACGTGTTTATAGAAAAAATTCATAGTTTTCGAGCAAAAAAAAATATGAAAGTGGACCTTTTTACTTCGATCTCAAAAACGCACCACTTTAAATAGTAGCACTCCGCGATTTTTTCATATCTTATGGTCAATTGAACATAATAAACAATAAAAACCCTTTAACGTTTTAGTTCCTTTCAACCCTCTTTTTTTGTACATAGAAAATAGCCTATAGTGCAAACTCTTGAATTTAAAGAATCTCTGATTTCTCGCTGCCGAGAGCGTAATGATATCTCTGAAAATGTTTTAGAGAGAATTATAAATATAATTGATTTGGTTGCAGCTGAAGCAAGGTATCACAAAAATTGTCTAACCAAGTTTTACTTGAAGAATTTGGAAAAAACTAAACAGACTGATACGTAAAAGTGCGATACATTTCAGCAACTCATCGAATTTTTAAATTCAAACAGTGAGTGCCAGTACACGTTAGCAGAATTAGAAGACAAATTAGAAAGTTAGTTAGTTTTTTCTTACCACTTTTTACAAGGGCGGATCTAGAAATTTCAATAATTTTTTTCTCGTCTGTGGCGCATGGGACCCATACGAAATATGGGAAACAACATCTAGAAAAGCACTCCTCTAACGACCTCTAAAAAATTTTGAATAAGCAGCTTGCGAAATTTTTTTTCAAAATTCGAGTGCCCCCCCCCCCCCCCCCCCGAGCCAAGGGATTATTCATTTTTGTCAGATACATTTTACTTTTCATAAAAATGCAACAATAGGTTTTGAAGTTTATGAAAAGATTTTTATTACTAACTGAGATACAACGAATTGAAATTTTGTAAATTGTTAAATTGTAAATTACAAAATTTCAGTTCATTGTATTTCAGTTAATAATGAAAATATTTTCATAAACTCCAAAACCTATTGTTGGATTTTGATGAAAAGTAAAATGTATATGACAAAAAAGAATAATTTTAAACGGGAGTCCCTTGGCTCGGGGGCACTCGAATTTTGAAAAAAATTTTCGCAAACTGCTTTTTCAAAATTTCTTGGGGGTCGTTAGAGGAGTGCTTCTCTAGATGTTATTTCCCATGTTTCGTATGGGTCCCATGCGCCACAGACGAGAAAAACATTATTGAAATTTCTAGATCCGCCCTTGATTTTTTATAAAAAATATTTTCTGAGCAATTTAAAAAAAAACCCGAATTTTTTCAAAAAATTATGAAAATTTTCATTATTGAAAATGGGTACAGAATGAAAAATAATTGTTTTAAGAATTCTATAAAATTTGAGCATGGTAGAAATAATATGCATTAACAATATCTAGAAGGATTTCTAAAAAAATTGAATTAATAAGAAATTAGAGCAATAACACTAAAAAAAAATTGCGCCTAAATTTTTAAATGCGCTACTTTGTTTGTAACTTTTTTAGTTTTCTTTATAAAAGGTCGTAATACGTCTCAATTGAAAGAAAACTTTAATATCTTTCATTTTTACAAGCATAAATTTTTTATCATAGTTGTAGATTTTGGTAATTTTAGATTTTAACGTCGTATATTTTTTCTAAACGTTTCGGCACCATTTTGAAAATGCCATATTTCCAAAACTAAACATTGGAGGAAAAAAAAGAAAAAAACCATTCAATTTGTTTTCGTAAAAGCTTTAATTTTGTACCCTTGCATTTTTTAATTAAAGTTCACATTTTTCGAGTAATTTAAAAAAAAACCTCTAGGAATACCGATTTTAGGGGTGAAAATTGCAATTTTCAGTTCGCAATATCTTGAAAATATGCATTTTAGCAAAAAAAAGTATAAAACCGTTCTTTCTTATAATTTGATTCTCTATCAGATTATGTGTATTTTTTGTTTTTTTTTTGCGACAACCTCTAAGAAGAGGTGGGAACCACCTCTAACCAAAAACCAGGAAAAATGACAAAATTATATCACTTATGATATTATATATGAAAAATGGTATTTGAGAATTATTTCTTTTAATCACTTACTAATTAGAGTAAAAAATGGTGAGGTATTTATTTAGAAAATGTGAACACGCGCATTGCTTCGGTCATAACTGATTTGTTTTTTGTACTTCAGAAATAAATAATCATTTGAAATCTTAACTATATAGCCTTTACTTTTGATTTGTAAAATGTTTGACGTAAATGTCGCAGTTTTTGAGTTATTTAACCTTTAAACTAACTTTTATATCTCTGAAACTATTAATCATACGGAAATTTGAAAAAATACGAATTCATTCCTAGTTTATAAGCTTTCTTTTAGGTCCAAAGCTTTCTTTCGCTAGATGTGATGTTCTTCGAGTTATTTGATGTAAACAGGGCCGGATTAAGGATTGGCGCGCCCCTAGGCTAATCATGTATTTACGCTCTCTTATTCATAATGGAAGAACATTCATGAGCGGGGAGGTGAAATCTAAATAAAACATTTTTTGTCCAGATTCAAAATTTACGAGCGGAGGGGCGTAGATATATGAAAAAAAAATGTTTGTCCCACTTTCAAAATTGATGAGCGGGGGAATCTAAAAAAATTTAACTAACATTGATGACCAGGGAGAAGGAAATGAAAAAAATTTTTTTTCTTAATAACGAAAATTGATTAGCGGGGAGGACAAAATATATTTTTTTTAATAAGCAGAGAGCGCAAAGAACTCGCGACGCCTCTCATTTCACGCATTGTCGCCCCTAGGCTACAGCCTAGTTAGCTTTATGGATAATCCGACCCTGGTGGCCAGCGGCTACAATAAAAGCAGCGGCATTACTATAGGAGCGGAAAGATATAATATCTATCTCTTTCCGTTCCTATTTTCTCATAAATAATCCTGTAAAATGTTGATATATTGGAAAGGAACATATAAGAGACGAATGTATACGTCTCTTATATGTTCCATTCCAATATATCAACATTTCAACATTTTACAGGATTATTTATGGGAAAATAGGAACAGAAAGAGATAGATATTATATCTATCTATTGGCACAAAAAGTTGAACTGGCGCATGCCGGTCAAATTGCAGAGATTTTTGCTATCGCGCTTTTGGACGAACAATGAGACCGGTACGGAAGGTATAAAGAGGTGTACCGACGATCCAATCACCCAACCAACCAACCTTCTCGGTACACTTTGAAAATTGCCATGACAACTCGTAAATGTGAGCTGGTCTGCTGGAATTCCAGCGTCTTCAAAGCGTACCGAGACTATTGGCTTTAGCAGACTAGCCCACTTTTACGAGTTCCCATGGCAATATTCAAAGTGTACCGAAAAGGTCGGTTGGTTGGTTAGATCATCTGTAGACCCCTATTTAAAGTGCAGTGCAGGTCGGGTGTTTTCTTTGTACTAAGCACGGGTTTAGGTAAACAACTCTTCGCTGAACTATACAATACAGAGGTAATGAATTCGACAATTTTATCAACATAAAGTAATCAAATAACAAATAAATATTTTCTTGTATAAAAAAAGTACTGACGTAGATATAAGGAAGGTCTCAGACTATACCCGGAAGGATTACGGCAATAAAAACTTCAGATATGGAAGCGCCCCCTCGCGCTTCGGCGCCCCTAGGCTATAGCCTATTTAGCCTTATGGATAATCCGGCCCTGGATGTAAACCATTTTGAAATATCTGTTTTCTCGAGCTAAAATCGCAATTTTCAAGCCGTTGTAACTACTTAAAAACTAACAATTCATATAAGAAATTATGTAGAACCTTTTTTTCTCAAAATTTTATTTCCTTTTAGTTCCAATAATAACTTTTTTTTTAGTTTTACCAAAAAATTATTATTTGTTTAAATGATTAATTGTTAATAAGCGTACTTATAAACTTTGCAATTTTTAGTATAAAAAAGACTGTTGCAGAAAGTTTCATACGATTTCATCCTTTTTCGCCGCGTTCCGAGGTTATAATCGACTCCACTGTTAAATTATTAAAAACTATAATCCGAAATTTCAAATTAATTAATACGACCCTGCCTTAAGCTACGGTTAGACTTTAATCAATGAATCATTAATCGTTACGAATAAAATACCTACGGATACTGACATACATATATTTGTAAAATAATTCAATATCCACATAAATATAAATAAGCAATTGCGGAATGAGTGGTAGACGTTCACCGTCTAATTATAATTAAACAGGGCCTATATATACATAATTATTTCATTGCGGATTAAAAAGTCATATATTTTCAATTGGTTCTGATATTAATTGTGTTCATTCGGACTTATTTTTCCAGAACATGTTTTGATTTATTTTACATTTCCAATTTACAATATATTTCAGTAATATCAATTATTGTGAAAGATCGCATAAACCAGGTCAGAGCTCTAGCACAATTTTTCAGGCAAGTTGTATTTACGAGTAGGTAATTCTGAGTATTTCAGTCAGAACCACCATGAGACGATCAGCAGAGGCTGGCCTGGTAACAAGCAAGACTTGCAAGCTATTCCAGTAAGTAACAAGGGTAATGTTACTATACGTCCATCCGTGTCCGTTACAAGTGTTCGTTCTTTATGTAAAATATCTGTCGCCATGTCAAGTATGCCTACGCCTAATAATCTTAAATTTGCTGAATGTTTATTTTGTTAACCCAGAACCTCCGCAAGAGTAGAAAGGGTATTTTGCTATTTTCACTTTTGAATAATATCTGAAGAGGGGCAGATTAGACGTTTCTACAGTAATATCACTATTTATTTATACGCGATACAAATTTAGAATGTCGCGCTTTTTACAACAGGATAGTAAAGGCGCCGTCACACGGCGCGTGGTTCGCCGAACCACGAACCTGGTGCGTGGTTCGGCGAACCACGCGCTGTGTAACGGCGTCTTAAATTGAGGGTGTCAATACGGTACGTAGTTTATTCAGATTTGTGAAGCATTTGGTTGTATCCTTTGGTCCGTGCAAGTTTACCGACATCCGATGGATCGCGGCAGCACACACCACGAACCGCGAACTAATAGCGAAACACCCCTGTCAGACGGCGTATGGTTCGTGGTTCGTCGGGCCAGGTTCGGCGAACCACGCGCCGTGTAACGGCGCCTTTTGCGTGCCCACATTAGGGCAAGAATATACAGAAAGTAGGTATTTTCATAATAAATAAAAACTGTGTAAGTTGTCATTTGCATAATACCTAAATAATATTCTCTAATCATGATAAAAGCAAATAAATAAAAAATAATTAATTGTAAAAACAAAAGGTTTTTTATCAAAAGGAAAAAATATAAATGAAATAAATTTAAATAAATAATTATTCGGCAAATAACAGAAATATCAACTTAAATAACAAAAATTATAAACATAAACTCAAATAGGGCATTTACTGAAAATCTAAAAATGCAATATTTTTTAAAACTAGCCCGTTAAAAGGGTTAGTTTTTCAAAGCTATATCTGTTAGTCGTCTGATATTTGTGCATAGAATACCACCAGCTGAAGATGCTCTTCTTCAATCGGCATTGGTGGGTCGATAAGTTAATAACAATTGGTAATAACATACTTCTAAATGTATCCCACGGATATTTGCGGCAGCGAAATATTCACTGACATAAATAGAAACGTTGAATACGTGACATATCGTAAGTTCAGAATTTACCGAAATAACCAGTAAAACATTAAAATAACCGGTAATTATCTTCATGTGTTTTTTGTCCTGATAACCGGTTAACCGGTTAACCGGTATTGCAATCCCTAATCGACATTCAATAGCTAAAAGGACTTTTCAGAATATACAGGGTGATTTTTTTTGGGCGTCTATTAGAAGTATATCGAGAAAGAAAAATGATATCGATCTGAAAATTTGGCTATAGGCCTAACTGGGTAGGATCTATTTAACGAAAATATTTTCAAAATGGTGGCATTTCCGGTTATACCGGAAGTTGACCCCAACTTTGTTATTTTAAATGGAATGCCCCCATTTTCAATTTTTTTTTAGATTCTGCAGAACATTTCGTTACAGGTTTCCTATAGCTAAAATTAATATTTTCGGAGATATTAATTTTTTTCCTAAAATTTTGACAGAAAAGTTGTATAACATAAAAATTAATATCTCAGTAACAATAATTGATAACATGTTGATTTTTCTATGAGGGTAAGACAAGGTATTGGAGTTACTCATCATGTAAGAAAATTATCGAAATATCCACTAAAAAGTTTCTAAAATTATTGACATATGTTGACTACACAAAAACAGCAAAAACTCATTTTTTTTAAATGGCACCATACCTAACTAAATGCACCATTCGATAGAGAAAAAATGCGCATCTAATCATGTATCATATTCCTATACCCAAAATGTATGGTTCTTTACATATTTGCGATTTTCGATGTGCCGAAGAGTGCCGTCTTCTAAAAAGTAGGCTTTTAGTGTTGGCAAAACAAAATACAAAAAAATGTGACAGATAGGTAATTTATGTTATTGTATTTCATTACACGTAGTTTGTGTTGTACTTATTTACTGTGAGGAAAATGGCAAACAGTTAGTCACACTCGGATATTTTGAATTTATTTAACATTCATGGACAGTGTGACAAAATAATTAGCAGAACATGCAGACAATTTAATGAAACGTATCCTGATTTACCATCAATGAATCGACACAAGTTTAGAAGATTGCAAAGCAATTTTGTTAGATTTGGCAGTCGACACGCAGAACACTAGCCAGACCTAAAACATCAAATGAAAATAATGAAATTAACGTCTTGGCCTATTTCTATGCAAATCCCAATCATTCGACGCCCAAAAGAAATCACACTATATAAATCTTTTTATAAAGTGACTAGAAAATAATATTTAATATGTATATTTTTTGTGGTATTCGGATATTTTCAGTATCCGAATACTTTTGTTGTATTCGGATACTTTTAGTGTATTCGGATACTTTTAGTGTATCCGCATACTTTCGGTGTATTCGGATACTTTTATTTGTATTCGGATACTTTTATTTGTATTCGAATACTTTTATCAGTATTCGAATACTCGCCTAATGTATTCAAATAACGGATACTTTATTGATTTGTGTCGGATACGGATAACGGATACAATTTTAAGAAAATATTCGAATACAGCTTTCGGATACAGAAAAAGTATCTGGGGAAGCCGGTTCTATTGCCCCCCCCTCCCAGATGAATTTTCTGGCTGCGCCACTGGCTAAAAATATAGTAATATATGAGAAATGTATTTAATGAGATCATTAATAATAATAGTCTTTATTATGTGAAATTGAATTTCTAGCATTATTTGAAATATGTGAAAATCGTTCAGATTCTCTTTTTTTTCTATTTTTTATTTGTGTTTCCAAATTTGAATCTTTCCCATTGCTAACATTTATATCTATTTATAATTATTAAGAAGTTATTTTAATTTCTAACGAAAAACCTGTGATATAACGATAGAGCTGTCACCAGTGTCACCTGAGAAGTACAAGTAGTTGTTGAACAATGTAATATTACATTCCATTAACTCAGTGGCGGTCCATTAAAAAAAAAAAGATCTCAAAATTGAAGAGCAGGGAGAGGGGGGAGAAATCCGAAAAAAGTTTTCCTCATCTCAAATGGTACTTATACAGACCTGGGAAATGTGTTGGAGAAAAAACGGAAAAAACGATAAGGTATAACATCGTCATCTACAACATAAACGGAATATTTACATCAGCGAATATTAAATAGACATCCTGCTACTGTCCCTATAGGGACTTAGAATGTGTGTACTTGCCGTACATAAATCGGTCATCCAGCGGCACATATGTTGGACGTTCAGTGTGGTATTCGCTGGTATGTATACATATCTCGGAAACGTGTTGAAGAGAAAGCGGTATGGAGATATTATCATTTATTACAAAAATATGATATTTAAATCAACGGACACGAAATGATCCATCTCCTGTCCCTATGTGGACATAAAATGTACATACTGCCCGTACATAAAATGTACATTCAGAAGACGTCCATTCCGTACAATTTCAAAGTAAATCCGATGATCCGGTGGACGTCCAATTTATGTCCATGGGCGTCAGTACATTAAATGGACATAGAACGGATGTCCGGCGGACATCGTGTGCTATTAGGGCCTTAAGGCACTAATTTAAATTTAATTACTGATGATTTAGAGAACTTTACTTGCAGAGTAGGTATATGCTCCTACTTCAAACATTAATTCATTAGCTGAGTTAAGGTGGTGGTCTTGGTCTTACGCCAAGATGCAACAACAGGGTGATCAGTTACCACCCACCAAACCAAGTTTGTATCCTGCACTCCAACTAGCAAGATTACAAATCTTTACTTAATAAAATTCCCGCATTGAAACCCACTAATTTTGGGTGGAAAATACAAAGGCGGATCGAGAAAGGTTACTGGGGGGGGGGCACTAACATCTACAAAAAAATTTAGAAATCAGAAAAAAAAATTTTTTCGCCTCGGAATCTAAAAAAATTTTATCGCCTCATGGGGGAGGGTGCAAATGAAAATCCAAAAAAAAAAAAATTTTCACCTCGTACAGAGAATGCTATTAAAAATGTAAAAAAAATTTTCGCTCGCCTCGAAATCTAAAAAAATTTTATCGCCTCATGGATAAATACAGTAGAAAAGTGTTCATAGTTGCTAATAATTGCATTCCATGGGCGGATTTAGCTTTCTGTTATGGGGGTAGGTAAACTCCCGGATGAGTACGATTGTTGAATATAATAAATACAGCATTAAAATTAAGCAATAAATAAAATTTAAAACATTTTCATCAAGCTTCATTTTATTATTTTTTAAAGTAGTAGTAGACGAGTAGATATATTTTTTACTAGTTTGTTTTCTGTAAATGTAGGTTTTCAGGCATTTCTAAGTGGCGGGATTTTGGGAAAATAATTTTCAATACAATATTTAAAATGAGGGAAACTACAAATTCATTATGAAAAAGTTTATCAACATACATAAAATACAAAAACAAAATCATATTTGGAAACAAAATTTTAATTGAATCCTAGTACATTAAATACATAACAAAATCCATTCTCTTTGTTATTCATGGGAGGGGAGTAATTACCTCCCCATCCCTCCCCCCTCCCCCCGTAAATCTGCCCTTGTGTCTTCCTATGTTCTAATCATTTTATTTTATTTTCAAAAACTGGAAAGGATAAGAGATGCTTATCTAATTCAAAATCCTTTTTACTTTTCTAAAATTAATAGGTCATAGTGCTTGTTATCAATTTTGACGTCAACTGATAATAATTATTTCATCCTACAGATGTCGACAAATGAGTCATGTATTCATATGCGAATACTGTGTAGTAAAATAAATACCATGAATGATATTAACATAATGTTATACAACAGCAATTTAATTTACAACGTTATTAATAGTTCGATAACCGGTAACACTGCTAAAACAAATTACTTGTAACTTAAGCTAATAGTTTTGTAAATTATTAAAATACCCTACGCTTAGATTGTATGATTATGCCTTAACTAAATGGAAACAGCATGCCTCATATCTCCTTTTTTAATTTAATAATATGGTACGGAATTTAATATAAAATCATTTGCCTTAATAAGAAGATAGGAGTGCCTCTGCAGCGGTTGGCTATTTTTCATTTGTAAATTTGTTGAGTGAATTTTATATATACTCCGATATATATTTGCCTCCACAAAATCAGAATATGATGAATTAGTTTTCAGATTACTTGCATCACTTAAGTTTGTTATGCGTTGAAAATTTAACCTTATTAATACGAGTTAAAAGAATTATCTAGTTTCTATGTAAATCTCGATAATCTTGGTACATTAACATTATAAGTTAGTTAAAGGCAACCAAAAACAAGACTTTAAAAGATATATATTATACAATTCGAAAATAGTGAAATATAATAGCAGAGGCCTTAATTTAGTTACATATTTAATTTGGAAGAAAAATTATAAGCGTAACATATTTTTAAAAAATATTAAATTTCGACTTAATGAAAGTACCACGAAAACGGAATTGACATCATAACGGTAGTTAGATGTGAACTTATATGCGGAACAGAAATCGACATTGTTGACAACAAAGAAAATAACCTCATATAGGTCAAAAGTAAATGTGACGTTTAGCTGACAGTGTTTAGTGCTTGCTGTTATTAGGTTTGTCAAAACCCTGCATTATCTGTATCAGTGTAAATGTATCTCTTCTCTTCTTCAACTTATGTATAGTTTCACTCTATCTCTTTCTATTAGTTACAAAGGCGGAGATAGTGCAGGGTTTTTAAGAAAACCTATTGTTAATATTTTTTTCAAAATGACTGAGGTAGTATTTGTAAAAGCTAATTTTGACATTCAACGTGCGGTAGATATATTTATGGTCAGCGATTTTTTTTTAAAAGAGACGATCGTTTTGGCATTGCAGTGGTTGGAAGTACAAAAGCTGCGAGCTACGTTACAGCTATACAGAATCGGAAAGTCATGCGTTTGGCATTGCGCTATTAACCGACCGCCCACAATAAAGACGTCTACCAGTACTCTAGCAGAGGCAAACAGTGACACGCCCCCTCAAGAAAATGTATACATGATTGCTTGCTTCGCTCTCGCTTACTCTTATTGCCGTACCAAAACAAACAGTTTCCGATACTGTAGATTGTAATGTCTGTAAGAACTTCTGTATCTTATGAATATTATATTATACAGAATCGGAAAGCGTTTGTTTTGGTATTGCACTAGTTTCAACGATTTAACCGACCGTCCACAATAAAGACGTCTACCAGTACTCTAGCAGAGGTAAACAGTGACACGCCCATCAAGAGAAGCATGTACACGATTGCATGCTTAACGCTCGCTTGCTCTTATTGCCATCCCAAAACCAACACTTTCCGATACTGTATATCTAATATGTATTTTATTATTTCATGTAGATCAGTCGTTAACTATGCCTTGTATTTTATTAAATATTCTCTTTTATTGTGTTTTATTTGTTACTCCTACTACTATTCTTAGCAGTAGTCAATTACATTAAACTTGTATATGTATATATGGTTATCTAACTGAAAATATAACAAAACATATCTACTAAAGAAATTATTTATTATCCATTGATACTCCTAAGAAGAATCAACATGAAACTTACGAGAGAAATAAAGAAAGGTCTATGTTGTAACAAAAAATATATAATATATACTTTATACTAGTATCTATCTAAGCAATAAATAACATTTATTCAAAGAATATTTATAGCCACAAGTCAACGCTATCGTAGCCCTTTCGGACTGTTTATGTATTCATTGACTCTAGACCACTTGCACAGTTTAGTGTCATAGTTTCATTTCCACATTCAGTGGAAGTATAGTAACGCAAAAAAAAAATTAAACATTTATATTGTTCAAATAGGCTTAGAAAGTCATGAAACGTCCAGATTTTAAGTTAAGCAAAATAAAATTTATGTCTGTCTGCCTGTCTGTAACTTTTTTGTGCGCACGATTGCTCTGGAACCGTTTGAGATATTGACTTGAAATTTGGTCCACGTACGTATTTTAACGAGATCTGGATCTAGCTTATATTTTGATCTTATTCCGTTGAAAGGTCGGGGGGTAAATGGGGATAAATAGGTAAATTAAGCCAGTAAGAGTCCATAAAATTGATATTTAGTATATATAAAAGAAGTTAAGGTCTCAAAATAATTTTTGGCATTAGCCACTCCCATTACACCCCCACTCCATTAATAAAGGGGGTGAAAAAAAAAATTGTGATTTAGTGTGTGAATAAAAGAAATTAAAACTTAAAAGTAATAAAAGCACACACTAGTAAAAAATGTTGATTACTGATGCAGGAAAAAGATCTAAATGAATAACTCGCTACAGGTAATTTACTGTACAGAGGATACTGGCTGCTCAAGGTATAATTTTAAATATTCTGGTTTCAAAAAGTTGTGTTTTATAAGAAAGAACAATTTAGAAAACAAACAAAAAAACAAAGAAGGGACAAGAAAAAGATAAACGATTGAAAATTATCAATGACAGATGATGACGCGAAGAAAAGTTATAGTTAAAGAAACCGTGGCTAAAGAGATTGCCGCAAGCCAAAAGCGCAACCATTATACCACTTTTGCTACTCTAAAAATAATCTTAATACATCTAATATAATGTCTCTATTTGAAAATCATGTTTCGACGTTTAGATATTATATTATGAAATGTATATTAGTAAAATGTATAAGTAAATGATAGAAAATTACGTTTCACAAAATTTTTATCTAATTACGAAAAAAAATTAAAAGGTTAATAACTTTTTTGTTTACTGATTGATTTTGTTCAAAAACAACAGGGTTCTTCTAACTAACTTACCTCTAGATTTCAATACAATCAGTCTTTTCTTTCTTAAGTTATCGTGCTTACAAAAAACGTGAGTGACGGACGGACAGACATTTTGAAAGTTCTTCAGAATTCGTTCACTAATACACTGACATGAAACTTTTTTCTCTACGAGCGACATTTACTGTTTTAGAAATGTGTCGATCAAATGCAATACTCTTCGTTTTCGTATTTGCGAAAAGTATAATAAATAAGCACTATAGAGAAAATGCGACTCCTTGTATCCCAGAAGAGACCTTGTGCGGAAGGGGCTATACACTTAGTGACAATAGACACAATCCAATATCCGAGTATACCGAAATTAATTTCCTCCTTCGAAAAAAAAACGCAATGGCACGACTGGGATTCGAACCCGGGACACCAGAGCGAAAGCCAAGCATACTTATCTTTCGAACAAGCAGTTAAATAAAAGTTGTTTATAAAAAAACCATTTGGTTCCTTTAAGGATATTTCTGAAACTATCAAATTATAAGTATAAATAAGTTTATATTCACTTCTATACATTTTTAATTGTATATGACAAAACCCGATCTATAACGATATATTATTAATATGTAAATGAGATTTCCCAATATTGTCAGCCAGACTTCCTGGAATCTCAAAAAATTTAAATGAGAAAAGATCTAATACCACAACTACAACCGAGCATTAACGATTCTTTTTTTTACTGTGTGTTTGAAAGGAATGGCTAATGTTAATGAAAATGTGCATCATTTAAATATAACTTAAATGCGAATTTAAGCGTTATCGTAATGTGAAAGAAAGGAAACGAGAAATCGCAAAATTCCGATATTGGTGGAGATTTATAGGATTATCCTTTGGTTATCAAACAACTCGTGATATACGTTTTCTAATTTCTTGCGTAGAAATGTAAATGAATTAATAAATTATTATTTATATAACAGATCAACCAATGTTTCTAAATAATTAAAACAAACAAACTAGTGGATCAGAGGGAATTAATTTATCGATAACATATATGTCTCTTAAGAAAGTGTCCTTCAAACGCCCAATTTCACATTCATTTTTATTTGCTACTGAATTTTTAGGCAGTTCATCGCTACATTTAATTAAAAATGTAGATTCACCCTACTACTAAAAAAAAGAAATATATAAACTGCGTGAGATACCTACCTGATCAATATCAAACACAATTTGTGAATCTACAGCTAGACTGGTGCAGCTAGACTAAAATAAAATGAAATTTTTGGTAAGTAGTATTAGGTTTTGTATCCGACTATTTAGTATTAAAAAAATATTTATAAATTCAGATTACGTAAGAGATATTAATACTTACTTCGTAGATAAAAAATGTACAATTTGAGTTAAAAATGACATTCCATAATCTTGGTATATATTTCTCAATACTAAAGCCTATGTGAATTCATAAGGTCACGTAGGTAACGTTTCTTTTTTCCTTGGCTGCTAAAATTATTATTATTAGAAATGCGGGCAGAAAGTCCGCAGTACCCAGACCTGTCGGTCCATTGTAAATTCGCGACAGGTAGGATCTAGAAAAAACTCCACGAATGATAGCAGTCTAGTACAGTGGTAGTTCCTGTAGTGTCCCCCGCTGTACTAATTGCGTTTTATAATTATTTATTAGTAGCAAATTCAGAACTTAATACTCTTCATTGGGTATTCTTTCACTTCTGCGATTTTTTTTAATGCATTGAAAGAGATCTCTGCCAAATGAAGAGGCCTCTTTTATGAGACAATTAATAAAAGAAAAACTATTTTTCGTCCGATGGTATTAATCATATGTACATATTGCACATACATACATTCCTTTACTGTACCATTAATCTAAGAATCAATATCGATATTGATAGTTTGGCTTTAAATTCATCCTTGAAAATTTCTGTAATCATTTTGAGCGGAAATTCTATCAGTTTTAACTTTCTCTCTAATTTAGAAATGAGTCAAAATTTTGGATATATATATTTATACACATGTTGTCTTTTATAAAATAAACGGTTTTAAAAATGATTTAGAAAACATACTAAAAACACGAAAACGTAAAATACACCACTACACTTTTACACCACCATCATTACACCAATGCACCAATACAACATTAATGAAGTATTTAAATTACAAGTTATGTAGCAGCGTTACCACATTTGGTAGATTTTTATTTCTTTTTAGTAGAATTTTAAGGATTTTTTTAAAGTTTGGTAGGTAAAATTTGCTGGTAGATTTCTGATAATAATTATCAGAAATCTGCCAGCAAATTTTACCTACCAAACTTTACAAAAATCCTTAAAATTCTACTAAAAAGAAATAAAAATCTACCAAATGTGGTAACGCTGTTATGTAGTGTAAAAATAAATGAATAAAGGTATTAAATAAGCACAGAAAGGCAAACATTCTATCGCGGGTTCCAATTGAATTGCATTTTAATATAGATAACTAGTAATAAAAATGTGATAAGGAAATGTAAAATAGTATATGAAGTTGTGGCCATAAAATGAAAAAAATAATTTAAAATTTATATTTTACAGGTATGTTTCGCTGTTTTCCTAGCCGTAACATCGGCATCTGAGAAGGTAGTAAAACGGGGAATAATTGGAGGGGGATACGGTCATGGATATGGAGCTGTCATTGGAGCACCCATTCATTCTTATTCAGCCCCAATAGTCAGAAGCTATGCTGCACCAGTAATTAGATCTTATGCTGCACCGGTAATCAGATCTTATGCTGCTCCAGTAATTAGATCTTACTCAGCACCAATTATTCATCATGCTCCGCTTGTACACCATGCTCCAATTGTACATCATGCCCCGATTGTACATCATGCTCCTATTATCAGAACCTACGCCGCACCAATTTCCATTGGATATCATGGGCATGGGTATGGATATAGAGGATGGTAGAATCCACATCAGTTCATTATTTTCGTTAAATAAAATATATTTTTTTAAATATTAGCTTTATTTACTATATATCACTGGAATTCATTTTAATGGGCAAAGAAATTAAAGGTGCTACAGCTGTTGCACAGTAGGAATCACACACATCGCGTGATACACAATATATAAATATAACTATATACCACGCGTCCCTATATTATGAACCAAACTCTTAATCTCGAATATATAAATTCTCTTAATGGCGAATATATAAATTTAACTCGGCCAGGCGTCAAGTAGTTTTGCCACAAAAGTCCGGAAGTTCGGCGAATTTGTATATTTCAATATCCTTAATAACATCCTAAATTTTCACCCTCGTGCAAAATAACATTTCATATCAGCAAGAAGATGACATCAAGAGATTAATTGTGGATACATCATCATCTTATTTTGTAGTAGCTGAGGACATCGATGTGTTAGTTCTTTTAATTGTTTTAACACTACATGAAAGATAAAAAACCCCGCACACATTATAGGGAAAAAAACGGCTTCCGTCAAATTGGTCGAATTTTTGATATGATGTTGAGTCATCATATAAAAAGGTTTAGTCACATTGACCCCCGAAAAGAGGGCGTATGTCAGGCGTCTCGCGTGTGTTACGGAAGACTGGCGTATTTTGTCGCTACTATTCATATCGGCGCAGGCAATGTGGTGTTTTTTTGTATGTATGTAAGTTTATTTAAAATATAGAGTTACGTTCAGCTCTCTGCCTTGCATAGGATCAACGACGGGGACATGGCAGATTTCTGATCCCATGTGTAGTTTATCAGTATTGTGCATGTGTGGGTGTGATGGTGGGTGTGAAATTGGCCATACGTGTGGATTGATGAATTTGTGGGAATGTATTCTTTGATTACTAGTCCTCAATATTAACTATTAGCTGGTCGTTACTTGGATCCCATCTGTTACCTGCATTTTTAATAAAATTTAGCAAGGTACAATCGGGATATTTTATCGCTCGTTGGTGCCTAGCATATTCTTGGGATATGCTAGAAGAAGAACACCGTAGAACACTGGTTATGTAGACACAGCATCCGAGTGGCTCCGAACTTACAGGTGCAATAGTATCCTGCGCTTGGGCCATCCTTATCCGAAGTAGTCCTAGATCAATATTTTCATCTATTTCAAATATTTTCGAGCCATCGTGATCTCTTTTGTTTTGAACATAAGACAATGCCAAATTTTACTGATATATTCCTATTGTTAAACGTTTTAGGTACTCTAAATCCAATTGTGGGAAGCCTTGCCCAAATCGCACCTCTTCGTTCCAAGTTTTTGAATTTAATGTATGTTTGATGTATATTTAAATCTATTTTATCTTTCAATGTTTGAGCCAATTCGTCGGTATTTCCTTCCATAAAAATTAATTCGTGATACTTCATCGGGCCAGCTATTAAATAAAAGTCTCTCAGGTGAAGGACGTGAGCTTTTCGGATGACACTATCGAGAAAGCGATATATTGATTTGATGTGTTCATTTCGAGATTCGACAATCCATCTATGAATGGTCAGGATTCTTGCTTTATTGGCTTCTTCTGTTGTTAATTAACGCTCTCCGAGTATACTCGCGGGCATTTTACAGTCAAGGCTGAATTCATCAAAAAAAGGAATAATAACACGGTACCCTTGACCGAAAAGAAATATATCCCCTCTCGAAACCAATTCCTGATACCGCCAATGTTCTCTTCTAGTTCTTCCCTAAGCATTGCGGTATCATTATCTTGGCTGTTGGCAAAATAGGGTCCTTGGATACCTAAAATATAACCAGTTTTGAAGCTTTTTCAAAAGGAATTTAATTAATTACGAACACATGTTATTAATCACAGATTATATCCCGACAGCTCTGAATTTTATCGGATAAACTGCGGGTAGCTTGTTTTTGTAAAATTTTGTTTATAAAATGTTCGAGACTTAATGGTTTACCTTAAAAGCCCGAGACCGAAGGTCGAGAGCATTTGCTCAAAAGCAAAATTTAAAAAAATATAGCTACCCGCAGTTTGTGTGTATATGTCAGGATTATTTCCCAAATGAACAAATTCCTTACTCTTAATTCTTTTCTTTGTTAATTTCAACAAATTCTATCTTCCCAAAACGATTAATTTTTTATTTGGAAAACATACTTCCTTACTAATTAATTTACGGCGACGCGTTCTATAAACGACTTTTGTTTCGTCGCCATGGAAACGGACGCGCTAGATGATTATTTGACTTTTGTTACGCAATCGTGATTGTAAATATGACAGTTTGTGAAAGTTTGATATTAAAAATATTTTTGTAAAATTGCATAAATACATCGTTGGTACATAATAATAATTATAAAAAAAAAATAATTCTTGAATTTGTAAAATGTTTTATTTTGTTTTTAGTCCAATTGAGAGTAAATTAAATCAATTATGTACATTTAAAAGCTAGAGGTAATTTATTCGCTGGTAATTTTTAAAAAAGCTAGCTTGCGTTTATTCAGTGTAAAACTGTTGTCATTGGTTGAAATATAAAAATTCACGAAACATCATTACCTATCTATAATTTATGAGGGAAATAATCGTATGTAATATATCTAGTGCTTAAAATTTTATCGAAAATTTTTTCGAAAGCGTGTTGCCTGGTAATATAAAGAGTGCAAATTGGCAATTTATTATCTGATTAAATCCCTACCGCTTTACCGGGAGGGATTTAATCTTTGATAATAAACTGCCAATTTGCACGAGTTATATTAACTAGGGGCAACTTAGCTTGAGAAAAAATTTTTAGATAAAATTTAAAGCACGGTATTTGCCCAGGCAGCAAGGTGCCGTCATTATGACGTCGTTTTTTCGGCATTAATTACGTAAATTTTACCTTCAGCATGACGGAAAAATGACGTGAAAAAGACGGCACAATGCCACAGCCCAATGACGTCATATATATGACGTCATACATATGACGCCAATATGACGTATTGGTAATCAGTGAATTTTGCGATAAGGGATGCAAACCTCTCATTATAATATTTTTCCACAATTATTAATAAAGTTTTTGACGAAAAAAAACCGGAATGCGCAGGGATCGAACCGCCGACCTCTTGAGTCGCAACCTAACACTTAATTCACTGAACCATTGAACATCTTTATTTAAATATGTTTAAAAGCTGTATAATAATAATAATAGTAATAATAATAATAATAATAATAATAATAGTTTATTGGTGCTAGTATACAATAAGTATTTACACAAGTCAAGGTACAGTTTGAGAACAAATTAAAAAAGAAGTAATATCAAAAAATATTACGTTATTATTATGTTATAAGTAAAAATCATAAAATTATTATAACACAGATAAAAAACAAACGAAATACATAACAGCGTACATAAGTGAGAACTAACACACGTCAAAGTGACTAAAATCTGCACACAGAAATTCCTCAAATAAATAGAACGCTTGCCCGAGCAAAAAACGTTTCATCGTTTCTTTAAATTTCTTACAGTTTGACTGTTTGATGTGGGTGGGTAATGCATTAAAAAACTTTATACCGTAATAATTGATGCTGTTCCTAGATTTAGTTAACCTAAGATAGTCTGGCAAAATTGAATTACACCTTCTTGTGGAGTAGCTATGTAATTGGCTATGGGTTGCATATTTGCTTTCATTTTCTTTTATGTGCATTAGACAATGAAGAATGTACGTACAAGGCAATGTAAGAATTTTAAGTTTAATAAATGCGTCTTTGCAATCATCTCTATAATTCAGACCAGCGATCACTCTAACTGATTTTCTTTGTAATGAGAAAACGGAACTGGCAGATGGGGCATGACCCCAGGTCAGAATTGCGTAAGAAAACGTGGTGTGTATTAATCCATGGTAAGCATGGTATACCTAGTTAGAAATAGTAAAACAAAATTATTATTATTATGTGGCAAAAATTGAACTAGTCACTAAATACTTCTATTTATTTTTATTTTATAATGATTTATTTAAATTAAAATTTCAGGTTTCAACATATATTCGGCAACTATGTTAAAACATACTGATGTTTCTATATGTAGGTACGTTTTTATTGTAATAATATATTGCTATTATGATTGGTCAAAGATCTCTATATACATATATACATATATATAGTGAATATATGAATATATATATAGTGAACCAAATGACCAATTTTGACGACAAAATGACGTCATTTTGATGACGTCAAAATAATGACCTAAAGGAAACGTGTATTTGACGTCTTCATGATGACGTCAGAAGTATGTTTTAAATATCACGTCTCTGGTACGTCATTTATTGGGACAATGACGTCGGCGACGAAAAATCACCTTTAAAAGACGTCATAATGACGTCACCCTGCTACCTGGGTGAGGAGAATATTTCACGAATAAATAATTCATTAAGTACATCTTCAATATTATGTTCAGTAATTAATTGCCTTCAGACGTTTCCTTGTTACTTTTTAGAGATTACTCATCTTTATCTTCAATTTCATCATTTACGTCACATAAAAATGCATTTCCAAAGCGACTCATCTAATAAAAAACAAAGTAGGTTTAAATTATGACAATCAAGAAAAACAATATACGTTAAACCGTAGGTAATGTAACTTATAAGATTAGTCATCCCAACAAAGCACGCTTCGACCAATCACATTACGGGATAGACGATACAAACCACATATTACCAATCTATCGCTTTTACGTTCTAAGGCTGCAGACTCAGATGATATGGAACCGAAATCTAGTAACGCTAGCTTAACTTAACTGCTAGCCTAAACAGTGAATTGAATTATTATATTAAAGTGTTTATTAATATATATTTATGTATTTAATCCTCGTTTCTAATTTGAGAAGTTTAATAGTTAAGTTAAGGTTTGCTTGTTTAAGTAGAGAGACTTTAAGTACAACGAATTATAATGTATATAGTGATACTGCAGAGTTTTGATTTTCCAAATAAGTGTTAGCTGCTTTGTGATGATTGATGAATTACCATACGTAACTACCTACATTTGTGTATTTATCATGAAATAACTGATTTGTCCGCTTCGTAGATATTTCTATTTAATTTTAGTTGTGAAAATTATTTTGTAATTACGTTAGGTATTAAGCCATTGAAAGCTGTGTATAACTTGTCCCCAACCTATGTAAGTTCCACAGAGCATTGGCTTTTTAGGTTATTAATACAATACTACAATTTACAATTTACGTTAACAATTAGTAATAAGCTAGAGAAGATATTTATAGATAACATTTAAAAGCACGATTTGTCCTATTTGCCGAAAACATTTCACGACACAAAACGTCAAAAAATTTTCGCAATATTTGCCGCTGCAGCGACCTAAAAAATTAGAGCGATAAATTTTGCATGTTGGTACTGTCAAAAGCCGATCTAGCTTGAATTACCACTAATAATGACGTTTGATTGGTGCAACGTTGTGAAAAAACGGGCTCTCATTGGCTATAGCGTTAATGAGTAAAATAATCGCTGTAATCTTTTACTGATTGAATGAATTTTGACACATGACATGAAATGCAAAATTTTGATTGGTTAATAGATTTAGTAAAAAATTATCAAGTATATTCGTTTTTAACAATACTTGACAAAAGCGACATATGATTAAGTTATTATTTACCATTTAAAAAATGGTTGAAGAATGTTGGGAGTGAAAAGTGCAAATTGCGGTTGAACTCAATGTAATATCTAGAAAAAAATAAATAATAATAAATGGGAATTATCATTATTAGTAATAGTAATTGTCACATTGTGTTAAAAAAAGGATCTCATGACGTTTCATGTAAATTACGGTAAGGGGTATCAGATGACTCCTTGAATATATTTGCTCATTGTTCCTGGGCAAGGAAGAGAGCGGAGCGCAACTCTATGTTTTAAATAAACTTACATACAAAAAACACCACATTGCCTGCACCGAAGTGAATAGTAGCCACAAAATACGCCGATCTCCCGTGACATACAAGTAAAAAAATCCCGATTTTGTCAACTTTTTGTGGTCTAGTTTAAAAACGGGAACTTTTCGGAAGCCAATGTTACTAAAACTTTTTATAGGGATGATGACACACCGTCATATCAAAAATCCGGCCAATTTGACGCAAGTCGTTTTTTCCCTATAATAGGTCCTTTATTTCCTGAAACTACCAAAAGAAAATAAAGCTGGCGAAAAGTATATTCTTCTGCAAGTCTAGATAAAATGCCTTATTAAAAAAAACACGTGCGTTTATACATGCATTTATAGGTTGTGACACAACACAACACAAAGTATCAAACACGCTGCCTAAGTGTTTGCCAAAGGGAATCAAGGTAGGTACTTTTTATATTTTGAAGGCTGTACTAAAATATATTCTAGCTTTATATTGCACTTCATAGTTTGGTTAATATAAAATATGAACCAATGTTTTACAAAAGCTATGGCCAAAGATTCCAATGTAAATCTGGCGAATTTATCATGCACAGCTGACGCATCTCTAGAGCCCTATAAAGAAAGACCACTTACAGTTGTAAATGATTGGGTACCAAATACTTGGGGATTGAAACTACAAAACTTTTGATTCCAAATCCAATGAATCAATAACTAGCTCCGGCAAATTTATGAAAATAATATTTTGTAAATACAAAACAGGCTGCTGTCAAAGTTGCGGGTGCAGAAAAAAACAGGCTGCATTACACCTCAACTTCTATAGAGTGTAGCGTGCAACGGTGAGACGAATTGATGAAGACGATGAAGAATATGATTTTGCGGAATATATAGATATAATCTAAATGCTATTATATGTACAAGGGGAATGAAACATTTGAAAATTTAAATTAGTTTATATGTAATTATTTTTTTTTTACTTTTTATGAATTTTATTATCTTTAAAGTTTTTCAAAATTTATCTAATAAATATTATAGGCTTTGAAGCCACAGGAATCTTGCCGTAACTTAATTTTGGAGAATTAAAAAAAAAAACAAATTCTTCGCATTTAAATTCAATAGCGGCTATTATCAAATTGTAGAAGTCTTTGTATCTATAATCAAGAACCCTTAAAAAAAAATTTCAGTCATATCCGAACTTTATCAACTGGTTCCCATATAACGTCCTCTATTTCCTATAATGGAATCAAATTAAGCATCAAAATCGGTGAAGATGAAACTAGTTAACTATGACAATGAAAAAACTTTTTGATAATTTGTTAATTTGTAGAAAAATAAAAACCACTAAAAATTGCCCTTTTTGTATAATTTAGGAAAAAACGGAAGTTTGTGAAACTATGTCCTTTATTGAACCTTCCTGCCAAATTTTAGCGCAAAATTTATTTAAACACATAAATAAAAAAGATTTCGAAATATTAATCACTTATAGTTTAAGTGCATCGACTCACAGGACAATTTTTTTCCAAAATGTAGGTTTCTACATGTAATTTACAATGGAATTTAGAAAAAATATATTTATCTTCATTTAAACTATTTTTTTGAAGTTTGCTTGTAATTTAAAAAATTAGAGTTATAAATAAATCTGTGAATTTTTTATCAAACCAAAGGCAGCAAACTAATTATGAATATAGATGAAATATCAAACATTTTTCTAAAAAAAATAATGATCTAATTTTATTTGTTGCCGAGATACGGCAGTTTTTGCGTCTTCAGTTACTTATAAATAAGAACAAATTGATATTCCTTCTTAAAATCCTAATACTTATACTTTGTCTCAGCTAGTTGAAAATAATCCAGAAGCACAATTGTTAAAAGACTGAGTATAGGGGCCCAAAAGCCGAAACTACCTTGGCGATTATGGTATAGATCCGAAAATCCCCAAATAGGTCTAAACTTTATATTATGGTTTTACAAATTAGACTTTAGTCGCCAGATTGCCCTGTACGTACGACGACTAGCGCTTTTTGTTCCAGGATGCGGACGTCTCGGTTTCAAATCCTGATCACGAAATTATTTTTGAGTGTATTAAAAGTTTTACAGATCCCTATACATGGCTAAGGATAGTTGTTCAGGTTAGGTTGGTTTTCCCTTTTCATGACAAAAATTAAGAAAGTTATAAAAAAACTAGCTGACCCAGCAAACGCTGTTTTGCCATATAAATTATAAATTTTTGTCCAAAAAATAAAAAGAAAATTTCTGGATAGGGCCACCCTTATCACCTAGGGGTATAAAAAATAGCCTACGACCTATCCTCAGACAACAAACACTGTGACACGAGATTTGTATATATTAGATTGTAAATGTGTGTTTTGTTCTCAAAGCCGCTTTATTCGATGTAATTATAAAAATTGTACTTTTGGATTATTTTCAAACAGCAGAGACAAAAATATAAGCATTTTAGAACAACTAATCCAAATTTCAAAAAGAAATATCGATTTGTTTATTTATAAGTGACCTAAACGCAAAAACACCTACAAAACGTCAGCATAACATGCACCTAAATGCAAGTAGATCATTAATTCTTTTAGAAAAATGATAGATATTTCATCTCATATTCGATTTTGTTTATAACAATAATTTTGAAAATCATAAACAAATCTCAAGAAAACGGTTCAAATGAAGGTATAATGTTTTTTTTGTTAATACCATTTTAAAATATATGTAAAAAAATCTGCATTTTGAAAAAAAAATGTCCTATGAATCGCTGGACTTAAACAATAACCGATGGAAATTTCTAAGTTATTATTGGTTTTTAGCCGTTTGAATAAATATTTGGCACGAAATTTAGTTCAATAAAGGGCATAGTTTCACCAACTTTCGTTAAAATTGATGCATTATTACATTTTCGTCATACCTCCCTTGTAAGTATACTCTAATTCCATTGTTTTGTCGATGGTAAGTGACGCTTTGTATACCAAATACTTGCTGCCATTGGCGACGTGTCGTTATTTTTCATAACGTCCCTAGGGAAATAAAGTAAATTTGGGAATATTTTTTCTTTTGTATAATAAGAATTAAATTAAATGTTTTAACTTTTTTTTGAAGTAAATTCAGACAAGCCTTAGTTGCTACATTTTCTATATCCGACATTATTTTCACAAATGTTTAGAGCTATCATTACAATAATATTATTTAATTTATCTTGACAGTAGTTGTCATTTGAATAGAAGCCGCGTCTTATATTTATTTTATTGACGGTTGCCATGGATTTCGCATCGCTACATTTACTATTTGCTTACTCCAATAATTATAGTTTTTCTCAAGTTTTTTTCTAATTTAATGATTCATGGGTATGACGAAAAATATAATATGCACCCTACGGGCCTTGAATTGCAAACTGTATTCTCGACACAAAAAAAGTGCACTTACGACCCTTGGTACATAAATAATTATATATTTCTTAAACTGCCAAAAAAGCCACCGATTTTTATTTTTTTACAAATTTATTAAAAAGTTATTTCATAGGTGTAGTCTTATTCTAAATGTTATTGCAAATAACTTGGTATTTTTATTCTTGCGAAACGATTACTAGGACCGGAGATAATAAGTAAAATAGCAGAAAATTTCAGTGTTGAAAAATACACTGTTAAAATTTGCCAAGAAGCAATGCACCAAATTAATACAAAATTGCTCATAGCACTTATTATACATAAAATAAATTAAAACAATAAAATCGCTGGAGCCAATCAATGCCATTCAAAATATTATTTTGACTGCACCACTAATGGCACTCCACTATTTAAAATGACAGAATTTCAACAACATACCGGAATTTTACTCTCATGTAAAATATGTTCTGGTATGATTAGGAAACACACCTCTTTTAATTAAGATTTCTAACTCTTATCAGTTTCGACCAACAACTTCAACTACGTCCATACCTTTTCAAATCGTTTTAAAGTTATTTACGACCGAAATCCAAACATCATTCCCCCCCCCCCCTTTTATGAGAGAATAAATAGATACCTCACTCAATTAAACCTTTCCTTCCCCACCACAACCCTGCCCATCATGACTAATACAGCTCCATAGATTCTCCCACCAGTTAAACTCAACACAGAACTTTCGAAATACAGCAAGAAAGACATTCATCCACAAGTAACTTTAAATGCCTTCCGTCAACTTTCTACAACATTCATAAACTCAGAGTTTATCTATACCGATGCATCCATGAATCCTGAAGATCCTAGCGTAGGTTTAGCAATCGTTACACCCAACGTCACGCTTAAATTTCATCTACCAGAAGGCAGTAGTGTATACACAGGAGAAATGTTTGCATTTACCAAGTTATCACAAACATAACGAACAATAACAGACATGGCAACTACATTTTATGTTCAAACTCGCTAAGTTCCCTTCAATCCATCAGGCAGTTATATACCAATAATCCGTTAGCCCAGCTGTTTCAACAGATGGTACATCAACTACACCTACAAAACGTCAGCATAACATTTGTACATGTTCCGTCTCACGTTGGCATTCCGGGTAACGAAGCAGCTGATGCAGCAGCTCGTGACGCAGGAACAATGTGGAGACATGCGAAATATATATATGCAACCCGACCTAGCATGTGTATTCAGTAATAAAATCAATGATCAACGGCAGCAGAAATGGAATAACACAAACGCAAAACTTAGAAAAACCAACGGTTCCTAGTCTATTAGCCCTACCACCAAACCGTAGAGAACAAGTAAAAATTTCCAGACTACGTCTAGGACATACACGCTTAACACACGAATATTTGCTAGCTAGAGAAAACGCTCCCATTTGTGAATTCTGCCATGGAAACCTCAGCGATCAAGAGATAGATTGCCCTGAGCATGAAGAGGAAAGAAGAAATTGTCAAATTGGATCTATAAGCGAAACAGGAAACAATCCACAGAATATAAGAAACACAATAAGATTCTTGAAAAACATAATATATGTATCACAAAATATAAACTGTTATATACCAAATGCCTATATTAACATCAGGTTGTAAAATTCCACATCGATGGTTAAAGTGCAAGACCTCATAAGTCGATTTTTTTGCAGTTTTCACTTTATAATGCCATCAGTTTATAGGTATTGAAACTACAAAACCACATAACTCTAGGTTTGTTTTTACAAGTCAGCAAACGGTTTTCAAACCATCAGGAGTTTGCGTATAACGGTTTTGCACCATCTAAAATCAATGTGCGCAAACTCCTGATGGTTTGCAAACCATTTGCTGGCTTGTGAAAACAAACCTTCTGTATTTAAATTTAAAACCAGTGGAGCCATCTATCAAAAGCTCCTAAAACTGACATACTTTGCAGAAGAAAATAATCTTACGATTTTTCAGTATTATCTCGAAAAGGGCCTCACCCAGATGGAGTGTGATTCATTTTTACATGAATAACCATTGTTCTATTACTTATAATATTTTGAGAATACGTTTTACTTTGATATTATTATTATACCTAGTGTGTTTTGAAATAAATGTTTAAGTATGTTAGAATCTCCTAAGTCGATTTTTTCTTTAATATTTAAGATGCAAAAGTAAATAAGTATTTTTTCCGCCAAAAAAATTTAAATGGGTACATTCTCAACTTCTACCATAAAAGGTAAATCCACAATATTTCATTCAATGTAATAAATTGTTAAATATGTGGTATAGGTAAAATATTAACGTTTTTTCTTGCTTCTGTAAGATTAACCCAAAACGACTTACAAGATTTTGCACTTTAACCATCGACATACAGTTATCTATTATTTTTACTGCACTAAATCCCAATATGATAATAATGTAATATTGTAACATCATATGCTAATAACCCTCTGCGGTTGATGCATTTATTAAAAAAAAAAATTCTAACTCTTTTCATATAGTTACGCGAATCACCCCTAAATATAGCGGCCTCTATTGTCGGTGTTAAACCTAGGTTACGTTTATAGTGGAGAGCAAAGAGTCAAGTACAGCGAGGGAATGGACCACAATAGTCGTGACGTCATGCACGATGCGGTTAATTTGAATTGCTTTCCATGCAGTCTTTGAAGTATGCCTTATGTACATGTGCTTTAAGGGTCAAAATAAATTACCCACAAATGTATCTAAAGATTGATACGTTATTTTTCATATGTAACTATTGAAACCTAACTACTGGTATAAAAATATAGCTGGATTATAAGTTTTTTTACATGTGGTAATCAAGTTTCTCTACCCAGAATAAATTTTAAAAAAATTTCTACATGGCTATTTCCGCGCATGCGTTCTAAAATTACTGAGAACGTAGTTCTTTGATTATTTCTTTGTGTTCTAACCTCAAAGCCTGTTTTATGTTTTATTTATTTTTATTTAATTGCTTTCCATTATTCAACACTTTTATCATAGATTTTCATCCTCTAACTTCGTGTTTAAATATTTATTTGTAAGTATTTTCACTTAGAAACGCAAATAAATAATGAAATTACATATTGTATCATTTATTCAGAACTTATCTCTATTAAATTTATAAACGATTAAAATAGTTTAAAATTGAACTGTCTAGTAAATACAACATATTCCATGAGCTTTCTTCATCTGTTAGGGTACGAACATGCTGAAGATGCTACGCAGCTAGAAGTTCAGGCCGCAGTTTCAGTAGATGCATCGAAGCCATCAACGTGTAAAACAAACCTATACATTTAAATGTGACCGCACATAGCGTGGATGATAGCAGGGTGAACTGCTCCTAGCACAAATTGATGGCTTCGATGCATCGACTGGAACTACAGCCTGAACTTCTATAGCTGCGTAGCGTCTTCGGCAGAAATATTATAATGTGCAAAGAGAGCCAGAGCCAGAGAAGCCATATGATGTCATAACCACAATCCCCTTGAACAAGTACATTATGCATGTGTTATATTTTTATCGTTATTCAAAAATATCTAAAAACAATTAATTACATTAAAACTAAAATATGATATTTATTTTAAAAAATGCACACACCTCTACTTTATAGATTCTATCTCTCATGCTGGCATTAACTTCTCCCTTAACAATCAGTACTTCAGGATCATAAATCATTCCTTTCACGTGGCCCGCTTCAACAGAACTTTCTGCCTTGGCCGAGAGTTTTTTTGTATCTTACGTACTTACGATACCGTTAAAATATATTACTATTGACTTCAGTACTTTGAAATACAAACACTTTAAATACTGTAAAATCCTTGAAAATTATAAAAGAAATAATCCACTATACATAACCTTAAACTTCGTCCAGGGAAACAAATAAGAAATAAAAATGATGGAAATATACTCGACATACGTATCACGCGTGCGCAATAAAAAAATTAATTTCTGAAAAAATTTCAAGAGGACTTTAAAATTACGGATGATAATTCAATAGTTAAATATTCACCGATTTTCTGAAATTTCAAATTCAATTTTAACCATGGTCTTATGCACAGTGGCAATAAGGTCGATGTGAGAAATAGGATGAAATAGTTAGAGTGGGAGTGAAACGTCACACTATTTCGGTCCATTTAACCAATGCCGGCAAGTTAAGACGCGCAGAGAATCTCGTCGCTTCACTAAATGTAGCCCTGGACTAACAGACAAACAGAGCCGTACTTTGAATTTATCTCTCATGTCAAAAGAACGGGCAATGAGTCCACCAATAAGATATTCCTATCTCACATAAGCAAAACAGAATCAGATTTTTTTATTTGCCAGAAACGGTATTAAGTTTCTATTTGCCGAAAACACTATTTTGAGGTCTCTAGTATTATTTTGTTCATTCTATTGCGCAAAAAATTGAAAGTACGGCTCTGTACTACTTTTACTAGCGCCGACTTCGATATTTGTATGAACAGTTTTTGCAGCCTTTTTTATTTGCAGTATAAATATGTAGTGAACTTTACATATTAAACTTATGTTAGCAATTTTTTTTAATGCCTTATTTATATTAACGTCCTGGCGAAGTTTAGCTAACAAATATTTTGGGGGCCACACCATCGTGCATATTTCAGGACTGTTGCAATAATATATGTACGAATATCAGTTAAAAGTGAAATTATTTAACAGTTCATGAGTAACAAATTATTGACCAGATAGCGAATTACATGTTTTGTTAATTTCTCTAATTTTTTTATGCATGTATAATTAAATTACACACAAGTACAAGGAAGCTACGGAATATCAATAGGTATAGGAAATTGATACCATTTTGTAATATAAATAATAATCTACTTTATATCAAAAATTATATATTATTATTGAATACATGTATATTTGAAAACAATATAAATGTAAACCTGAAGTTATATCTTTATTAGTTAAAGCAAGTGACTTCTGTGTCGGACTGTTTTTTGTGTTTCATGAAAATGAATATATTCGTATTATTATTAGTTGTAAGTACATGTGTAAGATAAATATTTAAGTGATATGTCAGATGTACAGTGAGTGTATATACGAGTAGTAGTTCTGCAATAACCAACCAATATTTTCATTTCTCTCCCTGATGATAAATGTGTACCTCCAGTCATTAACGATATTCTTCAGGATAAGGGAGTTGGTTGTACTGATTTGTTTCGCTCTTAAGGCGAGTACATTTTTTATGCACAGACAATTAAACTAGAGCTTGAAAATAATTAATTTTATTAATGGATCGTCTTTAAAGTGGTTCTTTAACTGTTTTCTAAATGTAGTTTTGTGCACCGTCTTCCTTTCGGCATCCACACACACACGTCAGATCGATCCTCAGTTTCAGAAATTCGACGACGGATCTGAAGACTGATCGATCCGTCTTTATGTCTATTCTAAATTAATTCTAAATAGAATTAGCGTTGAATGATTATAAGCTTTCTATCAGACATGGCATTGACTGGCTCATAGTTCATATAACGCACACTACTAAAAAACAATAAACGATGACTAGGGCTAGAATTATTCATGCCAAGTTAGTAGTAAAAAGCTTAGGGTCAACTTTATAGTTTTGCCAGTTTAGGTAATTTGACATTTCTAATTATTATCATACAACGATTAAAATTGGTGTACTTAATTGTTAATTTAATCTACAAATAACTACGCTTAATAATATTATAAATGAAGAATGCGCTGATATTATTCATGTTTATCGATTTTTGTGGCGGTAATGGTACAAAAATCGCAGCGGAATACCATAAGCGTCTTCCTAGCAACAGAAAGGTTTCAGACAAAATTACAAAGGTATTCGTGAATATGCGAGGGGTCCTCTATCGCCCTTAGAAGTATGTACAATTCGTTATGAAACACCCTGTATATAGGTACAAGACTAATTTCAGTTCATTAAATGCCTAACACATTAGAGCAAAACATTATAAATTTGTGATAACATTAACTAGTCCAGTCAACGAAGGAGTGGTAGAGGACATGTAGGGGGGAGAATTTTCCTTCAGGAATGTGTTGGAGGTAGTTAGGAGGTAAACATACTAAAAGTCCCCGCCCTTAACCTAACCGCTTCAGGGGGCGGGGGGTGGAAAGGTCAATTTTTTCGATTCTTCGCTTATGACTCGAATATGATGCGTCGCACGGAAAAAAAAATATTCTACGCAAAGTTAAATTAAATTTTCCCCAAAAATACCTATATTAATTTTCTTCCTATGTGCTATAGTTCCCAAGATATTCGCCAGCCAAAATCGATAATTAATAAATAGATTAATTAGGTATCCGAAATTTTTCTATCAAAGCGGTTTACCGTGGTCTGCTAATAAATCCCAGTCACAAAACAATGTTTATTTTACAACACTCGACGTATTTACTAATGTAATATTTTGTCGAAATCTGTGCATTTCCTTAAATATACAGTATGACTCACTTAAAATGAAGACACCCTTATAACTTTTTTATTTTGTTTCCGATTTGAATCAAATTTTACTCAAGTATAGAACAAATTATGATCTATTTATGACCAGAAAAACATTCTGCTACAATTGCAAAGCCACCTGCGGTACCAAAATATGCGGAAAAAAATCATATTAGGCATTTTTTTTAAGTTCAAAATTTAATCAATATTAAAAACATTGAAATTTTGATTAAAATATCATTTATAAATTTAGTAAGCCTTACACTACGAAACTAAAATCATGTTCAATGTTAAAAATTCTGAAAAAATGCATCGGATCGCGCCAAAAACTGTACATCAAATTTACACTGTAGAGAAGGAGACCCATTGGCGTTCGACAGTACAAAAAGAAAGAACACCAAGTTTTTTTTTATGTGATCTCAGGACACTCCCTACTTCCTTTGTTAGTTCATCCATTAAGCTCCATGATGAAAAAGTTGCAGTAGACCCTTTCCTACTCTTCCAAAGGATTTCCATTTGCAAAAAAAGTGATGAAGACTTGAAGGATTATTTACGATACGAATTGGCCCCATTTTCCTAGGTCTTATTCAGTGAAGGTGGTATGAGAAAAACCAAAAAAATCTATCCAGTTCAAACAACTGGCTGCGAATCAACATCTGCAACATTCCAGTATTTCCACCCCCCTCCACCCCTGAAGCGGCAGGTCTATGGGCGAGGACTTTTAGTATATTTACCTCCTAACTAACCAACACATTCCAGAAGAGGAAAATTGTCCCCCCTCCATGTCCCCTTTTGGGCATTCATTGATGGACTATAAAATACTCGTTAAAATAGGTGGGATACAAAATTTCAATATTAATTTTTTACCTTTTTAGTCTTGCTAAGCAGTCGTTTAACTCGCTTTACTCAGATTATAAAAGATATATCACTCATGAGAAAGTACAGACGCATATAATATTTTAAAGATTTAGATCTCATAAATATGAAAGGAACGACCCAGTCTAAAATAATTTAACTGCTTTATATAACAGAAATAAAAATGTGCACAAAAACCTCAAAAATCGCAGATTAAAGTAATAACACTAATAACATACCCATTTTAAAATGCATAATGAGTAAATTAATTGGTTACACTGATTAGCAAGTCACACCTAGAAAAAAATTCAACGGTTCAATATATAAAACCACCTTATACATTATATACTTGTTCCTCGTTTCAAAGAAAGTTAGTTCCATTATGATGATTCATTGCATTGTAGATACGCCGATTAAATATGAATATTGCGCAGCTAGCGCGGCGGAAAATGATAATTAATTTTTTGTAAAAGAAATTTTAAATAATTTTGTCGGAATAGAGTAAATTGTAGTAAATGAAATGCTTTTATCAAAACCCGATATACCTATACTTATTAGTCCATCAGAAATTGCCGAATAGGCGAAATAAATAATGTTTTTAAGTTTTGGGCCTGGTTTTAAGATGCTAAAGAGTCCCTATGCTTTCGAAGAAAACTTTAACCCCTAAACGATTTTTTTATATTTATTGTAAATCAACTCCAATGCTTATTAGAGTTATACCGTAGTTATCTAACAAATAGGAAACAAAAAGTTATGATTGACGATGTGACTAGTGAGGAAATGATATTGACATATGGAGTACCGCAGGGAATGGTTTTAGGACCTGTACTATTATACTCTTCGGCACATTTCTAAAATCGTAAATATCGCTCGTAGAGAAAAAATTTTCATATCATTGTGTTAGTGAACGAATTCTGAACAACTTTCAAAATGTTCGTCTGTCCGTCTGTCTGTCCGTCCGTCAGTCCGTCACGTTTCTTGTAAGCACGATAACTTAAGAAAGAAAAGTCTGATTATATTGAAATTTGGAAAGTAAGTTAGTGTTAGTTAGAGGAAGAACTATATTGTTTTTGAAGAAAATAGATCAGTAAATAAAAAAGTTATTAATTATTTAATTTCAAAAAATATATACTCTTAATTTTTGTCGCTTGTACTTAAATAGAAATCTTGCGAAATGTTATTTCCATAATATATTTTTCTTGTTTATGAATTTTACTAATATATATTTCATAGAAATATATCCGAGTTGAAATATGTATGAATGTCGAAAGATATATTATCACAGACAATCAATTTTCGTACCAATATGTGATGGTGCAGCGGCTAACGTTTTGCGTTGCAATCCGAAGATCGTGTGTTCGAATCCCACACAAGTTGGATTTTTTTTTTTCATTTTTTTTTTTTTTTCATTTTTTTTTTTTTTTTTCATATAATTTTTCTCACACCAACGATGGTATCACAAAATTTAGGATGTCCAAAAAGTAACATTATTTACAAGAAAACTGCGAAGAGTATCCTATAGAATGTGCAACAATTATATAAAAAGTGGCGACGAGTACGTTTTTAGCTTGTTTACAATTTATATTACTTACCCTATCTTCAAAAGACAATATCAAATCCTATGCAGATGATACTGCAATATTTCTTGAAGGTGATAACTGGTTGGATCTGCGACACTCTGTATCTACGGAACTGAAAAAAATTAAAACATGGTTTGACCAAAATTTACTAACATTAAAATTGGGATAAAACTAGATATTTGGCTTTCACATCGTATAAAAAATACTTACCTGATTTCAGCACAATGTCCATAGATGATCGGGAAATCTCTTCTACCACAAATATTAAATACTTAAGGATAATGATTGACAGTCATCTAAGGTGGGATGCTCAAGTCAGTACTATTACAAAAAAGATTTTTAATATACAAATTTAGAATTCTAAAGGAATTCTTGACCATTAACCCATTAGCGCATAGCGTCCCTTAAGAGGGACGTCAATATTTTGAATTTTCGCGGGCTTACCTGACAGTTAATCTAACCTCTAATGTGCTTGACATCACAGTTGATGTGATATTGTTGTAAAGTATATGTTTCTGTATTTTAATAAAGACTTGCTTATTAAATATTGTGAATAAACAAATAGATGGACCCAAGCTTGTATAGCCAGAGGCGCGGCGGGTAAGTATTTTTTAAATCACTAAAAATAAAAATCATTTAGATTTGTTATTATCATGTTACAAGATTGCCAAAGCATTCTAAAATCGTGTGAAATCTTAAGTTATGCCATTTATTTACAGTTATTGATGCAATCTTCTCTTAAAAATGATGTCCCTCTAGAGGGACGTTATGCAGAATGGCAATTTTTAATAAAAATTTATTATTTTAGCTTGCCTCTACATGAATTGTTAGCAGCTCTGGAATACGACGATATTGACTCTGCCGATATTTATATTACTCCACCTCAATATGGAGAAGAAACAGATCAGGACAGCGACTATTCAGATGACGAACATGAGGGCAATATAAATCATTTGGGGCCTGCAATACTAAAAGCCGAAGCTGAGATTGTTTTACACCATTCCACACACCTTGAGCCGGTGGGCGACATGCCTTCATCGTCTTTTGTGCAAAACTCAAGTGAAGATCTTTCGCTCTCGTCGCTTATACAATCGCACCAAACTTTGGTTTCGCCTGTTAAAAACCAAAAACCAAATGCATATCTTGAGATGCGGGACGATATGCCTTCCACAAGTGTTCTACATGACTCGTCGAGTGAAAACGATCTTCCGCTGTCATCGTTTATACAGTCGTGTCAAACTTCGCAAGATCGGCCTGTGAAAAAGCAGAAACCAAATCCTTTATTGAAGAAAAGCTCAAATTTATCAAAGAATAATCCACCGAAGAAGAAACAGAAATCCGATCAGAAATCCACTGCAAGAACTAAAAACAAAAAAGTAGCTAAAAAGGAAAATGAAATTGAATGGAATAAAGTGGAACCTAATTTTACGATAAATATAGACTGCAAAATAAAAAACTTCTATAGATTTCTTCTCACTCTTTTTTGATGAAAATGTTCTGGATAACATTATTGAACAGAGTAATGCTTATGCAATAGTTAAAAATACAAATGCGCCATTGAACCTCAATAAAGAGGAGCTATATGTATTTTTTGGTGGTATGCTGCTTTCTGGATATGGAAAATATACCAACAAGAGAATGTATTGGGCCAGAGAAGATGACGTGCCAAAAATTTTATCTGACAGCATGCGACTGAATCGTTTTGAATTCATTTTACGGAACCTTCATCTAAACGATAATACCCGAATCGATAAAGACGATAAACTTTATAAACTGAGACCACTGATTTCTAGCCTAAATGAAAGTTTTAGGAAATTTGGTGGATTAGAAGAAAACTTAAGCATTGATGAGAGCATGATTCCATACTATGGAAAACATTATGCTAAACAATACATCAAGAGCAAGCCCATAAGGTTCGGATTCAAAAATTGGGCCTTATGTACAGCTAACGGATATCTCCTAGCATTCGATATATATACTGGCAAATCAACAGAAACGATAAAACACGATTTTGGATTAGGGGGACAAGTGGTCCTTTCGTTACTAGACCTTGCAAACATACCTTCCAACGAGGGTTACAAATTGTATATTGACAACTACTTTACTAGCATACCCTTACCTGTGTCACCTTGCTGATAAAGGATATTGTGCCAGCGGAACACTTCAAGATAATCGGTTGAGAAACTGTCCATTGAGAGGTGTAAAAAGCAAGGACTGGAATACAAAAAAACGAGGACATTTCGACTATCGCTCTTCGGAAAAGATGGTGGTGGTCCAGTGGAAAGATAACAAAATTGTGTGTGCTGGTACAAATTTTGATGGTGTTGGAACCAGAAATGTCCTCCGATATTCAAGAGATGAAAAGTCAAAAATAACTGTACCTCAACCAGAAATTATAAACAATTATAATAAAGGAATGGGGGGAGTTGACAAATTGGATGGACTGGTGGCAAATTATAGATCTCGAATCCGACAACGTAAGTGGTGGTGGCCCATTTTCGCTTATCTATTCGACGTACCGTTGTGAATGCCTGGCTACTAATGAGAAAATTTTGTCCCAATGACACCGTTTGTAAAAGTTTATTGAATTTTAGAAGAAACTTGTGTCTGATTTTTTTGCATACCTATGGTGTGAAATCTACAAAAGGTAAAATGCCTCCAAAACCTATACAGCACGTGAGATATGATGAACGAAATCACATCGTAGATTTTTGCCCAACAGATAGGAGATGTGCCACGTGTGGCAAGAAAGCCAATTTTGTTTGTATCAAGTGCAATGTGGGTCTACATCCCAAAAACTGTTTTAGAGTTTACCATACATTATAGTGGCTTTTATGCATGACGTCCCCCAAAAGGGACGGTTCGTATATTTTTTTTAAATAAAGATTTATTTGTTTTGATGTTTGACCTTGTTTTTAAGTCCTATCACTAGGCTAGTACAACATAAATATTTCCTCCACCTTGTCCAATAAACCTTATGCACTAATGGGTTAAACAAATGAAAATAATTTACTATGCTCTAGTAGAGTCGATACTACAATATGGGATAATAGCATGGGGTGGCGCAAAAGAGACTCATTTAATGCCATTAGAAATATTACAAAAAAAGATTATAAAAATAATGCTAAACAAAAATAATTTATATTGTACAGGGCAATTATACCGAGAGTCTGAAATATTGGATCTAAGACAAATATACACCAATATAATATTAATATATCTTCACAAAAACAAAACGTACTTACAATCTATAAGCCATATCTACTCTACTAGGTAAAAAGAAAATGAGCTTATCAAAATGAGTGTAGCAAAAAAGGACATAGGTACAAGACACTTTGTCTATCTAGGTCAAGGTTATATAATAATTTGCCCCTTACTATTAGTAATAGTAAAACAGTTTTTATTTTTAAGAGAATGGTTAAAAAGTGGTTGAGAGAAAATTATAGAGATTATCTAAGATCATTAATTGATCCAAGATCTTTTAACACTTTTCTTTAAATCTTGATTCATTGTCCTTTTTTTTTGACTGAATTTTTATTACCGATTGTTTGTATTAAATTATTATTTTTTGCATCTACTTGTCCCTTATGTTACCAGATTAAGTTATTATGTATAATAATACTTCATTCATACAAGTTTTTAACTTAATATGGATGTAAATCTATTTATTTTGTAATTTAAATACTACTTCTATAGGTATATAGATATCATCCTTTTGTAAATATATACGAATTATCTAAATGAATAATATTATTATTAATGCGAGCAGTCTCTACTATAAAATACGTCTTTGTTGAATTCTTTATACATCAATTTTGCTGCTCATGGACCGCAAGTGTTTCTTAATATAGGCCTATTTTCACGCATTTTTTAAGGTAGTAGTTCTTCAGTAGGTCTATTCCACTAGGTTATTGGTAAAGAGCAGCTCGTGTAAAGTTGACTACACACTTGTTAAGTGTGTCGGCATCTTTGGCGGTGCGGCGTGTTTGATGGTCAAAGGCACCAACATTTTTTGAGTGCTTAGTAGACCTGAAGATAACTATAAAATTATTTTCATGACTCATGAGTGAGGTACACACAAAAAAAAAATTCTGACATATCATTTAATACATATTTTGGGGCGCTGAATAATGATGATGATAAAAATCTCTAAATCATCAAGATTTTTTCCTCCTGCCAAGTTATTCCTCAAATATTCCATTATTTGAGGATTAAATTGGCGGTAGAAAAAAATCTTGGTGACTTAGAGCTTTTTTATCATCAGATTTGGATTCAGCGCACCAAAATACATATAAAATGATATCTGGTGATCAGTTCAGATTTTGTCTGTGTGTGCCGGTGTTATTTTGGCGTTTCTGTGCTTAACTTATATCACAATCATTTCTGCACTTGATTGTATATTGCAAACCATTTTCGTACATATACTATATATAATTTTCCAATTTTTTGTTTTTAGAGAAATGTACGACGGAAATTTTGACAAATGGATGATAATTTTGATAGAGTGGGGTGGTGGTGGTGGTAGAGGGTTGGTAGTGGGGGTGGATGAAGTAAAAAAATATTTTAAGGCTTTTGGTTCTTGTACACACCCTAAATCACAATTTTTTTTCATCCCCTTTAATAATGGTAGGGGTGGTAATGGGGGTGACTAATGCCAAAAATTTTTTTGAAACCTTAACTTCTCGTATACACTAAATACCAATTTTATGGACTCTTAACTACTTTACCCCCCAACCCTTCGACGGAATAAGATGAAAGTATAATCTAATTCCAGATCCCGTTAAAGTACATACGTGTACCAAGATTCAAGTCAATATCTTAAACAGTTCCAGAGTAAACGTGCGCACAAAAAAAGTTACAGACCGACAGACAGAAATTTTTTTTCACTCAAATTTAAAATCTCGACGTTTCATAACATTCTAAGCCCTATTTGAACAATAAAAATGTTCAAAATTTTTTCGTCGTTACTATACTTCCACTGGATGTGGAAGTAAAAATATGCAAAATTTAGAAATAACGTCATATGTAATTACAATTCTTATTTGTGGATGATTCTTCATCTTCAGTTCATATATGGTCCCAACATTTGCTCTTATCCAAGGGCTAAAAACTTTTCGATTTAGCAGTAGTTTTCACTTTATTAAATTAAAGAATTTTTCTGAAATCGATCGGGAATGTCTACATTTTCGGCGCGATTTTAGAGCGAAAAATGGACAATTTAGTCCGTTGCTAGGAAACTATCAGAAAACAGACCGGAAAAGATCCGTTGCCAAGGAACGATCAACAAAGCCGTACGGGAATGTTACTTCCCGGCCTAGGCCGGGAAGTAACATTCCCGTACGGTTTTTTATATATATTTTAATATGTTAATATTTTCGATTTTTATACGTTTAAAATAGTATTCATTGTGATTTCAGAAAAAAAATTTTTAAATGTTTATATTTTTGATTTTTATACGTTTAAAATAGTATTTATTGTGATTTCAGAAAAAATAGTATGTGTACTTCGGTGTGAAAGCACATTCCCAGACTTCGATGCTTGTTGGCCTCGGCTAGCGCCTCGGCCAACAATTGCATCGTCGTCCGGGAATGTATCGCTTTCACACCTAGATACACAATATACTATTAATATATGAAAATGTATTGCCGATTTATTTTTGAAATGTAGTATATTTATATTTTTTGAGATCGCTGATTACGAATTTGAAGTCAAAATTAAAAATGGCGGCTCCACTATGGTGGATGCACGTGTTTTAAACAAACAAATCAACAAAATTTGAGCATCTAGGTGATGATATATATTTAGAGCCATTTCTATAGATGCTCGGTCGTCTGCGTTTCGGATCATAGTCCCTTGAGGTAAACCAGAAAAAGGCAAAAAACCCAAAAGTTCTGCGACCGGACCGCAAGACATCTTCTCCCCCGTTTTCGAAGGCGGGGAACACGATGGTGATAATATTCTCTGGTCCACCCTCCAACCACTACCCCTAAACCGAGAAAACTACCCCTACTACCCTGCTTCCGATTTTCCGGTTCTAGACTTGCAAGGGCTTGTCGGATCGGTGTTTTTTTTTATGGTCAATTCGAATAAAATAGGTAAGTATTGACCATAGGTGACCTAACCCACCCTGGGGATTGAAACTACCCCCACCCCCAATAACGAAATGCCACGAAAACAACGAAAATCAGCTGGAAAGCCGTCTTTGAGGACGGGGAATACGATAGTGGCGATATTTCCTGACCTACCCCTAAACCTCCCCCTTTTCCGATTTTTCGGTGCTAGGCTTGCAAGGGTTTGTCGTATCGATTGTTTTATCAATTCGAATAAAATAAGTAAAGATTGACCACAGGTGACCTAACCCACCCCCGGGGGGTTGAAACTGCCGCCACCCCCAGTAACGAAATATCACGACAACAACGATAATAAGGTCTTATATTTTATTAAAAGCCGCTGCTTAAGGAATCGTTACTTCCACTTCCAGAATTTCTATCCAGTTTCTCAGAAGAAAAAAACAAAAAAGCAACTATGATGATCTGGCAGCAGATTCCTAAATCTTTCTCGATCCAAATGCATTACCTAATGACCTAGGCAAAGTGGCTTTAAAATTAGTCAGCTTTTTATATTTGAAAAAATATCCTCCTCGAGGAAATTTTAATGACATTAGATTCCAATTCATGTTTCCGAAAGATAAGAATGTGGATATACGTAGATTTTATTTTTCTTTTCAGCAGATTTTCGTGGTATTTCGTTATTGCGGGTGATGGTAGTTTCAACTTCCGGGGGTGGATTAGGTGACCTGTAGTCAATCTTTACTTATTTTATTCAAATGACCAAAAAAAAAACCCGATCCGACAAGCTCTCGCAAGCCCAGCGGAAAATAGGAAATTTTTCAGGTTAGAGGTAGTGGATGAAAGGTAGGTCAGGAAATATTGTCACCATCGTATTCCCCGCTCTTGAAAACGGGGGTTTACTGCTTTTCAGCTGATTTTAGTTGTTTTCGTGGCATTTCGTTATTGGGGGTGGAGGTAGTTTCAACCCCCAGGTCACCTGTGGTAAATATTTACTTATTTTATTCAAATTGACAAAAAAAAGCCCGATCCGACAACCCTAGCACCAAAAAGTCGGAAAAGGGGGTGGTTTTTTCGGTTTAGGAGTAGTGGCTGTGGGGTAGGTCGGAAAATATTGTCACCATCGTGTTCCCCGCTATGGAAAACGGGAGGGTAGATGTCTTACGGTCCGGTCGCAGAACTTTTGAGGTAAAAGCTTTACCTCAATGGACTACTTACCAGCATTAGTATCCCATAAGTATTCAGTAACAAAATTGAATTTAATGTATTCAAGAAATTATTTATTATAAACATATTATGTTATTATACATTTAATAAAACATAAAGAGTATAGTATTACGCATACATTACAATTGTTATTACATCTTAAGAAAAGTCTAACCCATCCCCGGGGGTTGAAACTACCCCACCCGCAATAACGAAATACCACGACAACGATAATAAGCTCTTATATTTTATTAAAAACCTCTGTCTAAGGAATCGCTACTTCCAAATCCAGATTTTCTATCCAGTTTCTCACAACAAAAAAAACAAGAAAGCAACTATGATGATCTGGCAGCGGATTCGGAAATCTTTCTCGATCCAAATGCATTACCTAATAACCTATGCAAGATAGCTTTAAAATTAGTCAGCTTTTTACATTTGAAAAAATATCCCCCTGAAGGAAATTTTAATGACTTTAGGTTCCAATTCATGCTTCAGCAAGATGAGAATGTGGATATAGGTAGATTTTATTTTTCTGGTTTAGGTAGTATACCGCTTTTCAGCAGATTTTCGGGGGTGATGGTAATTTCAACTCCCGGGGGCGGATTAGGTCACCTATAGTCAATCTTTACTTATTTTATTCTAATAACCAAAAAAAAAACACCCGATCCGACAAGCCCGCGCAAGCCTAGCACCCGAAGGGGTAGTGGGTGAAGGGTGGGTCGGAAACTATTATCACCACCGTATTCCCCGCTCTTGAAAACGGGGGCTTACACCTTTCCAGCTGATTTTAGTTGTTTTCGTTATTGGGGGTGGAGGTAGTTTCAACCACCGGGGGTGGATTAGGTCGCCTGTGGTAAATATTTACTAATTTTATTCAAATTGACCAAAAAAGCCCGATCCGACAAGCCTAGCACCAGAAAGTCGGAAAATGAGGTGGTTTTTTCGGTTTAGGGGTAGTAGTTGGAAGGTAGGTAGGAAAATATTGTCACCATCGTGTTCCCCGCCATCGAAAATGGGGGGGGGGGGGTCATAACTTCTTCGTTTTTTATAATATAGAAACAAGCATAGAATCATTTGAAAGCTTAATTAAAATTACATAAATAAAAAAGTGGTCTGTTTCTGGAACTCCACTGGGTACCTTCTATGTATTTCGACATGCTGAACACGAATCAGGTAGTAGGCAGTGGCGGCTGGTGAAATTTCAATATTTTTTTTCTCGTCTGTGGCGCATGGGACCCATACGAAACTTGGGAAATAACATCTAGAGAAGCACTTCTCTAATGACCCCTAAAAAATTTTGAAAAAGCAGTTTGCGAAAAAATTTTTGAAAATTCGCTAGCCTCCCCTGGGTCTAGGGACCCCTGTTTACTTTTATTTTTGTTATAACTTAAAGACTATCAATGTATATGAAAAATTGCACAGAACCTTTTTTTCTCAAAATTTTATTGTCTTTCAGTGCCAATGACTATTATTATTTTTTGGGTGCCACCTCCTCAAAAAGGGTACATAGCTTTAATGCAAGCAAGTCTATTCTTTGCGAAAGTATTACTGGCATAATTCCATCCAGTCCCAATGATTTGCATGGCTCAAATAAATTTAATATCTATATGATATTGGATTGATTAATCGCTTTTTTGTTTACTGACCGGTAGCTCTGTTTTCAGCTACTTCTAGTTCTGCCTCTAGCTATTTCTCAAGTGATAAATCATTCTGGGTCAGGCGCGTGCTGGTCCACCCGGATACCGAGAGTTTCCCAGTGGGCCCTCACAAGAAGGGCCTTAGAGCCGGATTCATGACGGGGCACTGGGGGCCCCGAATTTTTTTTTCTGATTTTCCGCCACGGCACACAGTGGAGCCAAATCTCAAAAAGCTGACCAAAATTCGTAACATTCAGTACCATCTGTAAGTTTTTGGACTCACTGATTACGAATTCGACGTTAGAATTTGCAAAAACAAGATTCAATATGGTGGACTGAAACCTTAAAAAATTATCCAAAAAATCTGAAATGAAAATGGTTCAATGCGCTTCATCCCTTTAGTTAACAATCCGATACTATGTATAATTTTTAGATATAAAATGGCTACTTCAATATTTTGGACTGTACAAAAATTTAAGTCCGCCATATTGAAGCCAGGGACCGAAACCGAAAACGAAATCCGCACCGTACTTACGACTTTAAAGTTCAAAAAATATGGTTGAAATCAAACATTCAAATCTTTAAATTATGATGTAGAAATACCAAATTGTATAGTGAAAACCATATCTAAGTCGATTCGTCCGTTATAAAGATTATATAAGGTAAAAGGCAAGTAAAAAGCCAGAAACCGAAATCGAAACCGAAAACCACACCGTAATTACTAATTTTTTCTAACAGAAATCGAATTGCCGCGGATCTGTAAACCGAAACCATAACCGAGAACCGAATTGTCGCTGCCTTGACAACCGAAACCGTAAATGAAAACAAAATTGTCGCTGCTATGAAAACAGAAAATGTTATATTCAGGAATCAGGCGCCACTAAATCCATCATAGGGTGTGCACTCGAAGATATAGTTTTTAAAAAATACATACATTATCCGAAATAACCTTGCGGATCTGAATCCAGAGGGCGCCATTCTGTCCGCGATTGCAAAAAAGAGTAAAAAATTTTTTTCCGAAAATTTTTGATTGACTATTGATTCATTTTATATTCCCACCGCATTTACAGGCTTATTTTTTAACATTTCTTAATTATTTTCCAACCAACGGAAAGCTTATTCTTTCTAGATTCAGGTGCTGCTAAATATTTCTCATAATTGTTGTTAACAAATGCTACATAAATTGTTTAAAAAAAGAGAGCCCAAAGAGTGCACGGTAAATTTCAGCATTGAGACATTTTTAAAACTATTATCGATAGATGCATACTTCTATGACATGAAATCTGCAAAATATAATGGAGTAGTTTTTAGAGAAAGAATTATCTACATTGCTTTATTGTTATAAAAGATACGATTATTTTTGTACAGCACGCGTTGTGATCCGGCTCGTCTTTTGGTAGATATACAGTGTACATATATGTCTCGCATTGCCTCGCTCTCTTTAGGCTTGTTGACTACCTGCTGAGGTGTAGTGTATTAACAAAAAATCTTATGAGTGGCATATACAGTAACTGTGTTGTGTGTTGTTTATAAATTCATGTAAAATATATTTAAAATAATTTTTGTATTAGTTTAATAGCCTGTATATTTCCATTATTATTGCAGAGTATCCGATGAAATTACAAAAATAATAGCGCAATTGCATATTTCTCATCATAATCATAATGAAGCCGACACTAGAATATTTGCAATCACCCTATATTTATCAAATCTGGAGTATGGTAGAATAATAATAGAAGCTACAACAGATATTTTTGTCTTATCCCTGTATTTTGTGTCTAGAATTATGGTGTCGTAGAATTGATGTATTTATACCGATTTATCATACGATGCGAGAATTAACTATAGAGAAGACAATGAGTGCTCAAATGAATTTGGGTAATTTATTTTTGTGCATTTATGCTTTGACTGACTGTGATAGTCAGTTTTCTATTTAAAAAAGGAAAAACTAACGCTGTAAAAAAATGTTTAAGACATACAGAAGATAAAGAACTACAAAGATTACTTCATTACCCTCAAAGTGGCTTCAATGATTTCATTACTTTTCAAAATCTGGCCCGGTATTTTTTTAAAAACCGCTGCCCAAGGAATCACTACTTCCACATCCAGATTTTCCTTCCAAGTCTCTCAGAACGAATGCTAAAAAACTTTTGAGACCTTATAGCTTATCTTGTAAATACTAAATACCAATTTTATGAACTCTTACTTGCTTGATTTATCTATTTATTCCAGTTTACCCCCCATCCCTTCAACGGAATAAGATGAAAATATAATTTAGTTCCAGATCACCTTAAAATACATACGCGTACCAAATTTCAAGTCAATAACTTAAAACGGTTCCAGAGTAATCGTGCGCACAAAAATCGTTACAGACAGACACTCAAACTTAAAATCTCGACGTTTTATGACATTCTAAGCCTATTTGAACAATAAAACTGTTCAAATTTTTTCTTGTTGTTACTATACTTCCACTAGATGTGAAAGTAAATGTTATACGGTCGACGTCTGAATTTATCGCCTACCGAAGATTCATTTTATCAACATATGTTGAGAGCTGCGTATCAAATTATTCTGTGGAAAAGTGCAACTGAGATAAACTCAGAAATTCCCGATCCAATTGATTTTGGTTGGGATTTGAAAAATAACGTACTTATTCCTAAATTAATAACTATAATACTATAAATGTTTGTCCCAATATAACTTCTCAAAATGTATTTTCTAAATGTAAATTGAAAAAATTTATCGGAAACTGCAGTCGTAGCAAATGTATTAAAGTAGTATTACTATGAGAAGATGCCAGCAAAAAATATGCGCAGAAACGAGTTTGTGCGCTCCATCATTCTAAATCAATGAGAAAGAATTACGTGACATTCAATGTCAACACCGGTGGCGGCGGTGCCCTGCAGTAGAGCGGCGGCGACGCTAATAATAATAATAAAACAACTTTATTAGGCAAAGTTTGGTAGAACTTACTATTCTTACACTTCTCCTGAACAAAGGTTACTCGTAACAGTTGGCAAGTTTTAATCTACTCCATTTTCACAGTTCCTTGACCGTGAAACTTTTATTGCAATTACACATTCCTATACCCCAGATAAAGCTATGCCACTGGTAAAAATATTCGCGCACTTTGGCTCCGCCCTGGCATCTTCTCATAGTAATAATAGTCTAGCTGTTAATTTAGTTTAAGTATAATGTATGTATGTATATTATTATTTTTGTATTTCTATTTCTCAAGCACAAAAAGTAAATTTAAGTTCATTTAATTAGTTATATGGATTTCTGTCTCTAATCAATATTTTAAGTTAAAATATAATAATTTTGGTTCTCAAATAAACTAATCTTTAAATACCTTCGTTTTTTTTTTCATAATGACAAATGATAATATTTACGTATAAGTAATACGCATCGTAAATTTTTTGCAATCAGCCAAAACGATAGCGGAAATAACGGAGCGCTGTACAAAAATAGTCATATCTTTTACAACAATAAAACAATGCAGATAATTCTTTCACCAAAAACTGATCCATTCTATTCCGCAAATTTCATATCATAGAAGTATGCATTTATCTATAATAGTTTTTAAAATGTCTCGATACTGAAATTTACCGTGCACTCTTCGGGCATGCTTTGTTTAAACAATTTCTGTAGCATTTGTTAACAATAATTTCGAAAATTATTTAGCAGTACCAGAATCTAGAAGGAATAAGCTTTCCGACTAGTATACTATGGGCGTATTCTTTATTTCAACAGTTGAGTTCCACCACAGTATGCTTCTCTTTCTTACAACACAAGTGATAAAGAGATAGCAACATGTCTGGTGCCACCTGATGGCCTCAACTGTTGAAATAAAGAACATGCCCGTTACCGAAATTAATTTCGGTTTCGGTCCCTGATTGAAGCAACGGCTTTATATTTTAAAAGGGATGAAGCGCATTGAACCATTTTTATTTCCACCATTTTTTGGATAATTTTTTAAGGTTTCAGTTCACCATATTGAATCCAATATCTTGTTTTTGCAAATTCTAACGTCGAATTCGAATCAGCAAGTCCAAGCACTTACAGATATTAATTTTAGTGTACGCGTATATAAACTTTAAGACACGTAAAAAAATCTCAAAGCTTTGCCGCCAAGCCCCTTAGGATAGAGTGGGGCATGCTTTATTTTTCTACATCATTATTCTCGTGTAAAGTATGTTCTGGCATGATTAAAATAAGAAATTAACAAAAACACGCCTGTATCAATTATGATTTCAAATTATTTTAATATAATTACGTTACTCCCTCCTAAAATATTTGACAGCCTAACGCTGGTTATCGTTGCTATAGTAACCGTTAGGAGGGAGTTGCGTAATTATACCAAAATAATTTGAAATTATAATTGATACAGGTGTGTTTCCGCTAATTTCTTATTTTAATCATGCCAGAACATACTTTACATGAGAATAATGATGTTTTATGTATTAAGTAATACATTATATTTATTATTTAATATGATGTGGAAAAATAAAGCATGCCCCGGTTTATCCTTTACATGAGAATAATGATGTTTTATGTATTAAGTAATACATTATATTTATTATTTAATATGATGTGGAAAAATAAAGCATGCCCCGGTTTATCCTAAGGGGATTTGCGGCAAAGCTTTGTGATTTTTTACGCAACTATATCTACTGAATAGTGCGAATTTTCGACAGCTTTTTAAGATATTGTACTGTGCGCAGCACAGAGATAATAGATAATTGACGATTTGCACGAAACAAAGTTTGGTAAAAAGTGTCATGGCGCACAGTATAATGGTATCACTGCAATTCACTGCACATGTTGACCAACTCGTCTAATTTTCAAACTTTGCAACAATTAAATACCTATAATATAATAATCATAACATTGTTTTCAATATCTTTAATATTAAACCTACTTCCATTAAATATAAATCATTTTTATTAGGTTGTTTCGTCGTCTACAATATTTAAAAAATGTCGAATTATACAATTTGTCAAACACTGTTTCTAACTTTCAGTTTAGAAGAGTTGGCAGCAGTGATTGACAAATTGCATAATTCGACATTTTTTAAATATTGTAGACTACGAAACAACCTAATAAAGATAATAGCTATTTTCTTTCGTGCTGAATAAAGTGAACACAATCAGTAAGCAACCAATAGAGATCAAGGATTTCAAAAATCCCTGGATTTGATTGGCTGTTTAGTGATTGCAATCAGTTCGTTCAGCACGAAAGAAAACAGCTAATCAAAACAATGTTATGATTAATATATTATAGGTATTTAATTGTTGCAAAGTTTGGAAATTAGACGAGTTGGTCAACATGTGCAGTGAATTGACGATTTGCAAACGGGATTGTGTAATCGAAATTCATCGCAACAAACTGGAAAGCCCACAAAACAATGTCGCTTTTGTGTTATTGTCGGTCTGCATCTCGAACATAATACTTCAACTAAAAGTATCGTCAATGGACGTGGTTATGACAATTGTAAAAAGTGGGGGAAATGTGGATTCAACTGAAAACAAATACACAACGCAATTGACGATTTGCACGAAAGAAAGTTTGGTAAAAAGTGTCTAGATTGGTATCACTGTAATTCACTGTACATGTTGACCAACTCGTCTAATTTCCAAACTTTGCAACAATTAAATACCTATAATATAATAATCATAACATTGTTTTCATTATCTTTAATGTTAAACCTACTTCCATTGAATATAAAGCATCTTTCTTAGGTTGTTTCGTAGTCTACAATATTTAAAAAATGTCGAATTATGCAATTTGTCAAAACACTGTTTCCAACTCTCAGTTTAGAAGAGTTGGCAGCAGTGATTGACAAAATGCATAATTCGACATTTTTTAAATATTGTAGACTAAGAAACGACCTAATAAAGATGATTTATATTCAATGGAAGTAGGTTTAACATTAAAGATAATGAAAACAATGTTATGATTATTATATTCTAGGTATTTAATTATTGCAAAGTTTGTAAATTAGACGAGTTGGATAACATGTGCAGTGAATTACAGTGATACCAATCTAGACACTTTTTACCAAACTTTCTTTCGTGCAAATCGTCAATTGCGTTGTGTATTTGTTTTCAGTTGAATCCACATTTCCCCCACTTTTTACAATTGTCATAACCACGTCCATTGACGATACTTTTAGTTGAAGTATTATGTTCGAGATGCAGACCGACAATAACACAAAGGCGACATTGTTTTGTAGGCTTTCCAGTTTGTTGCGATGAATTTCGATTACACAATCCCGTTTTAGCAAAACATGCCAGTTGTTAAACTGTTTTCCAGTAACCATAACATACAATTTCAGTGTAACTGCAATAGGTCTACTCGGGAAACCACTATAAAAATAATGCAATAAAATCTTCATCTCAAGGGTGCTGTGGAAATGTGATTCTGCTCTACAATTGCAGGATCATTATTATCGTAGAATAAACCGTTTTGAAGAAAGTGTTTAAGGCGTTGTTATCAGATCGTTTTGTACAATTAAAAATTGTAGAAATGTCTTAGAGAAAGAGTACAGTCTGCAAAAATGTTACCAGTTAAATACACGTTTTAAAAATTGCAATAAATTTATTATTTTTTGCAGATAATCCTAGTATTGATGGCAACAACTTTGCCATATTCAGAGGGAACATTTAGAAGATGGAGAAAATGGTTTCACAATATTGAACCTTTTTTTGGACATTTCAAAAAAGACCGTAAACATCACGAACATGTTGTACATCATAAAGAAGTTGTTCACCATAAAGAAATTCCCCACTACCATCACGGTTACCATCACAACAATTATCATTTCGATCATCATCATGATTACCTCAACAATTATGGCCATCTGCACGACAGTCCCCATCACGATCTTCACCATGACTTTCATCACAATCTTCATCATGGTTTTGACTTCAATGAGCATCACGATTTTTTTAATGACCACGGGATTCACGTCTTAGGCCATTTTGATTATGGAGGAGATTTGCTTCATGGATATGGCGAAACATTTTACTAATTTTTATAGATAGGCATATGAGTTGGTTCATTCAGATTAAAATACGGAGAATGACTATAGAGATAAATAAGATTTAAAGGAAACGATTTTTTTTTACAATTCCAATTGAGAGTATCTTCTTGATTAGGCAAAATATGTTTCAGTTAAAAGACAGATGTTACTGCTTAAAAGAATATATTGTTAAATGTAATTAGAATTTAAGAAAATCCGATCCGAAATTCCATTATCAAAGAAATATAGGTAAAAGTTTGGAATATATTGTAATTAAAAGCGTTTTATGGTTTTCTAACATAATCAATTGTTAAAATTGTGTGAAAAATATGACTTAGATGAAAATATGGAAAATAATTTAAGGTAAAAAAATTTGAAGTCATACAGTTCAAACGTCTATTTCTAATAATTAAACACAACCTCATTCGATTAGGTTAAAATGTGTTTAATGAAAAAAACATTTTATTTATTACTTAACAAATAATAATTAATTGTAATCAAATACGAAAAAATTCGAAAATTGCGCTTATATAAAATATGAAATATATTTTAGAAAAAAACGTTTTATGCTTTTATAACATAATTGATTGTTTAATACATATATTTAAAAAAATATAACGAAATGCTCGATTAAATATAATTTTAAACCAAATTATTGTTGTTTCTTTTTTATATTATTTCATAAATCCCCAAAACGTATCTATATTCCAAAACTATTTTAAAATAAAATTATATTAGAATTAACTCAACTTTATGTCAATTGATAAAGACAAATCTTTGTCACCACATTTCTGTCTAATGGCAATTAGGCGAAGCTCGTCCACGCTAGCGCATTTCTTTGATCCATATATGTATGTATGGCACATGTAAACTCCTCTAATGATGAGACTAATTTCCAATATTCCAGCTGCTCTCCAAATCTTGAAATGTTCGGATATATTTGGTATATTTGGGAGAAAGTAACATTTTTGATTTTTTTTTTAACTTTCTGCACAAAACATATTTTGAATAAAATTGCCCGCAATTTGGTATAATTGGGAGAAAGTAACATTTTTGATTTTTTTTTAACTTTCTACACAAAACATTTTGAATAAAATTGCCTGCAATTTTGCTTTAATGCAATATTTGATAGGAGTTACCGTTTTCGAGATAAATGTCTGCAAATTATAATATTATTGTTAATATTATTTTTTTTTCAATTTATTTTATTTTTTGTTATGTTAATAATATAAAGTTATATTATACGCCTTACAATAATTATCACAGTAATTTCCTTTAAATGATTTACCGATATATCAATTTCCAATGTTTTCTTAATTTTGGACTCATCTATCTGGAAAATGGTAACTCCTATCAAAATATTGTATAGGAACAAAATTGTAGAAAGTTTTATGCACGTTGTTTATTGTGTTAAATGACAAAAACAACATTGGCAACAGTTTTTTTTAAGATACGGCCGCCATTTTGAGCGTACAGCCAGTTTTTCTTTTTGGGACATGCCTTAGGCTTTAATCTTTATGAAAAAGATTGTCACCTAGAATCGGTGGGGGGTTACCTACAGCTAGGGTGGGCTCTTCTCCGAGTAGTTAATTTTACTGACACAATAACATTTTCAAATAAAATAAATAAAACCCTGTGATTATCAGAAATTCTTCAATGAATATTTCCTTATGTTCCAAATAAGTATAACATCCTATTGTCAACTTTCTTATAGGATGGTAAATTCTGATTTCTATAGTTAGCAATCACAATCAAGAAATAGAACGATTGTCGCTCGTGTCATAAAAGACAAAGTGACATAGATACATGTCCATATTGTGTATATTATGCGCATTCCCAAATAACAATTCTACATCTTACCGGCGCGAAGTTGCTATATGGCAAGTTTTAGCAATTCGGTGAGTTCAGAACCTAAACAAAGTGTACTAATAATTCTGACGTGTGGTCAGTAACGTCAGCTCAACGTCAACCAATTGTTAATAAGACCCTAACCGTATTTGGTTAATCTTCGAAGTTAAACCAACGTTTTCTAACATGCCAAATATGACTAGTAATCAGCCAACGTCTAACAAACGTTAATCGATAACTAAAATTAACCCAACAGTTTTATGAGTTGTTCCAACATCGTCCCGTGGGTTTAGTGCTACTTATTATGTGTTTAAGTAATCATCCGACTGCATTTTGCGCTAATGTTGACGTTGAAATTAGTGCAAAGACATTAGGATGTCGGAAAAATGTTACTTGAGTTAGGACATCCTATCACGGAAGACTTAATTTTCGAATGAACTGCATTTATTCGTTGTTACTGTTGCGATTCAGAGTTAATATTCAGTTTATCACTTTCATACGGATGTTATTTATCGGTAACGTAAAAACTATTAAAAAGTATTAGTTCACAGTACATCGCCCCTTTTTTTAATGATTAGTATCAAGCTGAATTTTCGTGAGTAGCTTCGTTTTAACGAGACGCCCAACTTTTCTCTCTGCAAAAATTCTCGGTAGTGGTAGCTAATAACAAAAATTATCTTTTCTATTTCACACGAATTATACAATTCGACAACCTGTCAAATTATGTTGTTGTGGACAAACACGGGGCTTATTATAATTAACTCGCGGAAACGTAACCAAGGCAATCGAAAAACAAACTCTTTAACAAACGTTTAATGAATGAAAAATATATTGCCAAAATAATTTGACAGGTTGTCGAATTGTCTAATTCGTGTGAAATATAAAAAATTATTTTTGCTATTAGCTACCACTACCGAGAATTTTCGCAGAGAGAAAAGTTGGGCGTCTCGTCAAAACGAAGCTACTCACGAAAATACAGCCTGTTACTAATCATTAAAAAAAAGGGCGATGTACTGTAGACTATATGCTAATAAGCCATCATTAAACGAAATGACTTTCTAAACACTTTGCAACTGAATTTGACAGATGGAGTCACTATCAAATGTGTATATCCCCTACAGCTCATTTATTTTTCCGAAATGTATATTAGTGCACAAAACTATTTATTTGATATTACGCGTTCTTCGTCATTTTTTAAGTTGCGCGGAGCACATGAAAATTTAACAAAGCGTTTGGACGAATATAAGTTACCTTATTTTTAGCAGTCTTGGACGCAGCACTATATGCTATCCCATATGATAAAGTATAATGATGGTACCATTAAATATACACTTACCTGTGTCTTATATCTTTCTTGCCGCAAATATTGTTGTAGTAAAACTATGCAGACGGATAAATTGTCATCTGTCTCCTGTGACATATTTACAAATATTTTAGTAACATAATAAATATAAATAAATAAACTTTTTCACATACTTTAAGTTTCTCTTGGAGCACACATAGCTTCTCCTCGATCGAAGCCATTCTTGTTTACTATAACTAGTTTGCTGTCGCGTGTCATCTCATTATTGATTATTTCATAAATTAGATTCATAAACAGCAACATGCAATCTGAAATTCTTAAGTTGTTAAATCACGAAATATACTATCTGCAGTCTGTTGAACTCCAATTCTGAATTCAGCTACATATTAAAATTCATAAAGCTCAGGGATGCATATGTAAGCATTATTTTTCATTGAAATGATTTTAAACCAACAATTTACTTGAAACGGAAATAGAAATGTTTCTAATAAAGAACATTTTTAATCTACACTACACATTTGTAGGGCGTCAAATTACCAAAAATTACCAGCCACACTGCTTGTAAAGTGGCGCGGCGCTGAGCTGCTGCGCTGAACGAATATTTAAAAAGATGCGATCGAATTAATCGCTGTGCTACCACCATTAGTTCACAAAATTTCAAATTGTAGAAAAATTAAAGAGTACGTACGGGTTTATAAAATAATTAAAAAAAAAACAGTCGATGTAGAATTCAACCATTTCTATTTCGATTAAGAAAACACCAAAACAAATTCTACGAAAAAACTACTAGAATATTAATAGTGTGACGTGTTTACACCCTTTTTGCAATCACCCTGTATCGTGGGTTCGGAAATTATAACAGCAGGGTAACACTAAACACTAATTTATTAACTTACTAATTACAATAAATAATTACTCCACTAATCTTATATTAAATACTATAAAAATTAACTACTTGATCACTTTACTCTCTTCTGATTTTACTACACTTGTATCCAAACTTAAACTTAAAACTGTTCTAACCTCTCCTTGGTTTACTCCATGCCTTATATACCTAAAGATGACAGATCTCGAAGTTTCTGTGATGACATCATCATTCTCTAGACAGTTCCAGAACAGATATGTCATCCCTCTAGACCTTCTAGTAGGTTCTTTCTCTGGTAGGTGCAAATCTACATTCAGCCATATCCGAATTTTGTGTTGCCTACATTCTGAAATATATTACACTGCCCCCTCCTTAAGCCTGAACGTCCCAGTCAGGCAAGTCAGCCTCTTTCGCCAGTCTGTCTAAGTGTACGATCTTCATCTTGGACTTTTTGCTTCGTTGAATTCGATACACAACGTCATTGATTCGGGTGATACAGAGTACGGTCCATCCCAAGGTGGTTGAATCTTTGGGGACCTCCATTCTTTCCGCTGCGGGTTGTACAGCCAAACCAGATTCCCCACCTTGAATCCTCCTGTACTAGCATTCCGATCATAACGAGCCTTCATTCGGTTACCAGCCATGGTCTTCTGCCCTCGGGCATTCTTCGGCCGTCCTCGTCGTACATCCGCATTGTCGCTTACGGAAAGTGGTTCCTTATTGGCAGCAGAACTCTTGCATTTGCGACACCAAGCCTCCACTTCCTGGCGACCATTAACCCAATAGAACCGTTCTCGTACTTTACTCAGGGTCTTGTTTACGCCAAGGTGTCCGCCGGACGTTTCATTATGCGCTTCCTGGAGTACTTCTGGCACACGACACTTTTTTTTTTCCGGGATGGAAATCCTTTATGGACACCTGAACGGTAGTGTGGGACTCACCTCTAGGCATACCCACTAAAACCACCCCTCTTCTGTGTATGATGTATCCTGGAACCGCTCTCGCTCCTCTTCAGGATACACGTCAATCGTTATTCAATGTATAGATGTTTCTTTTTCCCGTGTCTTTGTTCCCTGTATTCCCTGTAGTTGTGCAAAGGGTATAGGTCGGGATTCCTCTCATCTTCTCCTTTATGCACGACGATCCGTGTAATAGGTGTTTCGGCCTTTGCCCAATTGTCTTCAGATTGCAGCATGAATTCCACAAGCTCATCCGGCCCTAGACGATTTATGCCCCGTCTCTCCTCCACCCATCTGTTGCAGTGGAAGACTGTGTGCTCTGCATCGTCTATTTCGCCACAATATGTGCACTCTCGAGAGTCCAGCTTTCCTATTCTCAACAGGTAGTCGGCAAAACAGCCGTGACCTGTCAGGGCCTGCGTGAGATGATACCCTACTTCTCCGTGTTTCCTTTCCACCCACTCTTTGACTGTAGGGATCATACGGTGAGTCCATCTTCCTTTATGGGCGTTCTCCCATCTGTTCTGCCATCTTTCGAACAGTCTTTCCCTGGCGGTTCCTCTCTCGACTCCTTCGTACACTTCTACCCTTTCCTTGACCAGTAAATCCACTGGAGGGATCCCTGCTACCACCAGCACTGCCTCGTACGAGACTGTCCGATAGGCGCTACATACCCTCAGTGCCATCTGCCGTTGAATCCTTGCCAGGCTTACTTTGGCATTAGCCCTTTCTTCTAAGGCGTATCCCCAGACCGAGGCGGCATATAATATGACTGAATGCACCATGCCACAAAGCACTCTTCTTTTGCTGGCCTTTGGCCCCTTCGTGTTGCACATCTCTCTTCCCAGAGCTGTTGCCGATTTCCCCGCTTTTTCCGCGGTTTTTGTTATGTGACATCTGAATGTTAGTTTTGGGTCCAGCCAGATTCCGAGGTATTTAAGTCCATTCCCTGGTCTAATTTCCATCTGTCCAACCCTGACGGTGACAGGCTGGACAGTTCATTTCCTTGTGATCATCACTGCTTGGGTTTTTTCCGGAGCAAGTTTTAATTTTACGCTCCGCAGCCATTCCTCTATTCTCTCAATAGTGGCATTCGCCTTCTCCTCGATTAGCCCTGTCCAGTTTCCAGGCACAGTTAGGGCAAGATCGTCGGAGTAGCCCGTAAGGGTGACCCCATTTGCGAGGGAAATCCGTAGGACGTCGTCGAACATAATGTTCCACAGTGTTGGCCCGAGTACCGAACCCTGTGGGACACCGCAGGTCACGTTTCTCCATTCAAAGGTGTGTTATTTGCGTCCATCCCTATTTGCCTATCCTTGAAGTAACTCTTAATGATATTAATGATATAAGGTGTGCCACTTCCAATCTCTCTAGTTTGCTTATAGTCGCTCCCCATCCTGCAGTGTTAAATGCGTTCCTGATATCAAGGATGACGATTAAGCACATTCTCTTTGCCTCCATGGCTTTTCTTGCCTTGCTCGTGATGCGGGTCACAGCATCCACCGTCGACATTCCTCTGCGAAATCCGAACTGGTAGTTCGACAAGCCATCCCTCCGGTCAATTTCTAGCTCTAGCCTTCTCAGGATTAAGTATTCCAGCACCTTTCCCAAGACATCCAACAAGCAGATGGGCCTGTAGAAGGATGGTTCTTCAGGTTTTCCGTTCTCTTTAATAATGAGTACCAGCCTTGCTTTCCTCCATCTGGATGGAAAGTCTCCTCTCTCCAACGCTCGATTCATGACCCCTAAAACCGCTTCGGGGGATTCTTCGACGACTATTTTGATCACCTCCGGGGGGGATGTTATCCGGACCCGGGGATCGGCCGCTCTTTAGTGTCTCGATTGCCCCCTTCAGTTCATTTTCTGTGAATGGGGGGACATCCGCTACATCCATGTCATCCCACCTTTCTTCCTCCCTGCGGGGAAAGAGTGCGTCAGCTATCTCCTTCATCGTCTCCAGTGGAATCGCTGGAGGGGGTGCTCTAAATCGGCGCATGGATATTTTGTAGCCATCACCATCTTCATCTATGCTTGCGCATAGCTCGTGCCATTTCTTTCTTTTTGCATCGGATATCGCCTCTCTAAGCGCTTTCTTTTCTTCTTTGTAGGCTCGGGAGGCTTCATTATCATCCTGTCTGCCCTGTCTCCGGATTCTCCTGGAATACTGTCTCCTGGCAGCGATGCATACATCTCTTAGTCTTGCTAGATCTTCGTTCCACCAGTAAATGCCTCTATGTACCCTTGCTGCCCTTTTCTTCGGCATGGCCTCGTCACAAGCTCTGGTGATGACCTGATGATATTAATGATGATATGCGTCAGTGTGGTTGGGGTTGTTTCCTACCTGCTCCCTTATAGCTCTTCGGAGTCTTGATCTGTCTAGTTGGCTGAGTTTCCATCCCGTCGGCCTAGAAGTCGCTGGGGGGGGGGGGGGGTTGTTGCCCTACCTCGAAGCAGATATACCTGTGGTCACTTAATGACTCCTCGTCGCCTGCCACCTTCCACCCTGTGATTTTCCCCGCGGTACACGACACCTACATTCTAGGGGTTGAAATACATTACAATAGTTTCAAATTTAATTGCACACTAAACAAAGGGGCCACTTCTTGCTACAGAGTTTTTCATCGACATCGCTATTAAATAATTTTATCTCTGGTGTTCTATATCAGTCGCAAGACTTATGTTATGTTCAAAATAGGAGGATCGTAGACTTGAAGTGATGAAAGATGAAAGCATACGGCCAGCGGCCTCTATTTCATCTGCGAGGGGATCTAATATAAGGTGACCATACGTCCGAAATTTCGCTGGAAAGTCCAGCATTTTGGAGTACTGTCCAGCATTTACAAGTGTCCAGCAAAAGTCCAGCATTCAGACCATACGTCCGGAATTTCGTTGGAAAGTCTTACAAGTGTCCAGCAAAAGTCCAGCATTCATGTTATAGCCGTTCATCAAAAAATTTTCTGATCAAAAAAATTTTTCCTCCCGGTCATCAAAAAATGTTGGGATCAAGAAATGATTTTTCGGATTTCTGCCCCCCTCCCCCCGCTCATCAATTTTTTTCCCAGCAGAAGTGTCCAGCATTCACTTAACAAAAATCTGGTCACCCTAATCTAATATGTATATTGCATTGTAATATAGTACAGTACCCAGAGGTACAAAATATGTAAAATTTAGGAACAAGTAATCTTATATGATGTAATGATAATTTTTATTTATGGGTGGGTTGTTATTGTAGTAAAAGGTATCATCTTCAGAATCTATATGGTTCGGACACTGGCTCTTACCTACAATGGGTGAAAACCACCGCTAAATTTAGATATTTAATATTTTAAAAAGTACTAGTATTACTGATTTATTTTTGAAACGTACGATATTTATGTTTTTCGCTGATTACTAATCTGAAGTTAAAATTAGAAAATGCAAAATGACGGCTCCAATACGGTGAATGGAATTTTTGCAAGTATTTTAAGAAACAAAAAAAAAACCGCTGCCCAAGGAATCACTACTTGGACATCCAGATTTTCTATCCAAGTCACTCACAACGAAAAATTTTGTATGTGGAAATAATTGTTTATGGAACTTTAATAATATAATATTTGAAATCCTCTACCCCAAAAACCCATAAAACGATACCCCACATCGGTAGTGGGGTGGGGGTGGTGATAGGGGGTGGTAGTGGTGGTGGATAAAATAAAAAAATATTTTGAGGTTTCTGGTTCTTGTACACACACTAATCACAATTTTTTTCATCCCCTTTTATAATGGGGTGGGGGTGGCAATGGGGGTGACTAATGCCAAAATTTGTTTTGAGACCTTAGCTTCTCTTGTATATACTAAATACCAATTTTATGAACTCATACCTGCTTGATTTACCTATTTACCCCAAATTTACCCCAATTTACCCCCCAACCCTTCGACGGAACAAAATGAAAATATAATCTAGTTCTAGATCTCGTTAAAGTACATATGTGTACCAAATTTCAAGTCAATATCTCAAACGGTTCCAGAGTAAACGTGCGCACAAAAAAAGTTACAGACCGACAGACAGACAGAAATTTTTTTTCGCTCAAACTTAAAATCTCGACGTTTCATGACATTCTAAGCCTATCTGAACAATAAAAATTTTTACAAATTTTTTTGTCGTTACTATACTTCCACTGGACGTGGAAGTAATATTTGAAATCGTCTACCCCAAAACCCATATAACGATATCCCACACGGTAGTGGAGTGGGGGTGGTGATAGGGGGGATGGTAGTGGAGGTGGATGAAGTAAAAAAATATTTTGAGGCTTTTGGTTCTTGTACACACACACTAAATCACATTTTTTTCATCCCCTTTAATAATGGGGGTGGCTAATGCCAAAAAATTTTTTGAAACCTTAGCTTCTCTTGTATATACTAAATACCAATTTTATGGACTCTTACCTGCTTGATTTACCTATTTATTCCCCATTCAGGGCCGTACTCAGATCGGTTTTCTCGGGTCATTTGTCCAGGGCCCCGCCCGGTCCTACAAAAAAAAAAATAAAAATCCTAACGGGCCCCTGTCAGGATTTTTATTTATTTTTAGGACATTTATTTTTTAATCCTTTCCAAAATAAGGGAGACCGGAAGATTTACTTTGCCCGGGGCCCGCCAAAGCTGGGTACGGCCCTGCCCCCATTTACCCTATTTTACCCCCCAACCCTTCGACGGTATAAGATGAAAATATAATCTAGTTCCAGATCCCGTTAAAGTGCATACGTGTACCAAATTTCAAGTCAATATCTTAAACCGTTCCAGAGTAAACGTGCGCACAAAAAAGTTACAGACAGACAGACAGAAAATTTTTTTCGCTCTAATTTAAAATCTCGACGTTCCATGACATTCTAAACCTATATGAACAATAAAAATTTTCAAAAATTTCAAATTTTCAAAAAATTTTTTGTCGTTACTATACTTCCACTGGATGTGAAAGTAATAGCATCTAGATGATGCTCTATATTAACAAAAAACAGTATTTTTGAAAACAAAAATTAATTACCAGACTACCACAATAACAAAATACCGACGTTTTGTTAATAAAAATGTGAAAACGCACATTGTTTCGGTCATAACTAAATTAAGACAAAAATATCAAAATATCATTTTAAAGACTGATTAATTATCTTTAATTCTGTTCCTTACAATTTTTAATGAAAGCAGGATGGTTTCTAAGATATTCAACATTTAAACTAATATTTCATTCTATAAACGTTTGGATGCCATGTATAAACTTAAATATTTCCGAAACTATTAATCCTACATAAATATGTAAGAAAATAAATTCATTATCAGTTTCTAAGCTTTTTTTTATGTCCACCATTTCTTCGCTAAAACTAATATTTATGAAGATATTTGCAAAGAAACAAAAATTTTACGTTTCTTCGAAAGTCCATTTATAGTTTAAAATGCATTTTTTTTTCTAAAGCAAGTAAGTGCTATAAACGCCGGACGAGAAAATTTGAGCGTCATGTTATATCTTAATGAAAAACAGTAAATGATAACATGCTTTTTTTAATTACTGGCTACTCAGTAGATTAACAAAATGGCGACGTTTTTGTTTAATAAATGTGAAGACGCACATTATTTCTGTCATAACTTTTTTGCTTTTTATGCTACAGAAATGATAGCATTTTTGACGTAAGTACTATAGGTTTTGAGACATTTAACATTTAAATTAAATACTTTGTCTTATAAACGTTCGGACACCATTTTTATACTTCCAGATCTCCGAAACCATTAATTCTACAGAAATTAGAAAAAGAAATTCATCCTCAGTTTAGTAGCTTTCTTATTTGTCTCAAGCAAGTTTTCGTTCAATGTAATACTTTTCGAGTTATTTGACGAAAATCGTTTTGAAATACCTCCTTTTTTTTTTCAAGACGTTATTACTAAAAAAACTATCAATTTATCTGAAGAAAAGTTGCATAGAGCTTTTTTCCTCTCAAAATTTAATTCTCTCCAATATTTTTGTTTTTTTTTTAGATGCCACCCCCTGAAAAAGGATGTCATACATCCTCTATAGACTAGCAAGTCTCCGCATAGTTTTCTTTGACGCATTTATTATTAAGTTGCCAAAACTGAACAAAATCTAATTCATATGATATTATGAAATTTATCTCTGCGCCAGAGACGGCTCTCATGTGGATATAATATTATACTGCAAACACCTACTGAAGCATTCAGAAAAACAACGAAATGATGAAACATTCATCATTGCCAGCTACAATGTATTTTTGGTGATAAATTTAACCCAAAAATGGTAATGATTCTTACAAAAACATATAATGCATATCTAGCAAATAAAGAAACAATTTTGAATAAAACGCGCACCTTCCTGCTCTGTTTAATATGTGTGACGTGTTTATTATGTTTATTTTCATAATAATTAAATATAAAACCCAATAAGCTGCTGGCAATAAAAAACATTCTTTTCCCAGTAAAATAAATCATCTTTATATAATATTAAATCATATATAACAAACAAAGTTAAGGATTAATGGCATTAAACTACCATGTACCGTGTGCATCACAAATGTGCAGAACGTGATAAAATGCATTTTATTTCATATTAAAATGTTAAAACCGCTGCCCACTCACTACTCCCACATCCTGATGTTCTATCCAAGTCTCTCACAACGAAAAAAAAATGATATTATATTTGCACTCTACTATGTAAAAATAATCGTTTATAGAATTTTAATAATATAATATTTGAAATCGCCTACCCCAGAAACTCGTAAAATTATATGCCACATCGGTAGTAATGGGTGCGAGTGGGGGTGGTGGAAGGGGGATGGTAGTGGAGGTGGATAAAGCAAAAACAATTTTACTGAGATGGGAGTGGTAATAGGGTGGCTAATGCCAACATTTTTTTAAAGAACTTAGCTTCTCTTGTATATACTAAATACCAATTTTACAGACTTACTTGCTTGATTTACCTATTTTACTTCCATTTACCCCAATTTACCGCCCAACCCTTCAACGAAATAAGATCAAAATATAATCTAGTTCCAGTTCTCGTTAAAATACATACGTGTACCAAATTTCAAGTCGACATATTAAACGGTTCCAGAGTAATCGTGTGCACAAAAAAGTTACAGACAGATAGACCGACAGACAGACATTTATCTTCGCTGAAACTTAAAATTTCGACGTTTCATTCTATGCCTATTTGAAGAATAAAAGTTTTCAAAAATTTGTTTGGCTTTACTATACTTCCACAGGATGTGGACGCAATACGTAACCTACTTTTATCATAAATGTACTATATTGGTGAAACGCACTGACCTAGAAGACTTGATTCTTTTACAATTGCAGTGTTGAAGGCATTCGACCCTGAGCGGGTGTCAACATTAGGGTGTCCACAGATGGATGCAACTTGCTGGAGCCAACATTGTCGGCATCCTTTGAAATCATTCGTAAAAGTGAGCTGGTTTGCTGGAATTCCAGCAATCTTCGAAGCGTACCGACAAGGTTGGCTTCACCAAGTTGAATAGTCTGTACAGTGTGCGGCGGTACTTTTATATGTTTTTTTACTAATGCAGTTTTATTATCTCCTTTAATTAGGCCACGCCGCCAAAATTGTGAAACATTGCTTTGACAAAATCCCTTTTACTATACCTACACTATGGCAATTCTGGACATTTACGTCAACATTTAATAAAGAGAAAGGGTAGACTACGCGAGATCGCAGTTAGGCAGTTTCGCAATTGCCCAGTACAAATCTAGCTATAAGTGTGTATATATCTAAGAACCTGGCGTGAAATCATGCAGAGTGGACGGTATACAAAAATGTCTCGTGCTTTTCAGGCTGCGAAATATAAATAATATACTTTTATATTCGTTATAGGTCGTGAAAAATTACATATGTATATGTGTGTGTGTGTGCGTGCGTGCGTGCGTGCGTGTGTGTGTGTGTGTGTGGGTGCGCGCGCGCGCGCCCCCCCCGTCATATTTATGGAGACATGTGTGTGCATCAAACTCATTTCTGGGATACTCCAAAACTGTGGCATACATACACGCGTATGCCAGAGTCTTTATCCACCAGAACTCTGTGATTCATCATATTTTAGCGGACTATCTATTATAAATCCTTCGGGGGACCATTTATCCGTCACGGTTCACAATAATCGTTATCATAGAGAATAAGTTAATCGACTATTTTCTCAAAAGGCAAAATGTGTGAAAAGTTGCCAGAAATGCATAGTTTTACGTGTGGTACTTTCTACAATATTTGTGGCATGCACGGATTGTGTATTATTATACTGTGCTAGAGCGCCCTCTACGTTATATTTTTTACAGCAAGCACTTTTAGGAGTTTCTGCTTCCGACAGATTCAAGTTAGCCACAAATGGATATTTTTGACTGGATCAAATTAAAAGTGATACTTACTAAAAATAAATATAATACTAATAATGTGCTCAACAGACACTTATTGTTAGCCATATATTTCCATATATTTAAATGTTCATGATTAATGTATACATTTTTCGGAAACAATAAAAAAAATGATAAAGTAACAAATGTTAAAGTAAAAGTTGTTCCAAATGAAATTAACTATTATTTTTTACTAACATAAAATTTTGTTCATGCTTTTATACGAAGCGACAAGATAAAGTGGTATTTTTTAAATGGAACACCCTGTATATTATTTTAGTTTTAGATTCTACTTCAAATTTTCATCATCGTCATATAAGGTACTATGTGTCTAAAATGTCTATTATCTCAATGATAAGCATTTAACAAAAAAAAAAAAAATGAGAGATGGAGGTTAACATGTTTTAAGTAAATTACCAACCTGAGGGACGTAGGAGGTGGTAAACGTAGAGGCGGTAGTGCGTTTTTGCCCGATTTCTAGTAAATATCTCTACATTAATCTCTGCAAAAAATTTAAATAATACTTTTTTATGGCCATCATCAAAAATGTCATTTTCTGTAAGTCTCAACACTCGTCAAAAACCTCCATTAAGTGGAGGAAGTAATACAATGAAAATATCGATAAGCCGACCTAACAGTTTGATGAGCTAAATATTTCACTGTTTTCAAAACCACCTTAGTTACATCTTACCCTTCAATTATATATGGACGGTAAATTTCAGTTGTACCTGTCAGATATGCAAAGTTAGCTTAGCTTATCAATATCTTCCTTTTTAATGGTAGTACTACCTTGTTACCAATATGGTCCCACTTAAAAAAATTTACTTTGGTACAAAGAATCATTTTATTTCTCTATGTAATTTCGGGATTTCTAGCATTATGTGTGATTATAAGGATTTTTTGACTAAATTGATATTTGATTAAATCAAATAAATAAATTTTTCATATTACTCATATGCACAAAATATATAGTTTTTAAACTATTAAATATTTATGTTGAATTTTAATAATTTTATTTTCATGCAATTTTATACAAATTGTTTCAATTGAACTATTTAACGGATTTAACAAATGATATTAGGAAACTATAGCTTCGTCCGTTAATTTAAGGAATATAAGTAACAAATTAAAATTAAAAACACTCTATATATGTAATTTTTTCTGTCATATCAAAGTATAAAATATATCTGGATTCCATAACATCTAATTTGAGTGCTAATGAATGGATTTTGATGAAACCTTGTTGTGTTTGTAATGAAGTTAATCAAAATGTTGAAAAAAGATTAGAGTAGGAGATGATCGGAAGGGGCAGAAAACACCCCTTTTATCATGGGTTCCGTAACTTGAAGAATTAGGTCAAAAATGTAATAAAACAATATGTTTACCTTTTTGACCCAAAATAATATGTTTTTACTCTTATGATTTTTTTCTAAAAATGCATATTTTTCGAGATATGGCCACTCCAAAATCCATAAAAGTGGGGGAGGGAAAATGTAAAAGTTGAAAAAAAATCTGAAAAAATTCAGGTGAATATATCATCGAAATACAAGCCTTTTTTTATTTGCAGATTCCCTGTAAAGTGTGTTTTCACCGAGTTTTTCCGGAAAAACATGAAAACCACCCTTTTTTTTGAAATTGTAGCGCTAAAATAAGTAACTTAAAAATTTGAAAAAATTTAAACGTTATGCATTGAGGACTTCTAAATATTTTTTGTCTCTTGGAATGTTTTTGTAATTTGCTAATTTTCCGAGTTGCAGGCAGTTTTTCACGATAAATAATGTACTACATTTTTTGCACATTACAAAATACATGAAAATTCAAAAAATGCGCGTGAACTATATATATTATTATAAAAACATATGGAACCTTTATAGTTATACCATTTTTAAAGGTTCAATATAATTTTTAGATTAAGAATGTGAAAAAGTTTTCCGGAAAATTTTTGTTTTTCACAATTCTTATTTGGTAATGATAAAAGTGGGAGAACTGATTCAAAGGATTGAAATAAGTTTATATAGTTACAAGTGTAACACTTATTTTATTTAAAGTATAAATATTGTAACCATAATTTTATTTATAGTAAAGACTCATCAAATAAATTTGTTTCGTCAACTTCCAAAGTTTCATTTGTTCCGTTAGTATCTATTAAATCTTCCGCAGGCTTACAATTAGTGCAATCTACACCATTGTACTTTTCACTCAAATGTTTTGGCTCGGATATTCTTTTTGAGAAAGACATGATGCGAACGGTTCAACGGTTGCACAGGAAAAATGAAAGTCGTATTTAAGTTTATAATACCTAGTCAGTGCCCGTACTAGTCAATCGAAAAGTATTACTATTATAGTGATCGTAAAAAAACACATTTTTTTTTTTGTTGAAATAAGTTTAGAATGCAATGAATCGTCGAGACTTAAATTTGACAGAAAAAAATTTTTGTATCTGTTCTTCTGTCTGTAACTTTATTTGTGCGCACATTTTCATTCGAACAGTTTAACTTAATTGACGATTTCAAATATTATATTAAAATTTTATGAGCGATTAATTTCGCTTACTAGAGTGCAAATATAGTATCAAGATGTTTTCGATTAAAGAGACTTGGATGGGAAATTTGGATGTGGAAGTAGTGATTCCTTAAAAATAAAAGATGTGGTGGTGTAACTGATCTCGTGGGTATCCGGTATATTAGAGCTGAAAAAAAAAACGAACGCTTCACCGAAACGTGAAAATATACGTTGAAACAATCATATCGTTTTTTTAAATATTTTTAAGTTTTATTTTAACAAAAAAATTAACAATACATTTTTTTTGTATATTATCCTACTTTTCTGGGCAACTATGTTTGGGAAACTATTATTGAGACCACAAGCAATATTCGTCATTTCTTTTGACCGAGGCAATGAGATTTAGTATGTTTTTTAATTCTTTAAACATTCAATTTTAGAAAAAATTACGATAATCTGGGGATTGTTGTCAAATTATATAATTTTTACTTTGATAAATTCAAAGAAATTTTCTGGCTCTTTAACTTTCTATACCTGCTAAATTCAATTTTTAAGTACTCCAAAAAGATATTAAATCGCATTGCCTCAGCCCGAAAAAAAATCACGAATATTGCTTATGGTCTTAATAATAGTTTTCCATACTTACATAATTTGCACAGCAAAAAATATATATAATGAAAAATAATATTAAATACAATCGGACTTTTCACTCTTATGTTACCGTGCTTAAAGGAAACATGACGGACGGACATACCGACAGACAGACGGACGGACGGATGGATATTTTGAAAGTCGTTCAGAATTCAGTCACCAACGTTTTCCTAGTTGCGAAGAGTATAATAATCTTCCAGTGAAATTTTTAATAGGTGCTGTTATGTTTTCACTTTTTCTTTTAAGCAATTTCTCAAAATCTTTCATATGTATCTTTTAGTAAAGCATATATTGGATAGAATTGAAAATTGGATAAATTTGGTATGGTTGTACTACTGGTGCAGATTATAATTACTTTTACGGATTATGATCTTATTGTTTCTGAAAGCCTAGTATGAGCATGAAAATAAAAAGTTTTTATTTGATCCATTTTCTTATAATTAATATAAATTTCTTGCTTTTCGTGAAAAAAACTTGCAGATTAAAAGTTTCCTTTCTTCCGAATTTAATCGGTGGACATACTGTATAATATTAAGAGAATTTAAAAAACTAACATTAACTAAGTGCGTATTTATTAAATCAAACATGAAAAGAAAGCATACTTGATAAAACATGCTAAAATGTACAAACACAAAATAATATATAAAGTGCATATAATCTATTTTCATTACGTGTTCTAAATTTTGAAACTAACTACCTGAAGATGAATCATTGGGAATAAACTGTAGATATTATCATTTTCGCGCTATTTTTACAGATTTTAACTGAGCGACCGTAATAAAATTTTACCTAGGTACTCGTAAAGTGTCTAATAATAACGAGAAAGATTTGACTAACTGAACACTGACTTATTTTTTAAATAGAAAGCAGATATATAAGTACGTATTTTTCTTAAAGAAATTTTAAGTAGCACTTTGGTTTCAAGGAAAGTGAAATTTTCACTAAGTCAAAAATGTTTGCTAATGACAAGATTTTATATGTCGTGAACAAATTGAAAAATAACATTATATGAGACTAAATAATAAGAAATAATGTTTTATGATTTTTCTCAAAATAAATTTAACTATATTATTAAATTTTTATTATTGCCCAAATGAAAAAAAAAAACATAGAAAAACTACAAATGCATTATGATCCTTATTTGATGTAATAGCAGAATACTTGATGGAAATTGGACCATATCCATCATACAGAGTGATCGCTAGAGGCGTTTTATATTAACTGCATATTGTACGAACTGTTTCATTATAATTTCAGAACAAAATTTTATTAAGTTTTTGAAGAAGCATACAAAAATACGACGTGCCATTATTCATAATTCTTTACATAAATTCGTTTGCATTGCGGTTTTGCTGCACTGCAACGATAATAACTACAGCAGTTTGTAAGTCTTACAAAATAAATGTAAATTGAAACTTTCAGGCTTTGGTTCTTTTTTCATCATTATTGGAACTATGTTTTCTATGAAGCTGTCTGAAACAATAATTTAAGAAGCCTAGTAAAACGCACTAACTAATGACACGTACAATGTAAAAGAATCTTAGTGCATGGGATATATTTACTTGAAGGCAATTAAAATCATTAAATAGAAAAGTCCTCTAAATATTTACTATAAAACTTCATGTAAGGTTCACTTTTAGTCTGGCTACAGCTAAAAAACAGTTTGAATGCTGTTTTATTGAAATATACGTTTGATATTTTTAATGGCAATATTGAGTAAGAACTAAAAAGATAATTGCATACATATTTTCATATTTTTTGCGGTTTTTGCAGAAAAATACTTTTTGTTCTATTTTTGCAATTCCATATAAACCGTCGAAATTTGAATCCGATAGAAAATTCTGCATAAGAATCTAGTTTTTGATTTTGTATACCGTTTAGTCGACGCTTCCTTATCCATTTCGGGATAGGAATTCTCAAACTACAGCATGATCCATTTCCTCTACGCTTTCCATGAAAGATTAGTTTTTGGTATCATTAAAAACAGATCTCAGGTTACCCATTATTGTCAAACTTATTTCCTTTGATCTACAAAAATTATTTATTTTCAAGTATTTCACCCAAAAGATGTAATAAACTATTAAACCAAACTTATAAAAATAACGTCGATATTATAGAAATACAATAAATAATAAATATCTTTTCGATAAGTTTAAAATAAGATTATGTCAAATAAATATAAATTATGTAATTTTTTTATTTGCACGGTTGAATGTATTATTATGGGAAATCCATTAAGTCCTTAAAAATTGCTTTGCATCACAACGTTATCTATATCTTAATTTGTAGAGAGATCATTTTTATTAAAAACTGAAGTCATTTATATATTTTGATGAATACTTCCAACAGAATTCAAATATCTCTTTTAGTTATCAATAAAATGGCACCAGGAATTTTAAGTGAGACACCCTATATATTTACCTAAAACTTCTTTTTTGTTTCCAGGTAATTTTGTAGCAATATAAGTAATATATGGCAGCTTGTAGTAAAAGTTAATGTTTTGAATTTACTAGTACGATTTTTTGTGTCAACAATTTACGTTTCAGTGAATAATAAAATAAACAACCAATGGGGTGGGGTGGTGATGTTTATATTACGAATACTTGACCAACACCTCCTCGTCGGTAGCTAAAATTATTTTTCAAGCTGACACCTACTTCTTTTATTTCAGAGGTACGATTTAATATATTTATAGTATCATATTCACTTATAATAGGATCTTTTTTGTTGTGAATCCGATTGCTTTGCATTTAGATCCATTAAAGGTTGTCGAGGGATAAAATGACCTGCATTTCATTTTCAAGCCCAAACCATTTGCAGAGCTAATAATGACTTTATGACCTGCCACATGTTGAGTTGAAATTAACAACTTTTAAAATTTTCTGCCATATTTAAAACACGTAATTTTAATATTTTAATATTGGTAGCACAGTCGAGTAGCGGCGCTGTTTTTAAATATTTATACATTTTTGGCTTAAGGTGTCAAATATTGGATCCCCTTCATATTTTTATTAGTCGTGCTAGAAATAATTAGGCAACATAATTGCTTCCTCCGCATTCATATTCAAAGACCAACCGAAAAAAGTCTGTAATAAAAGTCAATTAAACTTATGTATACATTGCAGTAAATGCAATTTTCTATCTGCCTTTTTCGAGAAATACATGTCTTTTTATTTCTTTAATTTCTTTAATCGTAAAAACATGATCTACTTTGGGCAATTTTTATTTGCCGATTGTAAAACACCTACAGTATTTTTTCAAAAGGTGTCATACTGTGTTTTTCGCAGTTCTTCTAAAATATCTCTGGTTTTAAACAAAAATTCGCAATATATTGAAAACAGATTGTTCGTTATGAAATTGCGAACAAAACTAAAATATTCTTACTCAAATTGTTAAGTTGCGGAAAATAAAAACAATTACGATTAATCATCCTTAAGCAATTCACGAAAATAACAATAATAATAATAATAAATGTCTAATTTAAAATAAAAGAATGTATAATAGTGCCTAAAAATCGCAATTGTTTAAGTACATTAAGTCGCCGAACAACATAATTGTTTTTAGAATATGGGTTTTTTGTACTTTTTAGTGGTATTAACAGAAATGTTTAAAAATATTTACATTTTGACTGAAAATTAGGTATTTTGTTTCCCTAGAATCATATTTTTCGAAAGTTTCATTAAATCATATATATTATAACTTAAGTTATTGTCAACTGTTTAAAAAAGATCGATTTAATTGTTTTGTTATTTACGAAAAAGATGGCACAGTTCCAATTTTCTTCGCAATTTCATAACCAACAATCTGGTTTTCTGTTACGATACCAGATAACTTAAAAAAATGTGCTTCTAGTGGAACTAATTAACGTCATATCAAATTTCAAGTAGAAATGCTTATAACAACGCCTAAAATACAATAACAAATTTGAAAATTGAGTCGCAATTGTTTTGGAATACCATCAAGTCGTTGAGAAAAATTTTATTCTCCTTAGACTATTAATAAATTAGTCTTTCAAATAATTTTTTTTTACTATTTTTATAGAATAAAAGGAAAAGAAATTATGACAGAAACATCTTTGAAATACTTATTTTAATTTAAAAAGAAACGTGACTAGAATATGAATAGAAACTAACAGTGGCGGCTGGTGATATTTCAATATTTTTTTCTCGTGTGTGGCGCATGGGACCCATACGAAATTTGGAAAATAACATCTAGAGAAGCACTTCTCTAATGACCCCTAAAAAATTTTGAAAAAGCAGTTTGCGAAAAAATTTCTGAAAATTCGTTAGCCTCCCCTGGGTCTAGGGACTCCTGTTTATTTTTATTTGTTTTTCATATGCATTTGACTTTTCATAAAAATACAACAATAGATTTTGGAGTTTGTGAAAATATTTTCATTACTAACTGAAATACAATGAACTGAAATTTTGTAATTTACAATTTAACAAATTACAATATTTCAATTCGTTGTATCTCAGTTAGTAATGAAAATATTTTCATAAACTCCAAAATCTGTTGTTGTATTTTTATGAAAAGTCAAATGCATATGACAAAATAAAAATAAACAGGAGTCCCTAGACCCAGGGGAGGCTAACGAATTTTCAAAAATTTTTTTGCAAACTGCTTTTTCAAAATTTTTTAGGGGTCATTAAAGAAATGCTTCTCTAGATGTTATTTCCCAAATTTCGTATGGGTCCCATGCGCCACAGACGAGAAAAAAAATATTGAAATTTCATCAGCCGCCACTGGAAACTAATATTAATTGTAATAAAAATTAAAAACTACTGCCGAAGGAATCACTACTTCCACATCCAGATTTCCTATCGAAGTCTCTTACAACGAAAGAAATTTAATAATATATAAGGCTACCGGCGCGGTAGCTCAATCGGTTAAGGCGTATTGAGTGGCGAATATGCTGATCGACTGCCTACCGCGCTCTGGGTTCGACCCCCAGCCCCGGTATTGACAACACCGGTGGGTGTGGATGTGTGTCTGCGTTTTTCCAAATGTGTAATCCCCTTCCGCACAGCCTTGGCTATGGATTTGGGGGTTGTCTACTATCTGTGGTGTGTTTATTTGCTTATTTATTAAAAATAATAATAATATTAATAAAATATTAAAAAAACGATGTCACACGGTGTTTGGTGTATTGGAGGGGGTGGTTAATGCCAAAAATTTTTGAGGGCCTTGGTTCTTTGGATTGACAAAATTTTATTTTCTACCCTGTTTAATATTAGAGTGAAGGTGGCGATGGGGGTAGTAGAGGGTGTGGCTAATACCAAAAAAATTCTTTGAGGCCTTTGGCTCTTGTACACACTAAATCACAATTTTATTTTTTTACCTCGTTTAATAATGGAGTATGAATGCATGAGTGGTAACGGAGGTGGTAGAGGAAGTGGCTAATGCCAAAAACATTTTAAGGCTCTTGGTTCCTATATACACACTAAATCCCAATTTTATTTTCTACTCCCTTTAATAATAGGACGGGGGTGGGTAGAGGCTAATATAAAAAAAAATTGAGGCCTATGTTTCAAAATTGAATCGCAGGATTTGAACCAAACGTACTAACTAACATACATACAAAGCAAGTTAAATAAAAGCTTGTAATAAATGGGCGTAACTACTTACCGTACATAAAAGTTTTCTAAAAGATTGACATAATTTCAAATTATCAAATATGTAACAAATTTTCTACAGATACGTATAACGTAATCTGTGATTTTTAATTTAAAATTATATCTAAATTTTAGCTACAATGTTATGAACTACAAGCAGATACACTTATTTTTTTATTAAATATAATTATATTAAGGGAAATTCGTATTTCTACTGATATATCACACACACATGCATTAAATATATATGTGGCGTATATCATAAACAGTAGATTTATGGAATACATTTTACACACCTACAAATTTTAGTATTAATGGCAAACGTCGTCATAAATATATGTACCTTATCACTTTTTAACTAAGGAGTGTATCAAAAAATTATTATTCTATTTTTACAAAATACTTTTAACAGGACTATAAAATAGGACCATATATACTGTATATAAGATAGCACAAATGGCGCGAAATACCTATTTTAATTTAAAAAGAAACGTGACTAGAATATGAATAAAAACTAATATTAATAGTAATAAAAATTAAAAACCGCTGCCGAAGGAATCACTACTTCCAGATCATCCAGATTTCCTATCCAAGTCTCTTACAATGAAAGAACTTTAGTAATATATAAGGCATTAAAAAAATAATAATAATGAAATAATAAAAAAACGACATGTCATACGGTGGTCGGGGTAGTCGAGGGGCTAACTCCAAAAAATTTTTGTATGCACAATTTTATTTTCTACCCTCTATAATAATAGCGCCAGAGTGGCGATGGTATTGGTAGAGGGTGTGACTAATACCAAAAAAATCTTTGAGGCCTTTGACTCTTGTACACACACTAATTCACAATTTTATTTTTTTTACCCCATTTGATAACGGAGGAGTGGTAATGGGGGTTGTAGAGTGAATGGCTAATGTCAAAATCATTTTAAGGCTCTTGGTTTTTGTATACACACTAAATCCCAATTTTATTTTTTACCCCCTTTAATAATAGGATGGAGGTGGGCTAATATAAAAAAAATGAGGCCTATGGTTCTTGTATGCACACAGTTTTTCTATCCGCTTTAATAATAGTGTGGGGGGTGATAGTGGTGGTGGTTGATGCTAAAAAAATTTTTTGAGACCTTAGCTTCTCGTACATGCCGTAAGTCCCAATTTTATGGACTCCTACTTGCCTGATTTACCTATTTACCCTTATTTACCCCCTTCAAATGAATTATATCAGAATATAATCTAGTTTCAGATCCCGTTAAAGCACATACGTGTATCAAATTTCAAGTCAATATTATAAACGGTTCCAGAATAAACGTGCGCACAAAAAAGGTACAGACAGACCGACAGACAGAAATTTCTTTTTGTTCAAATTTAAAATCTCGTTTCATGGCATTCCAAGCCTATTTTAATAAACAAAAGGTTTTTTGCGTTACTACACTTTCATTCCACTACGTGGATGTGGAAGTAAAAATTAAATGTAAAAGAAACCTTTTTAAAAACAAGCTTTTATTATTATTTAGGTGTAAAAGTGAAAAAACCGCTGCCCAAGGAATCACTACTTCCACATCCAGATTCTCTATCCAAGTCACTCACACCGAAAAAACTTTGTATGTGAAAATAATTGTTCATGGAACTTTAATAATATAATATTTGAAATCCTCTACCCCAAAAACCCATAAAACGATACCCCACATCGGTAGTGGGGAGTGGGGGTAGTGATAGGGGGATGATAGTGGGGGTGGATGAAGCAAAAAAATATTTTGGGGTTTCTGGTTCCTGTACATACACTAAATCACATTTTTTTTTCATCCCCTTTAATAAGGGGGTGGCTAATGCCAAAAATTTTTTTGAGACCTTAGCTTCTCTTGTATATACTATATACCAATTTTATGGACTCTTACCTGCTTGATTGACCTATTTACCCCAAATTTACCCCAATTTACCCCCCAACCCTTCGACGGAACAAGACGAAAATATAATCTAGTTCTAGATCTCGTTAAAGTACATATGTGTACCAAATTTCAAGTCAATATCTTAAACGGTTCCAGAGTAAACGTGCGCACAAAAAAAAGTTAGACATACAGACAGAAAATTTTTTTTCGCTCAAACTTAAAATCTCGACGTTTCATGACATTTTAAGCCTATTTGGACAATAAACATTTTTAAAATTTTTTTTTGTCGTTACTATACTTCCACTGGACGTGGAAGTAAAAATAAGTTAAGTTGACTTAATTGCTTTAAATACAGCTTTTACAATTATAAACAAAGATAATAATTGGTCAATACATTGTTTTAAAAGCATGTTGCGCTCGAAAAGATCATACAGGCATTAATTTAGTTTGACAGAGATGGTAAGAATTTTTTTCTATTCACATAACAAGCTTTTAAGACAATTAATTCAACATAACTTATTTTACTTCCACATCCAGTGGAAGTAACGTAAGTATAGTGTGAAAAAACCGCTGCCCAAGGAACCACTACTTCCACATCCAGATTTTCTATTCAAATCACAACGAAAAAATTTTGTATGTGGAAATAATTGTTTATGGCACTTTAATAATATAATATTTGAAATCCTCTACCCCAAAAACCCATAAAACGATACCTCGCATCGGTAGTGGGGTGGGGGTTGTGATAGGGGGTGGTAGTGAGGGTGGATAAAGTAAACAAATATTTTGAGGTTTCTGACTCTTGTACACACACTAAATCACATTTTTTTTTCATCCCCTTTAATAATGGGGTGGGGGTGGTAATGGGGGTGGTTAATGCCAAATTTTTCTTTGAGACGTTAGCTTCTCTTGTATATACAAAATACTTTATGACTTTTACCTGCTTGATTTACCTATTTACCCCAAATTTACCCCAATTTACCCCCCAACCCCTCGACGGAACAAGATGAAAATAAATCTGGTTCTAGATCTCGTTAAAGTACATATGTGTACCAAATTTAAAGTCAATATCTCAAACGGTTCCAGAGTAAACGTGCGCACAAAAAAAAGTTACAGACCGACAGACAGACAGACCGACAGACCGACAGACCGACAGAAATCTTTTTCTCACTCAAACTTAAAATCTCGACGTTTCATGACATTCTAAGCCTATCTGAACAAGAAAAATTTTTTTAAATTTTTTTGTCGTTACTATAATAATAATAATAATAATAATGTATTTATTTCCATAAGACTATTACAGTGTTGGAATTGTCAACAATAATGTATAAAATTTTTTAAAAATAATTAACGTCATAATATGTACATAATATTACATACACAGAATACACATATATACCTATAGCTAGAGTAAAATACAAATATATGCTATACGACAAACAATCAAAACATTTACAACCACAAGGTAAAAGGATCTTAATCAGACAAGTAGTATTCCTCATAAGAATAAAAACAGCGCTCAACTAAATGTCTTTTAACAAGTCTCTTGAATGATGAAAAATTGCTAGCGTCTTTTATAGCTTGTGGGAGATGGTTATATAATTTAATTCCACTAATAAAGGGACCTTTTTTTCTCTGCTCTAATCTATGTGAAGGTACAAAGATGTTATTTGCGGAGCGAGTGTTGTATTTATTAATATCACCACATTTTAAGAGATTGTTAATATTTTTTCTCACAAAACATACAGACTGCAAAATGTATATAGAATAAATAGTGAGTTTTATATATATATATTTTATGAACTCTTACCTGCTTGATTTACATATTTACCCCAAATTTACCAATTTACCCCCCAATCCTTCGACGGAACAAGATGAAAATATAATTTATTTCTAGATCTCGTTAAAGTACATATGTGTACCAAATTTCAAGTCAATATCTCAAACGGTTCCAGAGTAAACGTGCGCACAAAAAAAGTTACAGACCGACAGACCGACAGACAGACAGACATTTTTTTCGCTCAAACTTAAAATCTCGACGTTTCATGACATTCTAAGCCCATTTGAACAATAAAAATTTTTAAACAATTTTTTGTCGTTACTATACTTCCACTGGATGTGGAAGTAAAAATACTCTTTTTAGTACCATATTATGGTATGGTTACCAGAACTACATGTGTATGCAAAATTCAATTGACCGTCGTTCAAAATTGACTTGCAAGATTTGAACTAAACATACTAACATACAAGCTAACAACATACAAACTAACATACATACAAAGCAAGTTAAACAAAAGCTTGTAATAAGTGTGCCTATCTGCTTATCGTACATAAAAGTTTTCTAAAGGATTGACCTAATGACAAATTATTAAATACGTAACAAATTTTATATAGGAATATATAACGTAATCTGTGATTATTAATTAAATAATGTATCTAAATGTTAGCTAGAATGTTGTGAATGACAAACAGATACACTTATATCTTTATTAAATATAATTGTAATATTGGAAATTCGTATTTTTACTGATATTTCATACACACATTCATTAAATATATATGTGGCGTACATGATACACAGTAGATTTATGGAATACATTTTACACACGTACATAGATTAGTGGCAAACGTCGTCAGAAGTATATGCACCTTATAACTTCTTAACTACGGCAGGCAACCATATTAGCAAAGCTTCCACAAATACATTTGAGGATGGTTTGTCACAAATACGGTCAGACCTGTATGTGTGTGTGTGTGTGTGTGTGCGTGCGTGCGTGCGTGCGTGCGTGTGATAAACTGACCGTATTAACTTTGGATATTACGGAATTCTCTAAAAAAAGTACAAGGTAAAATATATTGTGTCATACTTGCATATAAATCTTTCCGCGTTGACCTAGAGCGAACCCATATTTTTTAGAGGTTTGTTTTTGAGATTGGCGACACTGTTTCTAGAGACACTTAATTTCACAGCGGACAGCTGATTTGTGCTCAGTATGTTTTGCCATTTAACCATGAATAGACTTACGGCAGAATAACGCTTGCAAATTGTACAAATTTATTTCGAAAATCGTGATTCAGTTCGCGAAACTTACCGTGCACAACGTCCATTTTACGGTAGACGTAATCATCCATCCGAGCAACTTATTCGAACAACCATGAATCGTTTTCGCACCACGCATAGTCTGATTGATAATGTGCATCCGCAGAGACGTCGTGCAGTGCGCACCCAAGAAGTTGTTGCTGTTGTGGAGCATAATGTTAAGGAGGACCCGAATGAGTCGATTCGCCGTCGTGCACAGCAATTGGAGTTGTGTCCATCCACCTTATGGAAGATTTTGAAGAAAGATCTTGGGTTACGAGCTTACAAGATTCAGCTCATACACGAAGTTAAGCCGCGTGACCATCATTTGCGTCGGACGTTCGGTGAATGGGCCGAAAACAAGATTGTTCTTGATCCTCACTTTCACGAAAAAATTTTGTTCAGCGATGAGGTTCATTTTTGGCTGAGACGTTGAACCATTTGGAAGCCACATTAGACGAGTTATTGCCGACATACAGCCTCAGCTGCTCAAAGAAGTGATCGAAAATTGGACTTCCAGATTGCTCTACATTCGAGCCAGCCGCGGCGCCCATATTCCTCTAAGAAAACACCCTTTACTTATTTATTTTTGTTTTTGTGCCTTTGGTATTTTTCCAAAAATTTGCCGTCCCTGGATTTTGCCGCCCTGGGCTATAGCCCCTATAGCCCCCCCCAAATCCGCCACTATACTCAGTGTGGATAATTGCATCGCAATATAACAGACAGTTGACGTAAAATCATATTAGGACAGGAATAAATTCGAAAGTTATGTATATTTCCATGTGGCATGTATTACTTCCACATCCAGTGGAAGTATAGTAACGACAAAAACAAATTTAAAACAGTTTTATAGTTCAAATAGGCTTAGAATGCCATGAAACGTTGAGATTTTTTTAAGTTTGAGCGAAAAAAAAATGTTCTGTCTGTCTGTCGGTCTGTAACTTTTTTTGTGCGCACGTTTACTCCGGAACTGTTTAAGATATTGACTTGAAATTTGGTACACGTATGTACTTTAACGAGATCTGGAACTAGATTATATTTTCATCTTGTTCCTTCGAATGGTTGGGGGTAAATTGGGGTAAATAGGTAAATCAAGCAGGTAAAAGTCCATAAAATTGGTATTTAATATATGCAAGAGAAGCTAAGGTCTCAAGAAAATTTTTGGCATTAGCCACCCCCTTACCACCCCCCGCCCCATTATTAAAGGGGATGAAAAAAAAATGTGATTGAATGTGTGTACAAGAACCAAAAACCTCAAAATATTTTTTTACTTCATTCACCCTCACTACCACCCCCCTATCACCACCCCCACCCCACTACTAATGTGGGGTTTCGTTTTATGGTAGAGGATTTAAAATATTATACTATTAAAGTTCCATAAACAATTATTTCCACATACAAAATTTTTTCGTTGTGAGAGACTTGGATAGAAAATCTGGATGTGGAAGTAGTGATTCCTTGGGTAGCGGTTTATTTACATGTACTTGCCTGTAGCGATTTCTTATTACATTATTCTAACAGTAAAATTCCATGAATTCTAATGTAATGAGGTTGTAATTTTACGTGCACTTTTTTCAGTGTCCAGTGCAGCAATCAGTCCCCTTGTAAGCACATTTTATTTATTTTCCCGTCTGCATTATCTTTCGACGGGTTGTTATCGAATTTAATTTCGAAACTGGTTCATGTCTGGTGAAAAGCTATAGGCTATAGCAGGATAAGCAACTGAAAAGTGCCATCGCACGTATGGAAATGGAATGGTGTCCTAATGTTGTATTTTATAGCGTGGATCCCTGTTACAAAGTTTCAATCCTGTCTGGCTGCTTAAAGGGTTGAAATTGCTGTTTTACCCCTAAACTTTTTTGTCTATTTTTTTGTTGATCAATTGGGTTGAAATTTGATACACATATTTTACATCATTAACACATTTATTAAAAAAATCAGGAACCCTCTGCGACTCTTCCAGCCCCAGCAGAAACATAAAAAAATAATTTACTCCCCCTTAAGGGTAACTATCCTCGCTGGCACAACAATCATACTTTAATGAAATATGCGCTCATGACTTAATTTTAACGTGTCCAGGTTTCGTTATGTTTAGTAGAACAGGGTAGAAAAAAAGCTGTAGTACCTGCTACGGTGCGGCGTACGCCTCTACAATACGCAGCAAATAAAAGTATGAGTATTCTAGTGTTTTGGAAAATTAATTTTTAATTACATTGAGATTCATGTCACATTATGACTTACTATATAATATGTAGATTTACTTATAATTTACGTAATCCATATAAAATATTTAATTGATCTTTTTCAATGACTTCATCAATAGTTGGGAAGTTAAATATATTAGTGCTTATATGTGCTGATAGTAGTAGTAATTATTGAATATGTGTTATGTCCTTTTGTCTCTATACCTAGACTTTATGTTATCCGTAAAATGTCTGGTGCGCCTGTTGTATATTCCATGTTAATCGATCCATTTGATGATATAAGAAGCTTTGCTAAGTAACATACCAACTGCAATAATTGTATTGCTTTTTATCCATCTCTGGAAAATCCAACAAATCTTTGAAGAACAACTGTGCAAAATTAACTTTCTTCCTCAATCGCCCATTTGTTTCGATATCTTGAACAAGAGATTTTATCTGCTTTTTTGCCTTAGTCTTGAAACCATCAACTATTTCTGGTTTAATGTTGACTAACTGGTTTGCCGAATTTATTTTTTTTAAAACAGGCACTTCGACCTAGTGTATACCAATTTTCGGCAGTAACTTATTATCCATCTTCTGATCAAGTACCTAATTTATATTTTTGTTTTAGAATACCATGCACTGCTTCAACTTACCACCGCGTCTGAGTAATAAGTCGGGACATGTTCGTGTACCTAATAGAACCTCCCAGAAAAAGGAAACTTCGACTTAGGGCCAGTTGTATAGCTGTATAGGTTTAGTTTAAACCACAAGCTACAGTTAAACTTAGGTTAAGCCTTTAATGTCCATTGTATAAGTGATTGTAACGGCCACCTAGAGTTTAACTATCAACTGGTGAATGGAGTACCGGTTAAACTCCAAGCTGCGGTTGAACACATGAGCAAATTGAGAAATATGTGTGGTGTGATGTTTTTATAACCTCAATACTGTGCAGTCCTTCCTTTCACTGGATCCATTTTTAAGGAGTAATATTCCAACTCACAGAAAACATAGTTTATTAAACAAGTTTTGAAACAAAAGGATTTTTATTAAAAATATTACAAGTTTAGAAGATGTTTTTACTAAGCGAGTTGTATAATGAATGATCTTATATGTGTCATGCCCGCAAGCAGTTGCCGAAATCGTGTCCCTGAGAGTTATTGCCATGTTTTGCTAAGTTGGATAAACACCCACGCTGGTTTGATCTAGGGCTCTAACAATATATTATTATTACATATATTTTTTCTATGTTCCAACCAACAAAATACAGCATGCTACAAAATACATGTTGTAATATAACTTAATTAGCACACAATTTCGTTTGTCAATTGTCAGTAATAATAAGTACCTATTGATATTTTAATAAAGTTCACTTAAGTTAACCATAAGATATACAAGGAACATACTGCGGCTAATCTAGTTTAAACTTTGGATTAAACTTTTGTTTAAACTTGGGTTTAAACTACAGTTTAAACGTATCCTATACAACTGGCCCTTGGGAGAAAATTATTAAAAGACAATCTAGGGCCGGTTTTATAGGTTCGGATTAAACCAGAAGTTTCACCTAGAGGTTTAAATTGTAGATTTTAGTGTTTTGTAAAATACCGTTTTATAAGCGTTTGTCAAGATTGACAATGGTATTGTTATAGAACCTCCCAGAATCGACCTAAGTCGAAGAATAAATAAAAACTTGGACTTAGGAAAAATTGTATCAAAAGACAATTAATTTAGAGCATGGTATATTTAAGGTATCAGCGCCGAAGACTGGCACAAAATAACTCATGCACGCTCACAGAAAAGTAAGGCACAAGGCGCACAATTCAAAAGTACGCCAAAAATTTCACTTAGTAAATATTTTTTTTTTGTGGACAAGGAAAAATATATTAATATTAATGTATATATTATACTATTATTATTTCAATATTATATTTCTTTTCCTTATTCACAAAAAAAATATTTAATAAATGAAATTTTGTTGTGCCTTACTTTTCTGTGAGCGTGTATGAGTCTTTTTGTGCCAGTCTTTGGCGCTGGTGCCTTAAATATGTTATGCTCAAAATTAATTGTCTTTTGATAAATTTTTTCCTAAATAGAAGTTTTTATTCATTCTTCGACTTAGATCGATTCTGGGAGGTTCTATAACAATAATAACAATGACGATCTTGACAAACGCTTATAAAACGGTATTTTACAAAACACTAAAATCTACAATTTAAACCTCTAGGTGAAACTTCTAGTTAAACTCTGGTTTAATCTGAACCTATAAGGGCCAGTTGTATGAACTTAGTTGAGCCAAGTTCAGCTTGAACCAAGATCAAAAGCCAAGGTTACGATTGTTACAATAATCGTAACCATGGCTTTTAATCTTGGTTCAAGCTGAACTTGGCTCAACTTAGTTCGTACAATTGGCCCTAAGGGTCGTTACTTTTGGTCCCGATTAAACGTTATCGGTGGGTCAAACCAATTCAGTTACCATGGAAACAATTGTACTTTCAATGATTTGGCAGACGGTTAAAGTTTAACGTTGACAGAAAGTAACGGCCATAAAACCGGCCCTTAGAGCATAACTAAACATATTTAACGCATCAGCTCCGAAGGCTGGGACAAAAGGACTCATATACGTTTGCAGAAAAGTGAGGCACAACAAGACGCCAAAATTTCACGAAAGTGCGTTTTTATCCTTTCAACTTAAATTATTCACGAAACACCGGGAAATTGGAGACACAGTCATTGTGGATGTCGTTCAAAAGAATGACAATAAAATGTTTATGAGGCGACGCACTGAAAGGGCGAGACTGAAAAATGTGGCAAAGGTGTGTAGCGTCTACAGTGTATCCCACTTTTCACGGTAACACCTACGTAGCTCAGTTATTAATAAATCGATTTATTTTAAACTTGGTTAAGGTATACACCTCTTGAAGGTAACTAAAAGCGCATATACCTATTTAATTTATTCCATTGACATGCGGACTCAGGGGGTGAAAATGAGGTAAATTTTCAGGTAAATTGTATTAGGAATTTTTTTTAAGATTACCACCATCTCATGGGGCATCCTTTAAAATCCCTGTGTTCCAAATTTTGTTAAAATATCTCTAGTAGTTTTAGAGGTATAAACAGGTACATATATCGTTTTGTCAAGAATTAATGGCCTTTAACTCGGAACGAGGTGAACTTGTAAACAATGTTGTTTCACATTTTTTGCTACAGATTTGAAATAATAATCAAAAATATCTTCGTACTCGCCAAAAACGCTAAGAAAATTCTGCCCATTTATACGGGCCCTATACAGTTTACTTGTTTTAAATCTAGTCACCTTTGAAATCGTAAACAAATTATTAACTTGACAGTAATGGCAGCTTAAGCCTTTGCAGTTTACTTGTGTCATTATTTGTTGTTTAAATTATTAATTAATCTATTGCATAACCTAAAGGCCATTCATATGTCCCTATTTATACCTCATAACACTACTAGAGATATTTTAACAAAATTTGGCACAAAGGGGTTTTAAAGGATGCCCTATGAGATGGTGGTAATTTTTTCAAAAAAAAAATCTCTAATACTATTTACCTGAAAATTTACCCCATTTTCACCCCCTGAGTCCGCACGTCTATGGAATAAATTAAATAGGTACATGCGCTTTTAGTTACCTTCAAGAGGTGCATACCTTAACCAAGTTTAAAATAAATCGATTTATTGATAACTGAGCTACGTAGGTGTTACCGTGAAAAGTGGGACACACTGTACATGAAATTATTAGACAAAAATTAATAAAAATGGTCAAGGGCGGTTTCTCGAATAAAACAAATTTAGATTCATCCAGCGACTCGTTACTTGCGTTGGAGAATCGGCAGAAAGCTGTGGTAGCCAAACCAAATGCAGGTCTTTAAAGATAGCAAAGTTATAGAGAGAACCGCCTTGTGCATGAGTAAGATAAAAATGTAATTTGCAAAAAAGTCGCGTCATGTCACATATCATAATTCGAACCTATATGGGGCCAGTACGTCGCCGTAAAGGAGGTAGGAAAGCAAAATAAACTCATATATAGTTGAACTCCGTTCTTGTGAATTATATAATCTCTAAAAGGATCCTTAAGCTAACTACTAGTGTCCCAACATTTTTTTAAGTAAAATATTTTTTATATTATCTTCAGTCAGTCCCAAAAACCAAAGTACCTTCATAATCTTCTGAGGAAGTTGTGTGAGTTTTTTTTTACAAGTCGACTGCTATTGCACGCTCTCTATTATAAACGTCCTCTATAATAGGCCTTCGTCCTTGCCCTGCTTGGGGAGGCGATTTCAAGTAAAATGTTTCATACTTTCTTTAAATAGGATTGCATAATATTGTTTGTATTCTTTGGATCAACCAATTATTTGAACTGTTACATTTTACTGATTTAATGATTAACTTTAAGTCTTTTCCCTCGAGGGTTTTCAATATACCGATCGGATCCCGAAAGCTCGAGAGGGATTTTCTATAATACGCTGCAAGATCTTCTACGGTGTTAGAAATATAGACTAAAGTGTATCACCAGAGAAGCCAAATTGAGAGAGAAATCAGTTAGCAATCTACGGTAAGTAGAGCTTTTACCTTTCTCGTCTAGCAAACATCTCTTAAATATATAGAACTCAACTGGGAGTGGAAACAACCACACACAATCAAGGGGGAACACGACTGGCGCCCATAATAAATAAGTTAGTGCCGCGTCTATCAGACGCTGCGTGTAAGGTTCTTCTACATTTGCTTCTCAGGCTGGAAGTTGCGATTTATTTCCCTTCAGTGTAGGCATAAGAATTTTTAAAATCTAACGTTCCAATTCTGTGACATCCTGAAATTCATGGTCAACAACTATTATATTATCAGACTTTAACCATTTTGTGAGTATCGCACATTATCTGTTTCATTAGACCTGGCATCATTTACATTGGCATTAAACGGGTCAAGCGTGTCTATAACGTAAACATCAGAAGTGTAAGCTGTAGATAGTTTACAGCGCGGAATTTTTTTTTTCTTTGATAGGAGACGATTTCATTTGGTATATATTATTTTGTAACAAAGCACATTTTGGCACCCAATCAATGTATTATAATTATATTATTTAATATATTTAATTTACAACCGCAGGCTATAATTTAAAATATTTCATATCATTCAATCCGCGCCACGTTCAAATGAACAGCAAGACCGTCAAAATCCCCACCCAAGCCGGCTTCAGTCAGCGATACAAACACTCCGTAAATTCAGTTCCATCCCAGCCGTGAACCGAGGTAGATGTGCGAGGATACACCAGCCGTAACCTGCTACGAGTGTAAGTAGAGAAATTTTTATATCAGTGCACTTAGGCATATTTTTACAAATAAAATTTTTCTGGGGAAATTTTATTAAGTATAGCCTACGTCATTTAATACTCACGCGCATCGTCTCTCCCACCTTTCCACTAGTGGGGGAATATTGGACTAGTTACCAGTCGCGCCGAAACCAAGCAGTTAAGTTCCTCGCGAGCTTCGCCACCAAGCAGACGTGCCTGACCAAGGTCCAGAATAAAATCCCCTCCAAACCATAAAACAAGAGTGAGTCGATCTACCGGAACGTGACCAGCTAGACGTGCGAGGAGCAGCAGGATCAAGAGTAAGAATAATAATTATAATAGGTAGCGGCTTGGCTAATACTAAGGACTGGCAATATAGTTCGTATTTATCCTTGTTGTTTCTTGGCAGAATTTGGTGTTTCAGGGTATCCGACGAAGGTGTTCCGTCGGGTTCGCTGGGGCATACTGGGATCTCTGGTGAAGATGTTCCGCTGGGAACTCAGAGCGTGCCGTATTAACCATACTTACCTTGTTTTCAGGAAAAGAGACGAACGTGATTAATCTTGTTTTCCCCATTTCAGCAAGGTTGGTGTTTCAGGGTATTCGACGAAGGTGTTCCGTCGAGTTCACTGAGGCATAAAATTAACGCTACTGGGATCTCTGGTGTTCCGCTGGGGAAATCAGAGCGTGTCGCATTAACCATACCTTATTTTCAGGCCAGGAGTTGCAGAAGGCAGTTAACTAATCATACCTCTTTTCAGCTTAAGGTGCTGCGTATTAGCCAAGTCTGACGCCTAGAGTTAGTGTTTCCTGTATAATTATCTGTTGTCTTGCTTGCTCATTCCTGGTATCCGCACGCTACCTGTAACTTTATCGACTTCACCGCCTACTTCTCTAACCTAACCTGTCAGTCCATTTTACCGCATACTAGAATCACCGGACCCTGATTAATCATGGTTTTCTGGACTGTCACCTGCTGTAACTAAAACGTAGCTCGCATCACCGTAACATCATAGCTTGTATCACCGTAACATCGTAGCTTGCATCACCGTAGCTTCCTAAAGTAAACATAGCCTGAGGTTCCATATGTTAAATAACTGTGTATATACTAGTACGAGATATATGTAAATAAACGTTATCATTTTCTTAACTGCGTGTTTTACTGTTGTATGTGTGAAAGTCTAATTTTCCCTAATTGACCCACTGGAATTCACCGTGTCTCCACTGTAGTTACTCCAGCCCTACTTTACTGGCTGGTTGAGGGACGTGGCGTTTCCCCACGTAATATAGGACACTGGCGCCCGAGCAACCAAACCGTTGCTAAGGTGTCAAAAGTGACCCTTTTCGGCCTCACCGGAAAGTACGTCACAATTTCAACATTTTTAATGGCAGATGCAATTGTATTACTATTATTACTAGATCCTCTTGAATATAATTATTATTAGAAACGAGTGCAGATCTGAAGATCCGCAGTACTCAGGCCAATCGGCCCATTGTACGTTCGCGACATTTAAGATCCCCTAGAAAAAACTAGTGCTTTCCACGAAGGAGAGCAGTCCTTTCCAGGGTAGATCCCGTAATTCCTCCAGCTGTAGACCTTGCCTTCGGAAATACCTATACCTTGAAGCCCCTATTGGTGCACAATAGCATCAAAAACATTTATTTTATAATAATATTAATGTCGCGTTTTGTTGACGTTTCGATCATACTAAAATGAGGAATGTGCTGCCACATTTTGCTTCTTATGGCGACTCCTTATTTATTCAACCTCCTTGCTTGCCCGACTATCACTACCTTCGAGCATATAAGAGAAATTAGATCTTTACAACTATGCGTATATTTGTTCTCAACACTTATGGGCAAGGGACGCGTGCGGCGTAGTAAACACACACAAAACACAATAGAATACGAAAGTAAACAATACGCAAATTATACTAAACGCCATATTAGAGAGCATCCCCTACCGAACACATTATTTAGTACCAGTCAAGAGAATCTGGGATTAATAATTTCTTGTTTACAGTTGTGGGCCGAACAAACAAACAGCCATTTAGCGATCTCTATTTTCCACTACTTTCAGCTTTCAGTTGTCACGCCATTATTGTTTACATATGTGTGCTAATCCGTTTGCTTATTTGTAAATAACATGAGTTTCCAATAAAATTGACTAGAAATGACGCTGTTCTCTTGAATATTAAAAACTGTGATGTTGTGTTGTTCTAACACGAGGACGTGAAAATGCATATTGATTTGTAAAGAACGTGGCTCCCAAGAAATTGACTAAAAACGACTGTGGTATTATTGAATTTTAAAGACTGATGGGTTCTACGTGTTGTGTTTCTACTTCTAAAGGACGTGAAAATGTATATCATTTAATTGTATTACAGGTATTTTGATACATTAGTTACTTTAACAAACTTACTTATTTCAACGCAGCTTCAACATCTTAATACTTTTGTAATAATTTTACTTACGTTAGTTACTTTTTAAATGTTATTGCATTTATTGTAATGATTTTCCGTTAAGTTAATAAATGATCAATTTCTAGTTTCGAAATAACTTATTTAATTTTAAGCCCACCAGTAGACTATAAAAGTTCTTTGACAAAGATCTTTTATAAAAGATATTTTATGAGTAATTTGATAGATATTTTATCTCATAAAATATCTTTTATAAAAGATCTTTGTCAAATAATTTTTATAGTCTAATGATGGCCTAAGCAATTTGTTTGAAAATCGTTTAAAATTCCCGCCTGTACCAACCCCGTCTGTATAAAAAAGGCGGGAATACAACGCTGTCTGCGACATAATGTTTGCAGTTTCAAAAAATACTGAGAGTTTCCTATTTATATATAATATATAAGTATATGGCTCAGTCAGAATGTTTTAACAGTTCAGGATCAGCTTAGCGGTCACCTTGTTTGATGCAATAGCTCTCAAATAAAACTAAGCAAAAAAAGTACCTACTTAATTTTAATAAGCAATAGTTAGATTATTCAAAATAACGCTCAGCTTAGAGACGTAGAAAAGGTATTATACTTAAATGAAATTTGTGATTTTTCAAGTAAAAGTTACTACCTAAAAGGTAACAAAATTTATTTTAAACATATAGAGCAACCAGACAGCTCAGGGTGAGCAAATAAAATTATGCCTTCAATATCATATATCAACAAAACAATTTATCAAAAGTGCATCGCATAATGCGATAGATAGTCATAAGATAAACACTGCAATAATAATAAAACATATAATGAAATGTTGGTTGGCCAACTCTACATAGTAGCCAAAGCATCAAGTAAAACAATAACAAACAAACGTTTTTTTGTTGGATAATATTCAACGATCGGAATTTGAGTTTAATTCCAGTGGCGCATATAGGTAGGTATATAAAATTTTAACTAAAAACTTAAAGTTTGTTCTTTCTTACAAAATTAAATCGAAATTAAATGTAATACGAACCTACCTTACGAGTTTCTCATTTATTTTGGCATAATAGAATACATGTATACATATGTACAACTAATAATTAGAGAATATTATTTAGGTATTATGCAAATCACAACTTACACACTTTTTATTTATTATAAAAATACCTACTTTCTGTATATTGTTGCCCTAATCTAGGCACGCTAATATACTAGTCAGGTAAATACTTTAAAACACTCATTATTGGAGAATCAATCAAAACAACTACTCTTCTAGCTTATACTGACGAAGTATTGAATTACATGATAGAATTCTTAGCAATTTAAAGAACAAAATTATATTGAAAATACTTAAATCGTTTATTCAAATTTAATCATTCCCACTTTTTTATTTAATATGAAATTATCTACTTTCTGTATATTGGTGCCTTAATCGGGTCACGCTAATATACTACTTAGGAAAACACTTTAAAACACTCATTATTGGAAGACCAATCAAAACAACTACTCTTCTAGCTAATACTGACGAAGTATTGAATTACATGATAGGATTCCTGGCATTTTAAGGCAAAAGAAATATATTGAAAATAGTTAAATTATTTATTGAAATTCAGTCATTCACAACAATTATTGAACCATACATTCTATTTCTTTCTCGATATTTCAATTATTATCCACCAAAGAATTTGTGTATTTGGGTTAATATCAAACCGATTTTCGATTTGAAGGTATCAATGGATTTGTCGTGAAAATTAGTATTCAACTACTGGGTGTCTAAAAGATGTTGCCATTTGAAAAAGTTGACATAATTACAAATTAGTAATTTCGAAAATTTTGGTTTGTTGTAGCTACTAAACCAATTTGAAAAATCTCACGATTACATTTTTCTCTTATTATTTTGGCCCATTTGATTTATTTGACTGTACACTGTACTCTAGATGCAAAAATAAAAATAGCCCTAAAAAAATCAAGTAGTCTCGAACAATTTTTAAAACTATGCAGTCGTACTTAAAATCGTCTCCGGAATCCAAAAATGTAAAAATATATAGGGTGTTCCATTTAAAATTTCAAAGTTGGGGTTAGTTCTGGGGAACCGGAAGTGAAAAATGTGCTGTTTTTGGTATATATTACTTCTATCAAATTTAAGACTTATGTCTTGAAAACTCTGAAAACTATCCCAAGCAACACTCAGTAGTATATTTATGGTGTATTATACGTATTTTAGGTATATTTTTGGTATGAGTATATATATGGTATACACAGTAAATATTTTATACGTAATGTTTATCACGTCATTAAACCTCAATTGAAAATTACAACATTTATGAATTTTAAATAATGAAACCTAGAGTTTATTACAAGGTTTCCAATTAATCTTAAAAGATTGTTATATGACGTTTCCCTTTAACGCTTAATATACGTTATATTGATATTTAAAAAACCGTGCATTCAATGTTACAATATAACTAATATTTCAAATATAATTTTTATACGTTTTTAATAATTTCTTTTATGCCAAATCAATTTTCTTAATTGATTTTCACTGTTTTAATTTTGTCATTTCTTTAACAGTTTACCATATACCGGCAGTATACGTTTATCACGCGGACAATTTCACGTACATATAACGTATATTCATAAAATCGGAACGAATTTTATACGTTTATTATACCAAACTGTGTTGCTTGGGATGGCTTGTCTAACGATTCCGTTGACACCCGGTATATTCTGTTATTTTTCATGGTATAAATTTGTAATAAAATTGGTGGCGCCCTAACAACTATATTGTGACTTTTCTTTAAGTTTGATCCATAGCGATTTATTGACCTTTTGTTCTGTACAATAATTAGAACCCCAAAACTCAATTATCTATACCACCCCATAATTTCAAAATCTCATATGCTTGGGCCACGAAAAAATTGTATACATTAAGAAATGAACTTGAATCTGAAAACTCCTGGGTTTTACGTATATTTCGGAACTTTTATTGTTACACATAAGAAATGTTAAATAGTATCGTAAATATTTAAGGATGTGCAAAAGTGGAGGTTTGGTATTATCTCTTTTTTCTTTTTTAATTTATATTACCAATTTTCTCCCCCTAACATTTAATACGTCGAGGACACAATTAATTAACATTCTTTCATCTAACCTACCTATCTAGTGTTGGGTTGAAATAAATTAGAACAGATATATAAAACAATGTATTAAAAGCAAAATTTATATATAATAATAAATATGTCTTCCTCGGTAAGATAATACCGACAATACCATTCAACTTAAAAAAAATATACTGATTTTGTGATGTAAGATGTAATGTATTTTTAAATCGTTACCGTTACAGCTTTGCTATAATAGAAAATATCAATGAGCCTATTACATAATTTGTAACACTCGAAAAGGAACATGAGAGTAGTTTCCAATTTAAAGACTATAACAATATAATAATTATGAAAATAAACATATAAAAATAAATGACAAAAATGACATCTATAATAATATTAATAATAATGTACTTAAATAAATATTGGTCAGTTGAGTTAAATGTGTTGAAATCAGTTAAACATCTTTCACGCACATACATAAAATATACAAACATAAAAATCTCTATAAAGAAGAAATATAAATCATCCTTTATGTAATTTTAGTAACAATTTCGTCGTGACGTAAAATTACATAAATGAGTAACAATTAGTGGTTTAAAATCTCACTTCACGTATTTAAACAAGTATCTAAGGCAAGCAGAAGGCCTCATTGTATTATTCGGATTGTATAAAAATATTTACAGATTTGCTAATTTTAACATTTACAACAATATCAACGCTATGTATCTGTGTCCCCTGCTTCATAATATATCGTGCTCCGATTACTTCTTGGGAGATCTTCTGGACTGATATCACCATTTGCGTCATGGTATATAGTAATTCCAGACAGCAAGGAGTCGCGTTTTCTTGCTAAAAGGATAAGAACAAATACAGTTGGAGAAAAGTAATGAATAATCTCTGTTACTGTGTCGGTAGACTTTCTTTTTGAAAGCCCCAGGAAGCAGATTGACGTAATTGTTTAGTAACATTGGTCGACGCCGTCAGATGATAAAATGACGTCACAGTGACGTTATATTGCGACGAAATTATAACGCCGTGTTGAGACGTATATTTGACTTATTGGTGACGTTATTTTTTCATTTTAGACGATTTTATGCATTACCACGTAGTTTGTTATAGAAATCATTTTTAGATTGCGCCTCATACAAACCACTGAAAATAATCAATCACTCTTTATCTTATACTCTAATGAATTTATGGAAACTAAATAATATAAATTGCAATGTTCAAATTCATTCAGGAAAAATCTATTCATTTGGATAGATGTTATAATGGTCAGATTAAAGATCATTCTGTGGCTAGGCCGAGATAGCATAAAAACCAGTGTGTGCTAGCTATTCTGTTCATCTACATGGCTGCTCAACCTGTAACCCATTCACTGGACAATGAGCCCTCAAAATTAGAGCCCTCAAAATTCACACGTCATTGCACCAAATTGCCTTATTATATTTCTCAAAAGTACATTTATTTCAATTAATCAAAAGATATATGATCAGATAAACTTTGCTAAATGAGGTCCTTTTGACGTCACAAAATGACGTCGCTTGGCTGACATAATCACGTCATTTTGGCGTCATTGTCATGTCATTCCAGAGGTCAATGTGATTTCTTAAGTGACCAAAAAATGACGTCAGTCTGCTGCCTGGAGCATGCCTCAAAGGTCATAGCGATTTTAATACTTGCAAACATATTGATGTCATTTACATTATATTTTCGTGGTCAGAAGTTTTTAAATGGCACCTTATATATTTTTTGTTTTGCTAACATAGTGGTTAGATCTTTTTTCAGTAGTATAAAGTTTGTGTCGTGTTTGTGAGATGCAGAATGGCTTTGGTTGTAATCGTAAGCTAAGCAATCGCTGTCTCCAGACGCTCAGGAATAATTTATATATTTCTAACAGGGCACTGCAGATGAAATAAAACCTTCACACACTGGAAGGTGCAGACAACCTCAAGTGTAGAGCTATAGAGCTCACAACATGTTATCTAAAAGATTTGACTTAAGATATCACTAAAGGCAGCTTATCTAATATGAAATTTAACAGTCTGCCAGTCGATATCGCCCATATCGTGACAGAAAAAAGTCGAAAGTTGCATTCTAGTCAGTTACTTACTTACTTACTTATCAAGTTTAGTTAAGAGTATATTGAAAATAGTCCATTCTTGTGCACCGTCATGGTAAAGTTGAGCATTTTTTTAAATAAAGATTTATTATTTTGTTGTGTAATTAAAAACAGTATAATCAGAAACGAATCAATACTTTCACAGAAATTGCTGAAAAAATTGTTTAAAAAAGTAAAGGTCGCTCTATATCACAGAAACGGTTCCTCTAATAAAAACGTTTATTATTTTGTCGAATTCTATTGCTGACTATAAGCTGTGATTACCAAAAAATGAGCTGGGACATACTATATATTAATAATATACTACATTAAATTAACAACGTATTCGTTATAATATTGTACTGAAAATTGTAGAATGTGACATTCGATAATGCATATATTTTTAAGAGTCGTGCAAATTTCGGTAGACATTTTCCCAGAGTCATATGCGACTTTTACTAATAAAAATTCGAGAGTAGACCCCCCCCCCCCCCGGTCTCTATAATGCTGATATGCTGATGGAGTCGACACGAGTAATTAAATCGTGAGGGGACGCGAAAGTTCAGCGCAGACTTGATGACGCCTGCTTTATGACAACCACAAGCTGCTCCACATTTTGCCTATATTCGCAAGATATTAATTTGGGAAGTGCTGGGTGATGCGGAATTGAAAATTTTGCCCTCACTACACATTAATATATTATATCTTTATCCCTTATTCATTTATCAAATCAAAAAATGCGATTTAAGAACTATTGTTATTTAGAAAATATGGGACACATTTTATAAAGAATGCATTTTTCAAAAACATATAATAATTCGAGAGAGTGTAAAGCAAAATAATCGAAAAAATAACTGATTTTTGGCAACAATGAAATAGATGGTTTTTGCTTTTTACTCCGCTAAGCAGGTCGTAAAAATACATTTTCTTTATTATTTACAAAATGGGAATTCTACGTAAAATATATACATACTTCTAACCATACCAAGTAAAGGTTGAAATCCCTGACATAAATAAAACATTTTTTTTATTTTCTTTGAATTCTCTATCTAACACATTTTTGGGACTCATACCATTAAGGCTGATTTTCACATATTTACAGATAGCGCCTTATTTTCTAATCACGCACTACTTAAAGATTTTTCAGTCTATAAAAAATGTTTTTAAAATATAAATACCTGCTCTATTCCTCTGCCTAGCTCTTTCCGTTTCAAATTTGATGATAGTTTCGTTAGTTCTATACGCTTCTCTTTTGATTCTGTCGTTCAATTTTCTACTCACATCTGGAATTATCCATTCTACCGCTGTCATAACAAAACTAACCAAATTCTGATAAACAACAATAAATGCCAATCTGCCAGCTAAAATATGCCAGTAAATTAATGGCCTCTTGTACTTCAAGGCTGGATCTGGATAATCGTGTGGATTTCGATATTCTGCATATCTGCAAACTGGCACATTAATTAACGGCGAGACCGGGGCCGTTTCCATTGGAAAGTCTGATGTGTTAAATTTCGCTAAACTGAATTCCAAAAAGCCCTCGTCAGTGTTATCTTTGGATTCCTTTAACATGTACACTAGTCGAGGTATAAAATGGGATGAAAAAGCGATGATAAATGCATTCGATGCAACGGAAATTCTTCCGACTATTGCAAGGATTGGGTACCACACTCCGATATTCTTTACACGTTGGGGAACTGGTCGTCTGAAATACTTTATGAACTTTTTTGCATCTAAACGCATTTCCAGTATGTTGTTTATCAATGCAAAAAGTGGGGCCAAAGGAAAAGCCGTTACAAAAATTGTTACAAAACCATATTGTAGTACTGAAAAGAATGCACTCAGTTATGAAAACATAAAAACTCAATATAATAATAATTTTACATGATAAAAACAATTCTATTGATGTAATATTTAACAACTTTAAAAAAGATATGAGTAGCATAATACTGTTAAGTCCGGAAAGTACCTACTCCAGTCTGTAGGAGTTTTCTCAAAGAAAATGAATTTAATTCTATGCCATTTTGAAGGCTATCAAGAGTTAGTGTGCAACTTTCTGACCTCTACTGTTCGGTGAAAATGCCGCTATCTTGAAAAAATGGTTGAGTTTCTTTTTTTTTAAGTATCTCGCTTCCTGTCAATGTTATGAAAAAAATATAGACACAATACTGTAGAGCTTGAATTTCTCTATAATTTTGATCCTTTTACTATTTTTTGCTTAGTATTAATATTTTACGATTTATGGTTCGAGAAAGAAAAAAGAATGGGTTGAAAATGTTTTTCTTCTTTCTGACGTCTTTGGTAAGTCTTAAGTTAAAATAGATATTAACTCTATTCCACACTACCATAGAGATAGAGTTCAAGGCGCGTTTTTCTACGTGGTGTCCCCAAGAGGCCTATTCCACGGTCTGTCCTCATTGTAACATATCAACTTTTTTTAAACCTCCCCACAATAAAATTGTGGGAGGTTACTACAATTAGTCCAAAATCGAAAATTGAGATAACATCAAATCTTTACGTTTTGAGGTCCCAGGAACCCAAAAAAGTTGTTTTTAAAAAATGTCTGTGTGTGTGTATGTGTGTGTGTGTGTGTATGTATGTTAGCACGATAGCGGCGAAGCTACTAAACGGATTTGGATGAAACTTTGCACGAGGGTTTCTTTAGTGCTCCAGAAGATCTGAAAAGGTTTTGGTTGAGATCGGATTACGTTTAGTGCCGTTTTAGCACAACAAGTTGTTTATTTTATGATTACTTACAATTTGTAATTGAACCATTGAAAAGCAGTAAAAATTCCGATTTCAACGATATATCACACTTGCACTTTTTCGATTTGGTTTCCGTGAAAAAAATGAAAAAACAAAAATTTCACTTGTTTTGTCCTCAAAGCAGTGCAATGTACAGGGTGATATTCTAATAATGACAGAGGTGTTCAGTGATTTCGGCTGATAACTCGGGAACGGTTGAAGATATCGAACCGAAATTTGAAACGTAGGTATAAATATTGTAGACGGACGGATTACGAGTGAATTAATAATACACCTACGTCACATTACGTCACAAATAAGAAAAATTCTTAGAAACTGGTGCAGATATCGACTTAACTATTGGAAACATCCAATTAAAGTTTGAAAGGTAGATGGAAATATTGTAGATGGATGGAATACGAGTGAATTAAAAATACACCTACGTTCTGATGACGTCGTAAAAGCATAAAATTCTTATAACAGGCGAACTGATGATGATATCAAAAAAATATTTCTACAAGACGAGTCACGAAATTTTTTTTTTTTTTAATTTCCAAGAAATATCAAATTTTCGGAGAAATGTCACTTTTTAGAAAAATGTCAGATTTTTAAAAAATGTCAAATTTTCAGGAAAACGTCAAATTTTCGGAGAAATGTCACTTTTCAGAAAAATGTCAAATTTTCGAAAAAATGTTAAATTTTCAGGGAAATGTCACTTTTCAGAAATATGTCTTTTCAGAAAAATGTAAAATTTTCGAAAAAATGTCAAATTTTCGAAAAAACGTCAAATTTTCGAAGAAATGTCACCTTTCAGAAAAATGCCAAATGTTTGAAAATTGTCAAATTTTCGGAGTAATCATTTCAGAAAAATGTCAAATTTTCGAAAAAATGTCAGATTTTCAGAAATATGTCAAATTTTCAGAAAAATGTCACTTTTCAGAAAAATGTCAAATTTTCGAAGAAATGTCACCTTTCAGAAAAATGCCAAATGTTTGAAAGTTGTCAAATTTTCGGAGTAGTCATTTCAGAAAAATGTCAAATTTTCGAAAAAATGTCAAATTTTCAGAGAAATGTCACTTTTCAGAAAAATGTCAAAAATTCAGAAAAATGTCAAATTTTCGAAAAAACGTCAAATTTTCGAAGAAATGTCACCTTTCAGAAAAATGTCAAATGTTTGAAAATTGTCAAATTTTCGGAGTAATGTCACTTCAGAAAAATGTCAAAGTTTCGGAGAAATGTCACTTCAAGAAATGTCAAATTTTCGGAAAAATATAACTTTTCAGAAAAATGTCAAATTTTCAGAAAAATGTCAAATTTTATTAAATGGACTCAAAGGAAAATTCCCAAAAAATACTACGGGTTCATTTGTGGTATAAGTTCTCTGCTAGTGTGTTAAAGCGTGCAGACTGTATGCTGAGTATTTTTGACGTGTCAGGTGCATCGAGAGATTACAAGTTTTTTCGACGTTTATAAAGCCCACGTATGGTGTGAGGCCATCCTGAACCGCTTACAAGCCCTACAAGTGTAAGCAACCCCACCGGAACGCTTTCGGTGAGTTTTTTCCAATAAAACTTTAAAAGTTACAGTGACATTATATTTTAAAAACTATTTCCGCTACTTCCGGCATACCGCCGGAAATTCTTCCGGCAACATAACCTAAAAATAGTACTACATAACCTAAAAACAATTTAAGACATTGGTACCAACCTAAACATTTTTCAAAAACCAAATTCCCCAGAGAAACATTGGAACCAAAAATTTGACAGCTATCACTTCCCCGACCGATTTAGTGAAAAATTGGTCGAGGCCAAAAGATAAAACAAAATATACCAACTCAAACTTAAACGATCCACCATGAACACTACCCTGGCTACATCTGGCAGGGAAGCTGTCCACCAAGAGTTATATGGTTTTTTCCAAAGATGGCCATCCCTGCCATCCATCCCATTACCAACGAACAGGTTTTTTCGTTTAGTTGTTTCCCGTATCAATAATCAAAATTATTAAGTGCTCTTGCCTACGAACGTTTTTATAGAATTGTGTTTATTTTTATATTAATTTTAGGTCCATGTGGACACATTATAATTTTAACCTAGTCTTTAAGCCTGCCTACAGAAGACAGGAGCTACTTTTCTATTTTTCTCCAAGCCAAACCGGACCTACCCCGTCCAGCCTCACACTCGCCACGGCGGTGTTCACCGTGGTTGTCTGGCTGGCCCCGGGCTAGGATCCGATGAAGCATATATTTGTATTAAAAACATTGAATAAAATATTAATGTTGTGCAGACTATAAATTTAACACTCAAGTTCTTAGGTCCAAATCCCACCGAACGCAAGACTTTTTTTCTGATTTAATACGAAAAAAATATTTCAACTTAATAAATATAATTAAATGAGATCGTTCATATTGTTTAGTGCTCTTTTCGGCTTCAAAGATTCACCGGGTGGGGAGGTTCCAGCCGCTTCCAGTAGCTGCCGAATTTTTTTAATAAGGTATTAATAAAAAGTTATTATATTTTGTATTTTTTGGATGGGCCTGGGTGCATTTCATCCATTTTTTCCTCAACACAATCCTTAATCGCCATTTTTTCTTCATCACTTTCGTTTTCCTCAAGCACGATGAGGATGTTTGGTACATTCTAGCAAGTATCTCCGTTACAGTTTTGGCATATAATGGAATACCTCACGCCTGCTTTGTGACAACCACAAGTTGCTCCACATTTTGCCTATATTCGCAAGATATTAATTTGAGAAGTGCTGGTGGTGCGGAATCGTCTGTGTTGATAATTGGTTCAAGTCCACAGTCAGTTCTGCGCCAGCCCCATTTCTTGTCAAATCCGAACCATGTCTGCACCTGATGATATGTTTTATAAGTATGTTGTCGTGCTGCTTTTTCTGTTGGTGGTAATGAGGAAAGGCTGAATTTCCTTTTTTGTAATTGATTTTGTGAAACGCTTGAAGCGTAAAGATTTTACCTACTGATTTTTCAGCTTTGTCGCCATCGTACAAAGCAATGAAAAAACGTTCCTCTACCATAGCAAGATCATTTGGGTTTACATATTCAAGTTGAATCAATCTCAGCATTTCTTGCAGCTCTTTTCATGCGTTTCACGAATGTTAATGAATTTTTGCCTTTCCCAAGTTATATAAAGCTTAACATGAAAAATTATGACACTAAGTTCAATTTCCGCTTACCTGACGACCCAAAGGCTGCAAATAGCACTGTACAAGTTTAAATATTAATCTCACCGAAATAATTTTCGATGACATTTGTACCATCTTTTCATGCTCCACGAATTGATAATATCTATTTTTGACGTAAGACTTACCAAAGACGCCAAAAAGGAGAAAAACATTATTCAACCCATCCATTTTTAACTTTCTCGCGCTATAAATCATAAAATATTAATCCTACGAAAAAAAGTAAACGGATCAAAATTATAAAGAATTTCAAGATCTACAAAACTGGGTTTGTGTTTTTTTTCATAACTTTTACAGAAAGCGAGATACTCAACTATTTTTTCAAGATGGCGGCGTTTCCACAGGACGACAGAGGTCAGAAATTTGCATGCACACTCGGGATAGGCCCCACTACAAGCTCTCAAAACGGCACGGAATTAAATGAATTTTCATTACCACTAATTATTTCAGGACATGCAGACTGACCTAATCGTTTTACAGGAGAAGTAGACAATTTCCGGGAAGAAGTTTACGAATCCAGTAAAATGACTTTCTGGCCGTAGTGCGTACGCTACTTTTTCTGCGACCGACAATATTATGAAATACAAAATAATGCTAATTATCACTAACAATAACACAGTTCGCTTTAGAATTTATAAAAAACATTGTGTGCATGTTAAACTTGCATCTTTTTGACGATACTATGCCGAAAAACGATTATTTTCGATAAAAGACTTGTAAAATTAGTATTTTCCAGGCTAGTACTGTAAAGCATCACTTTCTGGCAGAAAAATCGACCAGAACACGTCTACTTTCCACTCGAAGGAAACTATTTTTTCAACAGTTGGATTTCTGTTGTTTTTCATTCATATGATTATAACAAAGACATTTCCGTTTTGTATCAGTGAAAACGCAAAGCCTACAGTTCACAACATGTAGACTACTCCACTCAATATCCGAATTCGTTGGCATAAGCATCATGGCACCTTTTAAACATTGAGATTTTATTATAATTTTCTTGTGTGAGTTTGGGTTATTTTGTACAGAAGTCTGTGGTGATGACATTTTTTTCTTTTAATTCTACAGAATATTGAATTTAATACTGTAGAGAGATAAGAAAAAGGATCAAGTACATTAAAGCAAAAATGACAGCAAAAGTTAATACAGACCACAAAATTCTATACGGAAAATTGGAAATAAAATAAAAGAAAAGACGTAAAGGAAACAACAAAACACCACACAGTACCTGGAATAGCTCCCTACAAGAGAGGAACTATACTGGACATCAATGGGTTCAAGAATTGAAATTGCGACAAGAAAAACGTTAAAAAGGGACAGGTCACCTATGATCCCGACAAGAAAGGAAAAAAAAGTACGGACAAGTAAAAAAAGATGAAGGCTACAGGCAAACAACACCCGACGTGAAACATAAATTAAGAACTAAAAGAAGCATTGAGGCGGTGAGAAATCACGACGAGGAAAAACGTAAAGCATTCTTTGAAAACATAGAAACACTCCCAACAGAACAATGACTAAATCAAACCAGATACCTGAAAAAAATATAGAAGAAAGCATAGTACCCACAGAAGAAGATGCATACCACTGCAACATTGGACCAACAAGCTGGAGGAAGGAGGGAATGCAACGAAAGAACTAATAAAATAAACGGACCACTGGCCCTTGGACAAGCCACCACCAAAAGACCAACTGCTAGAGATAATAGCCAGAGATAGAGGAAACACCATACCTGGAGTAGGCAAAATAAACAACGAGTTAATACACTACGGACGGGAAAGGCTAAAGAAGCAAACCCTAGAAATCATCACAAGACTATGGACAGAAACCACACCTCTGCCTACGGAATGGAACACGACTATACAAATACTCCTCTCCACAGCTCGCCACAGAGTATAGATGATTAGAGAAGAATAATACTCTGCAGCACAGGATACAAATACGACGCAATTCCTGTTCGAGCAACTAGAGAAGTACATAGGAAGACCGCCAGACAGCATTCATCAACGGCAGATCAACGGACGACCATATGTACACTACCAAAAGAATCCTGGAAAAAGAATGGAGACGAGGATCAAAACAACATATAGTTGCTATAGATCTCCAGAAGGCATTTGATACCATCAGTCATGAGGCCATAGTCAACACCCTCTACAACAAAGGAGTACCGAACAAGATAATACAGACCTGCCTTCATGAAAGCATCGTCATAACAATGGTTCAGACAAATGACCCAACAAAAGAACATAGAAGTCAAGCAAGGGTATCCCCTATCCCCCCGATTATTCACTACAGTCCTAGACCAATTGATACAAAGCACAATAAGGGAAACATCAAATTTTTACGAAGACACAGAAACAATTAGATCCCCAATCGTACGCCGCATACGAGACCCGTCAACAAAAGAGAGTCGGACCAGCGAAGAAGAATACAAAATAGACGACTAATCCCTAAGGGCAACGAACTAATTGAAATACCTAGGAATATATCTGACGCACCAACTGAAAAGGAGAGAAACTGTAAAGGAGAGAATTAAAACTGTATAGAGAGTCACAGGTAATTATACTGTTCATCAAGAAAAACAAACTATCATGGGGCCTCGCCAAAAGGCTGTACATAGCCATAATACTGCCAACGATGCCACATGGAGTTAAAAACGCGGCAACAATAAAAACCAACAGAAGAAATTTGAGAAAAGCTGAAAGGGACATCATCCAACTGCTCGCAAAAACAACAAGACAAAAATAGCGACATAAAACTTCAACACTACTTGGAGGGTAGACGGTAGAGGTAAAGGATAGAAATGTACGCATTGAAGTACTGGGGACATATCCAAAGAAGGGACCCAACACATCTACTGAAGAAAGGCTAATACTGAACAGCAATAAACTAAAAATAGGGAGACCATGCTACACGTGGAGAACAACAATCGAGAGGATCATGAACAAACTAGGAAATGATCAAGCATATTGTGAAAGAAAAGCGAGGGAAAAAATAAATACCACAAAGAAATCGCAATGATATATACTCTACCATGAGGCCATCGCTGCTGACAACAAGCATGACCCAAATTCAACCCAGCGTAGATGTAGCCGGCCCAGGGTATATCCTGAGATTGGCAGCAATACCTACCGCACACTGGTAAATCTATCAATCAATCGATCAATAAAAAAATCAATGTTTCAAATAACGCAGGTGACCGCCGTGAAACAATTGCACTTGAACGATCCGTGCTCAACAGTGAAAACGACAAGTATAAATTATTGTAACGATACTAAACTGGTCTCCACACGACACAGTATCTTGGATCCAATCTGGACGTTGGTTATGTGTAAACAAATTGGGTCTGCACCCACACGATACAATTTGGCAGTATGCTGACTAACAGGAATACATAGTCGTCTTGAACGATTGTCCAACTCACTAAAGTAAAGACCACAGCTAGCGACAGTATTGGTTGACTCATTTCGTTAACTTTGTAAAGCAATTTTTCGTAGTGTAAATGTCTTCTTAATTGGGAATAGCGAGTGTACCATGCGAGTGTGTCATGCTAGTAGCGGGACAATTCTCGGAGATAATGTCTCAACTACGTAAAAAAAAATAGTGAAGCGGGAAGGCATGCAGATTACAGCTTTATTACATTTTATACTATAAACTATTAGTTTAAGAAATTTCAACATTAATGATTTAAGTCAAACTGCATCGTTTCTATGACATACTTGTTCAAGTGGCAGACATCCAGAAAGTACAATGACAGACAGGCTATTCCAAATATTTCATGATGTCCACAATTCATTAAAAAATGTCATCGTTAATGATTTCAGTTAACGACACTATTTTTTTGATACAGTTGAGACACTCTTGCCGGGCCTTGTCCCGCACATACTTCACTAAATTTATGGCACAGAAATAGTAAAAAGCATTTGAATGATATCGGCCTACAATTTATGTCGCTGTCTCCACGTAGATACCACCTAATTGATTCTGTGTTGACCCCTTAAAACGAATCCGAAAATTATCATTATGTGCAGTAATAACACAGCCACACACAAAAAAAGTAGTCTGGCCCGCAGACCAGACCAGTGCATCCAGTGCAGAATTGTCAGACTACTTCTTTTTTCACCCCTAACCTCAAAAAAACACCTCCCCAAAAAAGTGGTCTGGCCAGCGGACCATACCAGTGTATCCTTATGAATTTTGACCCTCAGAAACCGAATCCGAAGTCAGAATTGGCAGATTCGCCCGTTTTTCACACCTAACCCCAAAAATCCCCCCCCCCAAAAAAAAACACCCATCCCAAAAATGGTCTGTCCGAAGGACCACACCAGTGACAGTGTATCCTTATGTATTTGGTAAGGATACACTGGTTTGGTCCACGGTCATTAAACTATAACGGTTACCTCATCCAGTAGCTTCTAGACGAAGGAGCGCGCGGGGGGGGGGGGGACTTGGGTCCAGCGCCTACGTCATGTAGCCACCGTTATCTTTGTCTCTATCTTTTGCATGGGAATAGGATATCTGTCTCTCTTGCACGCTTTATTTGTTTAATTATTCAGATCAAGGTCAAAGTCTAGGTAGATCCAGAGCCGGCACTAGTTGCCGCGTGTCGTGTTTTCAATTTGTCTGGCATACTACAACGACAGTGCGTTTATTTTTATATTCTTTGTCGCACGTCGCACTGTCACTGTCCGGTGTAATAAACTAGTTTGCTGTCATCCCAGTGTATACTATTCGTTTATATCAGTGTTTATTAATTGAGTGAGTAGCAAAATGTCTAGTGCCGGCCCTAGCTGGGTCTAGAGGCTACGTCATTTTCGGTTACCACCCCGCGCGCTCCTTCGTCTAAAAGCTGCTGGATGTTGCAACCGTATAGTTTACTGACCGTGGGTTTGGTCCACTTTTTTGCGAGTGAATCTGACAATTCTTCGGATTCAGTTTCAGTTTCAGTGGGTCCAACTACATAAGGATACACTGATCTGGTCCACAGGCCAGACCACTTTTGGGGGGGGGGGGGTGTTTTTTGGGATTAGAGGTGAAAAACGAGCGAATCTGACAATTCTGACTTCGGATTCGGATTCAAAAGGTCCAAATAATACATAAGGATACACTGGCACGGTCCGCAGGCCAGACCACTTTATTTTATTTTTTATTGGGGGAGGGGGGGCAAAAACGAGCCAATCGGAAAATTCTGACTTCGGATTCGATTTCAGCGGGTACAAATACATAAGGATACACTGATATGGTCCGCAGGCCCGATCACTTTTTTTGGGGGGGGGGGGGGTGAAAAACGAGCGAATCTGACAATTCGGTTTCAGAGGTCAATATACATAAGGATACACTGGTATGGTCTGCGGGCCCGACCACTTCTTTGGGGGGGTGTTTTTTGGGGTTAGGGGTGAAAAAAGAAGTAATCTGACAATTCTGACTTCGGATTCGGTTTCAGCGGGTCCAAATACATAAGGAAACACTGGTCTGGTCCGCAGGCCAGACCACTTTTTTTTTGTGTGTGGCTGTGTAATTAATTTTACAAAGAGTCCCTTTAAAATACTGTACTATACTATAAACGCATATCTCGAAGATCATACGATCATTAACAAAAGCATTTGATTTGCATATACAAATCTTATCATTTGTAGATAGTAATTCAAACATTCTTTTTGTCGTCTCTATGTTTCTACTCACCCATTTCTAAGTATTCAGTAAACAAACTTCGTGACTGAAATTCTGCTAGTTTATAATCCTCTGTCCATTGGTTGCAACTGATTAATATCTCCTCGTCTTTTTCTGCTTTTGCTATTCCTGTTGTAATTCTAAACGTCTGGTACATTTTCATTAACAATGGAATAACCATTTCCATGATGGTGTTCACAGCTTGATTACCAATCATAATAATTGCTAACTGAATGGTCAGTTCCATTAAACAACCACCTGGATTACACTAAAATGAACCCTTAATAGTTTCCGCTAATAATATAGTATCGCTAATATAACAGAGCTGGGTAGTATTCGAATGTATCTGTATCCAGTATTCGGATAGTTTTTATAAAAGCTTTTATTTAATTTGCAATGTTTGCTTGTATGTTAGTTTGTTTGTTTAGGTCAAATCTTGCAAGCTGAATTTCGACTAGTTCTAATTAAGCTAGAGCTTTGAAATTTGGCACAAGTGTATAAGTCCGGTGACAATGCAACATAGTATAGCCATTATCGGTCTAAAGCCAGTATGGCGGACGTCCCAAGATGGCGGATCGGCTTTTTAGTCACAACCCCCTTGATATGGGTATCAAATGAAAGAGTTTGACGCATAAAATACGATAAACAATGTAACATCATTCTAAATTCAATATGGCGGACGTCCCAAGCTGGCGGATCACCTTTTTTTCTTCACAACCCCTCGGATATGGGTATCAAATGAAAGGGTTTGACAAGTAAAATGCGATAAACTATGTGACGTCATTCTAAATTCAATATGGCGGACGTCCCAAGATGGCGGATCGCCTTTTTCTTCACAACCCCCTCGATATGGGCATCAAATGAAAGGGTTTGACGAGTAAAATACGATAAACCACGTGACGTCATTCTTAATTCAATGTAGCGGACGCCCCAAGATGGCGGAGTAGCTTTTTCTTCACAACCCCCTTGATATGGGTATAAAATGACAGGGTTTGACGAGTAAAATACGATAAAAATATTTTTTTTTATATAATTTTATTTATTTCTATTCACGCGACAAGCTTTTAAGACAATTATTTTTTTTTATTTTTATTTTTTTCGTTTTAGTATACCTAAATAATAAAAGCTTGTTTTTAAAAAAGTTCTTTTTACATTTAATTTTATTCTGTATTCGAAAGCTGCATTCGAATACTTTCTTAGATTTTTATCCGTTATTCGAATACATTAGGCGAGTATTCGAAAAAAGTATCCGAATACACTAAAAGTATCTGAATACAATAAATGTATTCGAATGCTGAAAATATCCGAATAACATAAAAAAATGTATTCGCGGATCTTAGGTTTTTGTCACGAAACATAAGTTAAGTTTAGTTAAGCATTCTGTGGGCGTAACGCAATTTCAAATATAAGGGTCTGGTGAACTCACTTCAGAACTCCAAGCATCCAATGTTTAGGTAAATACCGAGAAAACGCAAAGGCATTTGAAAATATCTACATCGATATTAATTGGGGTAATACAGATGACAATTATAATATTTTTAAAATAAGTAAATATTCGTCTTCAAGTCATTCTGATAATAAATTTTAAATTGGTTTAGCCCTCTAAACATATAATAATAACTATAATCAAATTAGATTTTTTTGTCAGCGTTAAGTTTAAAGTAATTTTACAAACTTCATCAAGACAATTGGCAAATTGGGTAATTTATTTGGTAACATGAACAATATAAAAAGCAGAGATGGGTCGAGGAAACTTTCTATATTGGATTAAAGCCTGTAAAAGTCATGTAAACAATATAATTGTATGCACTTATTTGCTATCAAAATTAAGCTTGTATCATCACGAATCAGATTTCACCATAAAATAGGCTATCAACATACCCAATGGAAAGTTAGAAGGAAAACTTCCTGGAAACTTTCGGAGTTTTCAAAACGGAAAGTTTCCAGGAAGTTTTCCTTCTAACTTTCCATTGAGTATGATAGACTATTTTATGGTGAAATCTGATTCGTGATAATGTTAGCTTCATTGTGATACCAAATAAGAGCATACAACTAAATTATTTATATGACTTTTACAGGCTTTTATTAAATGTGGAAAGTTTCCTCGACCCAAGTCTGTAAAAAAGTGAATGTTTTGTGATTATTATTAAACAAATTAATAAATTATCCATTTTGTATAGTTAACTTTACAAAATTGATTTAATATTAAGTGAAGTGATTTAATAAGAATGTCCATCGACATTTGAACATTTTATTGTGAGGTTTGTTTTTGTTACAATAAAACAAATAAAATACCAAAAGGCGCTTTTAGGAAAATATTCATTTCCTCAGATTCTCGGACAGCTTTAAAGGAAATTGAATTTCGCAAGATATTTTTTTCACAAACGAAAGAAAAGTATCCGGTATCCGTATCTGAAAAAAGTATTCGAATACAAGATATTCGGATATTTTTTAAGGCAAAAAGTATCCGTATCTTGTATCCGACATTCGAATACATTTGATGTATCCGTATCCAATACTCGAATACCATTCTAACTTTCAGCTCTGTTATATAAGATTAAAAAAAAACAAGAAAAAATCAATGAAAAAAACCCGTTTTACATCTCAAAATCAAATTGACACTGTAACACCCACAATGAATATGTGCGTATTTTTTTATTAACTTTTAGGTACCCTAATACTTACTATGCAAAGTGTTTCATAAGAAACGGTACATACTTCGGCTGAATATTCCCGAGATCAAAATATGAAGATTGAGCCAAATGTGCTTAGTAAAATATTGCTAGTTAATAAAATGTTTATTTTTAATAATTTTTGCAACATAAAAATTATTTTACACATCAGTTTCACAATTGGTAGAAAAGTAGGGATCCACAATTAGTCCAATTTTTTTTCAAATAAATGCCTTTTTTGTTTAGAAATAATGAAGTTTTCTCTTTAGATCCAATTTTAACCGATTTCTTAAAATTTAGAAAAGGAGGAGGTTCTAGCCCGTATTTTTTAAAAATATTTCTTCATTACTCGGAATTATCATAAGCGATTTCTATAAAATATTCTCAAATTACGAGGTGGTAGTGCAGTCGAATTGATTCCTTTCGGCGACAACATTCCACCTGAAATTTTATTGTTGATTCTTATGTATTATGCCCTCCTGATTACGAAAAAAATCTTTATGCCCAAAAATCGGATGGGAATTTTAAAAATACCGGCTTGTTGAAAAAAATAGAAAACACCAAAAATAGCCGAAAAAATCAAAATTGAATATCTTTTCTATAAGAAGGAATAATTTCACCAAAGTTGGTAAAAATAAAACTCATTTATGGTCAAATACAATGCACCAATCCCGGACACCGTATGTCAAATAAAACGGTCAAAGATGGCGGACGAAATAAAATTTTTAATTATTCGTCAATTATCAAGGAGGTATTGTATGTCACTTTTTTTCCTTTTCGATTGTACGTTATTTTATGTACTTTTAGGGGGTAGAATTCATTTTTTTTAATTTCCAAAAAGTGCGTTTTTTTATTTTCAAAATAAGTGCATTTTTACAATTTTCAAAAATGTATTTTCTTTGACCCTTCTTTTTTTACCCAATTTTCATCGAAACAAAATGAAATGTGCTATAGAAAGTCTCGTATAACTTCAAAAATTTAATACAAAATGAAACTTCATTAATTTGAAAAGGAAATTTATTGAGCTTATGCATGGTAATAATAATAATATACAGGGAGATCGAGAAAGACTGAACGTGCCACTCCCTAAAGATGGTTTTTGTGCCGCCTTCATATATGTACAATGGTGCTCACCTTAAACTCAATACCCTTTGAGATGCTCCTTTTCTAACACGACCCACTACAAATAAATTATACATTCCGACATTCCGACATTTCCGACTTGGGGTTCTAGATATTTCAGAGATTTTGAATGATATCAATTTTATTTATAACTTTCTCTCTCCACTATTCATTTATCTGATTTACGGATTCTGGACGCTAATAGATTTTCATAAATTATTAACCTAATATTGTTTGCAAAAAAAACTGGCAATGTAAATACATTAACTAAACAAGACAATTCGAAAAGTTAATGCAACCGGTTACCTCAAAAAAGATTCGAATCCAGAAATGAAGGTATTAAGTTGAATATACGTAATAATTCATCAAAAACAAACAAGACAAAAATATTAATATCACTTATAATGAAATTAATTGTGGTTAATTATATCATGCTAGTTTTGGAGTCTTGTGATTTTTCATTAAAATGAAGCGGTTAATAATTCCGTGATTTTGTCATACCTATTGGCGAAGTGCAAGAAAATGTAATGTTTTCGACAAACACATCATTTTTAAAATGCACACATAGAATGGCAAACGTTTTTTATTATATTTGAAAAGTATTGAATAATTTTACAAAGAAATGTCAGTGTGAATTTTTTTTAATATTTATTTTTATAACTTATATTGTTATTCCAACGTATGCAGAGAATTAAATATAATTGGTAGTCTTTAAAATTAAATACAGAGTCGAATTTTGAGAAACCTTCACTTACAATCGGCCCAGAGTTTAAAATTTTTAATTTTTGAAGCAAATTTACAATTACGCCTATTTCTATTATTATTATTATTATTCGATTTTCCCACAGAAAGTATGCGCTAAGACCGTATATTTCATATAAAGACATGGATATAGGTGATCGATGGAATATCAGTGTATATAGGGTGATTCATTTTGACCATCTATTAGAAGTATATATGTAAGAAAAATAATATTGATCTGAAAATTTTTGGCAATGTTCCTAACTGGGTAGGATCTATTCAACGAAAACATTTTTCCGGTTATACTGAAAGTTGATCCGAAATTTGTTATTTTAAATAGAATGCTCCCATTTTAATTTTTTTCTAGATTCTACAGAAAATTTAAAGGACATTCCGTTAATATTTCCTGAGATATTAATTTTTTTCCTAAATTTTGACAGAAAAGTTGTATTATATAAAAATAACTTAGTAATAATAACACAAAAAAAAAAAGTTCAGACCAGCGAACCAGACCCATGTATCCCTATGTATTTTCGGTCGCTGAATCCGAATCCGAGGTCAAAAAAATTCGTATACCCCCAAAATCTTGAGCTAGAGCCAAAAAACACCCCTGGACTGGGGTAAAAAGAATATTAAGCTACGAGAATAGTTGTTACATCCTAATCTATCGAATTATACAAATTAAGATTAAACAGCAGCGTACATACAATAGATATGAAGCACACCCCCAGTGAGGGGTGAAAACTAGCCCCCATTTATAAAAAAATCGATCCAAAACAGCAGTGACTGTTGAAAAAGCTCGAAAGGTCTAAGTTTTGTTAAAGTGCATCAGATCCGACGTAATCTTCATAAACTGCCCGTATAGGGTTGAGACCAACCACCCTTAAGTTTAAAGGACACAAAACAAGAGAAAATGTAAAATCCGAGGATTTCCATTTTGACTCTAAAATAGAACTAGAAACTTACGTACCATCAACGCCCTACAGTGTCAACTCTCAGATGGTGTGAAAACTATGCAAGATTTATCTATAAAAAGTTACAGTGACTTCTATAAAAATTCGAAACACCTACGTTGTGTGGAAGTGAGAAGAAACTAGACTATGTTCGGCGCTGTGCTTGAAAACCACCCCCATGGGGTTGCGACATGCTATCCCTATATCCGTAGGACACTGGAAGTGTGCATCACGGTTTTTGCTAATCATAGCATAGAAATGTAAATCCGGTTAGTTTCTCTCTGTTTTTCCAGCATCCTACAGATATAGGGGTGGTATCTCGCAACCCCGTGGGGCTGGTTTTCAAGCATAGCGTCGAACATAGTCTAGTTTCTTCTCACTTCCACACAACGCAGGTGTCGAATTTTTACACTACATTTTTATACTGTAACTTTTTAGTTTAGGGGGTAGTTTTCACACCCTCTGAGGGTTGACACTGTAGGGCGTTAATGATACGTAAGTTTCTAGTTCTATTTTAGAGTACTACACAATTTTAGCCAATCATAGCATTCATGAAAATAGAAGTCCTGTTGGATTTTACGTTTTTTCTTGTTTTTCTCGTGTCCTTTAAACTTGAAGGTGGTTGTTCTCAGCCCTATAGGGGCAGTTTATGAAGATTACGTTGGACCTGATGAAGTTTGTTATCACTTTAACAAAATTTAGACATTTCGAGCTTTTCAGTACTCATTGATGTTTTCGATCGATTTCTCACCCCTCCCTGGGGGTGTGTTTCATATCTGTTGTATGTACGCTGCTGTTTAACCTTAATGTGTATAATTCGATAGATTAGGATGTAACAACTATTCTCGTAGCTTAATATTCTTTTTACCCCAGTCCAGGGGTGTTTTTTGGCTCTAGCTCAAGAAGACGAATTTTTTTGACCTCGGATTCGGATTTAGCGACCGAAAATACATGGGTATACATGGGTCTGGTTCGCTGGTCTGAATTTTTTTTTTTGTGGGGCTGTGTAATTGATAGCACGTTGATTTTTATTTCCACATCCAATGGAAGTATAGTAACGACAACAAAATTTTTATTGTTCAAATAGGCTTAGAATGTCACGAAACGTCGACATTTTAAATATGAATGAAAAAAAATTTTCTGTCTGTCGGTCTTAACTTTTTTTGTGCGCACGTTTACTCTGGAACCGCTTGAGATATTGACTTGAAATTTGGTACACATATGTAGTTTAACGAGATCTAGAACTAGATTATATTTTCATCTTGTTCCGTCGAAGGGTTGGGGGGTAAATTGGGGTAAATTTGGGGTAAATAGGTAAATCAAGCAGGTAAGAGTCCATAAAATTGGTATTTAGTATATACAAGAGAAGCTAAGGTCTCAAAAAAAATTTTGGCATTAGCCACCCCCATTACCACCCCCACCTCATTATTAAAGGGGATGAAAAAAAAATGTGATTTAGTGTGTGTACAGGAACCAGAAACCTCCAAATATTTTTTTACTGCATCCACCCCCACTACCACCCCCTATAACCACCCCCACCCCGCTACCGATGTGGGGTATCGTTTTATGGGTTTTTGGGGTAGAGGATTTCAAATATTATTTTATTAAAGTTCCATGAACAATTATTTCGTTGTGAGTGACTTGTATAAAAAATCTGGATGTGGAAGTAGTGATTCCTTGGGCAGCGCTTTTTTAATGCGGGTAAGACAAGGCATTGGAGTTATTCATCATGTAAAAAAATTATCGAATATTGAAAAAAAAGTCTTTTAAATTAATGACAGTTGACCATATAAAAATGTTATTTTTTCACGTGATCTCAATTATTGTTACTGAGATAGTTATAGGAACTTTTATAATCCACAATATTCATAATAACTAATTACTACGTAGGGCAGAGAAAATTGCAAAAACTTGCATTAAAGCAGAATATTCGCTTTTCTGGCTGCTGTAAATCGTAAAATATTAACAATAAAGAAAGATTGTTTAAATAAAAGTAGCTCTTTTATTTCCTACAATATTAGTAATGCCCAATTTAGAGCAGAAGTAACAGGAAAGGAGATAATCTAGAAAAATCTATTTAGAGCGCCATTTTTAAACATGGCGGCGGTAAGGGGAATCAAATTTTGAGAAGAAAAGGTTCTATGCAATTTTTCATATAAATTGAAGTTATAACGACTTGAAAATTGGGATTTTAACTAGAAAAAGAGGTATTTCAAACAGGTTTTTGTCAAATAACTCGAAAGGTATTACATTGAGCGAAAACATGCAAGAGACAAATAAGAAAGTTACTAAATTGAGGATGAATTTCCTTTTTTTCTAATTTCTGTAGAATTAATAGTTTTGGGGATCTGGTGGCGTCCGAAAATATACAAGAAGTATTTAGTTTAAATGTTAAATCTTAGAAATTATGGCACTTACCTTAAAAATGCCAATTATCAAACTGAAAGTCTATTAATCAGGTTTCAAATGATTATTTGATTATTTCTATAACATAAAAAACGAAAAAGTTATAACAAAAACAATGTACTTCTTTACATTTTTTTAAACAAAAGACGTCGCCATTTTGTTAATGTAAGTAGTCAGTAATTAAAAAATATATTCCTATATACTATTATTCGTTAATATATAGTATGATCTAGACGTTCAAATTTTTTCGTTCGTTTACAGCGCTTGCTTTAGAAAAATATGGTATTTTAAACTGTAAAGGGATTTTAGAAAAAAAAACGTAGCATGTTTCTTTGCAAATATCTCAATAAATATTAGTTTTAGCGAAAAAATAATGGACCCGAAAAATTAAGCTTATAAATTGAGAATGAATTTGTTTTTGTTATATATTTGTGTAGCATTGACAGTTTCGGAGATATTTAAGTTTATAAAAGGTATCTGACCGCTTATAGGATGAAGTATTTAGTTTAAATGTTGAATATCTTAGAAAGTGACACTTTTATTAAAAATTTTATGGGACAAAGTTACAGATAATAATTAATCTATTTTTAAAACGATTTTTTGTTTCTTACTATATCATAAAAAATAAAGAAGTTGTGGCTGATACAATGTAGGTTTTCACATTTTCTTTTAACAAAATGTTGCCATTTTGTTGTTGTAATTGCCCAGTAATTAACTTTTTTTTTCTTAAAAAAATGCTGTTTTTCGTTAATATAAAGCATCACCTAGATGCTCAATTTGTCCGTTTAAAACACCTGTTTTAGAAAAAAATTCCATCCGCCATATTGGAGCCGCCATTTTAATTCTTAAATTTTGGCCTCAGATTCGTAATTAGCGATCCCAGAAACATAACTATGCTATGTTTCAAAAATTAACCAGTAATACTTTTTCAATTATTGAATATTACCAAGTGTCGAATCGAAAATCAAGTAACACATTCTTGAGGCACTTTTTTGAGTAGAATCCGTTGTTGATAACAGAAGAAAATTATGCATGCCTCAATTTTCGAGATATAGATATAACTTGTGTTTTTTAAACGGAACACCACAATTTAACGGGCTTTAAAACGATGTAATACTTGACCTTAGGGTGGGTCCTACCACCGCTTAAGGATTTAAGTTTCGAGATCAACAATACCCAATAAAAGTACCCCCCTTGATAAAAAAATTGACGGATCCGAGCGTTTGTCGAAAAAATGATCATAGAAAGAGAAAACACGCCAGTCTAGTTTTCGGTGGGCCACCCTGTATAATAGGTATGGTGTAAGTAATCACTATATTGGTGAATTTTACTGATGTAGAGTATTTCAGCTTTCGAAAGTTTTCTAATTGACTATTTGCATTAATTTTCTGAGTCACCCTGTATTACTTACTTATAGCGTCAGTTATTTGATATGCATTGCCATTTATACTGCAAGCATAATCAGATCAATTTTATTTATTCTACTGAATATCCGATACGTCCCACAATCAGATAATTGAAGAATGAAAAGAGAAATGAAATGAAATAAAAAATGTTTACTTATCCACATTGCATAATTCCAGGCCGTCGTGTATCCTACAATGTTAGTCGCCACTCTGACCTAAATTACCGAATTTAATTATTTGTAGTGGGGCGTGTTAGAAAAGGAGCATCTCAAAGGGTGGTGAGTTTAAGGTGACGCCGATTGTACTATTTTCTGGTACTTTCAACATTTTCACGTTGGCGACAGTAACCTTAAATATAGACAATTAGAGTATTTACACAAAATGCGAGTTTCTTTATTAACTTACCACACAAGTGACAGTGAACTGATTGCGTTGAAAAACACTGATTTATTAGTCAAAAAGGGAGATAAATGATAAATCAAACACAAGCCAATAATAATAACATTCACGAAAATGACAGACATCAGATTGGTAACAGTCACTAGGGAACCAGTCGTTACTCCTAGGAACATAGGAAATTAGTTTTAATAATGTATGTAGAATAGAAATCAATTTTGATAATTTTAGTGACTGTTCCGTGTGACGTCACGTTCAGTCTTTCTCGATCTCTCGGTATGAATAGGTATATGATCAATAATCAGAACCAAGCAGTCGAGACCAGTGTAGTATTATTTTTTATGGATATGCCGATGAACAGAATAACACTAATAACGAGCGCATTCGTCGTTTAGAAAAAAAAAATGTTTGCGTAGGAATTTCAATCGCAAGTGACATTATGAAATCATCGGTTATTTAAAAAAAAATTCTAGCTAATAGTAAAAATAAGGATAGCTTTATAAAATTAAGTTAATAGATAATGACTTTAACGTTAAAATATGAAGAGAAGACGCCGATACTACAAACGTTAAAACTGCTATTGATTTGAAAACCGAAGACAATCAAGTTATAATAGTTGGTGAAGACATTGACCTTTGACTCAACTAGTATGAAATCATCATAAAAATATATATTTTTACAAACCTAAAATTAATAAAATAATTGACAAACATTATGATGAAAATATAATTGTCTGCAATTCCACCTACTGAAGAGGTAATAGAAAAACACAAGGTACAAGTCCAAAAATGGTTAGGTTCTAAGGAAGATCCGTTACAATTCGGGTGGCTTAAAACTGAGAATGGCTTAATGCCTGATATTATGAGCGAAAGTAATGCTTTTCCTTAAAATTTACTAAGTGATATTTCTTGTAAATGTAAGAAAGGCTGTAAAAATAATCAGTGTAGCTGTAGAAAACTAAATATATAATATTCTATTCTATGCGCCTATTGTAAAGGAAATAATTGTGCCAATGCTTTTTCTCCTTTGATGAATCGGCTATCGATGAGGAATGCGGTGAAATGATGGCATATTAAGGTAATGAAATTAATATAGTATATTTCATTTTGTTTCGATGAAAATTGGGTGAAAAAAAGGAGAGCAAGGAAAATACATTTTTGAAAATTGTAAAAATGCACTTTTTTTGAAAATAAAAAAACGCACTCTTTTTGAAAATTAAAAAAAAATTAACTCGATCCCCTAATAGCATATAAAATGACGTACAATCGAAAAGAAAAAAAAAGTGACGTACAATGTCTCCTTGATAATTAACGAAGAATTAAAAATTTTATTTCGTCCGCCACCTTTGGCCGTTCTATTTGACATACGGTGTCCGGGATTAGTGCATTATGTTTGACCATAAATGAGTTTTATTTTTGCCAACTTTTGTGAAATTACTCCTTCTTATAGAAAGGATATTCAATTTTGATTTTTTCGGCTATTTTTGGTGTTTTCTATTTTTTTCCAAGATGGCGGATTGACTAATACATGTCGGACAGGTCTATATTTTTTAAGAATTTTATTCCAAACAAGCCAATATTTTTAATATTCCCATCCGATTACTAATACAAGATATATTAAGCAGATAAGTTGAAAATCCGTGAAAGCGCGTCAAAAAGTGCATATAACTTTTGACGCACACTGAATATTTGGGCGCAAATATTTTTCTCGTAACGAGGAGGTCGTAATACATAAGAAACAACAATAAAATTTCAGGTGGAATGTTGTCGCCGAAAAAAATTAAATCAAATCAATTCGACTGTACTGTGGTGGTCCCACATTAATTTGATCAAGCTACGTCCAGAGATCCATTGAAATCAATAGAAAAGGCACATGCATGCCATACACGAGACATATCTCGTCATAAAATGGTTCAGTGTAAGCTTCACCACTTAACCTAAATATTGTAATATTTTAAATTTAATTAGGTACTTGTGAATACTTACCTCTTCTTGACGATATTTAAAAATTGTATTATATTTAGATGGATATCCCACAAACTTCCCTTTGAAAAACGCTATGTAAAATATAGAAGAGTAATAATTCACAAACTGGAACATGTATATTTTCAATGCTAAACTATCATCAAACTCGGTCTGTGTTCTCTGCAGCTCCATTTCCGTCAGCCACTCCGCTAGTCTATCATAAATCAGATTTAAGATAACAATGCAAACCAAATTTATCAAACCAGCTGTTATCGGGACGACATATATCCTGTAACTAGTCTTATCCTCGTAAAATAGTTCCGAAGATAAATTCGCCATTCTGTAAATAACCACTCCTACTACCACTCCAAGAGCAACTATTGTCCAAAAGAAAGCTATACTGAAACTCAATATAAGAGAAGGCAGTTTGACCCTCCAAAACGGAACAACTGGTTCTTGAAGTTGAGTTATGACGTTCAGTTTCCTTTTCTTTGCTGTCGCTAACCGTAACAAATATTCCGGTCGTGGTGGTTCGGCTTGTAAATCAAACCCCGTAAGACCCCATCGGTGGGTTATTTCCGCACTGTACCTTTTCCATAATTCCAGATATAGGGTGCTCCAAAACGACATGAAGACGGCAAAAAATATGGTGGCTGGATTATCAATATAATGTTGTATTTGAGAGTATTTGCAACTTTCGTTCAGTTTCCAATAATCACACAATTTATCACATCTTGGACACATGGTAATATTTTCACCTTTAGTGCATATGTCTTTACTCAATGAATCTGAGTTTGCTGTAATAGCACCGTATATAAGGCATAGGAGGCCAACTATAGCAGCTGGTATCAACATATGGGTATAAAAACCCAGCCATGTAAAATATAAGGCAAATTTTACCCCAAAGTAGTCTTTTATTTCGTCTATTGGTTGGAATTTTATACACTTTGATACAGATGCCCATTCGTCTAGTAGCAACTTTCTCTTAGAACCGTGGTCTCGTACGTCTCCCTAAAACGTATATTTTACTGCAGCTATAATAATTTAATAAAATAGGTAGTAATAAAATAGTTAAAAACAATGAACATATCGCAAAATAAAAAAGAATGTATCGGTACTAGAGGTACAAAGGAAATCTATTTAGGGAAATATCAAGGGACTTCGTTTATAGATAATTTTGTGTTTTCATTATTTTTTATTATCAGCGATTAACGTAAAATTAGCAATGGCTGTTTCTTGAATTTAAAAAAAACATTTTTATTCCAATACAAGGTATCGATTTAACAAGAACATACTACTACCTTCTGCCAACTTGAGAGAAATTTTTTATATTCTAAATTTCTAAATTAATATATTTGTATCTTTTTGTATCTTCCTTTTGTATTATTAAGTATTTTATTTGTATATGTTTAATATGCCACCTGTTTTCAAGTCCAATAATGTAACTATTAATAAATCTGTTAATTTATTGTAAAAAAAAAGAGAAACATGGCTACAATTCCAATCAAATATCTATTGAGAAAACTTCATTTAAATTACAATTTACTAACCACTTGGACCTTCCGTGCACCATATCATTGGTATTTTTTGCAATGAGGTAAAAGGTTATGTAACTTTCTGCACATGCAAACTCCAGCAAACCAAGGCGAACTGAAATAGATTATTGACGAAACTTTCTTTAAAAAAATATATATGACTGTTAGGGATTTAGTGAAAATATTAACATTTTTTTTATGAATTAAAAATACTGGTTTGCCAGTATTTTTAATAATCATTACTTGTTTAAATGTTAGTGGAGCTGTGTCGAATGAGAAAATAGTGCATTACCAGAAATTGTTTTTAATGAAGTACACTCCAAGAAGAAAATTTGCAGGCTCCATAAATATATTTGATGAAATACATAAATTAAGAGAATAAATTCAAAGTACCTTTGTCAACAAGTGATTTGGAAATTGGGCATGCTGTTTCAAAGCATATTTTGTGGTGTTTAAAAACTCAATGTTGGATTGTTTACCATTTAAAAACTATGAAATTAAATCTTTGAAAGTGTGTAGGGTCAGTGAACACATAAACAGTATCAAACTGGCTATGAAAATGTTGAATTCTTGCTATAAATACCCTTCGAATTATATATGTTATAATAAAATAATTCATCTTTTGTTACAATATAAAATTTCTTTATATCGCTTGCAAGTTTCTTGTCGATACTTTTTATAGGAATATTTTTTAGAAGAGTTATTTTGTTTTACCTTCAGTTAAATACATGCACCTATATATAAGTTCAACGTAAGTGACTATTTCAATTTGCTGCTAAAACATAATAAAAATGGAAAATTTAATAAAATACAAGACATAGTTAACAATTCACTTACATGAAATAATGAAATATATGTTAGACATATTATATAACAATATGATGACAAAACAAAATCCAATCCAATCTATAGCTATAACACGAGGGATTAAGAGCTGGAAGAAATTGTGTAAGTCTTATTACATACTTCAAATAGCTTACAGCACGTCAGTCCGTCATTGTTTAATTTATATGGTATGTTCTTCACAAAATTTCTAGTGGTCAACCTCTCAACCATAGCCACGTTTATTGCTAAAAAACTAAATGAAAAGATTTCCTGTCACTGAGTGGTGAACATGTTTTGGCTAGACTAGCAACACAATCACAGTGAGTACCTACTAAGGAACCATCTGAATCTGCAAGAGCTCAAGGAGTCAATGGCTTTTTTTCATGATACCAAGTGTTCATAGGATCTAGGAAAATTCATCGAAAACAGTTTATCGATGGAAAATTTACCGAATTATAATTCACTTAATCATCAATTTATCGAAATGTTAATTAACCGAAATATTATTAGTCAAAAAAACAGTTCACCGAAAAGAAATTCAACGAAAATAGTTTATCGATGAAAAATCTATCGAAATGTAAAATAAACAAAATCAAATTAGAAAAAATACGGATAAATTAATTAACATTTATATTTCAAACAGGCAAACTCCAAAAAATAAAGGTATAAATAATAAATAATTACTAATAAGATAAATTATGAGCTATACCACGTAAGTAATCGCACAAATTACCTCTATCAAAATTTTGTGCAAGACGCGCTATCCTCTCCGAACAATCTCTGTATTATTTACGAGGTACGGGACCTTTCTGACCACTTACAAGTTGCTCGATTTTCAAATAGTTTAAACTTTGTTCCCTCTGAATACCATCGATAAATTCCCATATGTATGTATGTATTCTTACCTTTGCAACAAGCTTTTATCCTGTAAATTTCTTACAGAGCACTTATTTCACCTAACCACAAACAAAGCTGCAAGACTTTTGAATGCCTTGGATTCATCCTTCTGTCTAAGTATTTCTCTCAAAAACCAAGTAACTCGTAATATCCCCATGTGTAATATTTGGAAATACATTAATATTTGTACCAAAGTATTTTTCTCTCAAAATATAAGGATATAATTCGATGGCAGCAGTATACCTAACCTCTACATCATAAGACAATTCTGCAAAATTCGAAGTAACCGTCATCCTGACGAACAAAAGTTTTGATATAATAGTATTAAGAATAGTTGTAGATGTTAAATAATCCAACATTAAGCTTTTAAATGGCATAAAGACAGTAAAATTCGCTTTAAGCAAATACGCTTTATCGGCGGAATTTATGAGAGCTGTTTGTTTTTCCTAAGGTCTCAAAATCTGTGACGACCCATAAATAATGTCACTCACGCTCGTCTTCCATAGTCAACTTATACTGTCGAGCGACAATGAGGTAGTTTGAGCTCTTAAAACGCAAATAGCTATTTTTACCAAGCGAAAAATACTATTTTCTACGACTGATTTCGAAAGCCACAAGTAACGCACAGTAGCCATGACTCGAAACTGTCATTTTTCACACGATGTGTGCAAAAATCCAAAAAACACAGTCCTATCATGTTTTTCACACAGTCCTGTCAAAAACAGAACTGACATTTTTTGAAGTAGGCTAGCCTATTCAGTTTCATCACAACCGACTTATTTAACGACTAAACATCAGTTTTGGAGTCTTCAAACCACACCACTTTTAAAGAAGTTTATTAAAAATAGTTGATTCTGCAGCCGTAGAAAAAGTATTGTAAACAACACGTTTGAAAACATTCGACTTAACCAAACTGTCTCACTCGTGTGAAAAGATTCGTTTTCGGAACTTGTTGTTTAAAATACTATTCTTAACACGCAAGGGGCACCATAGCAAAACAGTCCCCACGAAAAAATACATATTTTGACGACCAATAAATTCAGGAAAAAGTCACTTTTTGACAGTTGCTTACTACTTTTTATAAAATGCAATTTTTTTTCCCTGAGAGAAAAAGACGTACTATATACCCGTTAACGAGGACCAAAAAGTGTCGTGTAAAAAACTATTAACGAATATCTACCTAATAAATATCGAAAAATAGTCTCTTAAAACTGCTCGCACTGTTAAAAGTTTGACTTTTCTATGGAAACTATGCAACTTCACTCGATAAAACATTGCAGAAAATTTCGTTCGGCTTCAACTCGGGAAATTTTCAAACAATATTCTACCTTGTAAAATTGTTATAAGTTTCCATAAAAACAGCAAACAATTCTCAAGAACTTCTAAGCCATTGTAGTATTACTCCAAAAAGGTTTGCTTTGTATCATGAGAAAATCGATATGCAGAAATGCACGGACATTTTAAGCTAAGAAGACAAATACAGAGTCTAATTAGTTTCATGTCATTAAAAAAACTGGTAATGGGGACCGACAGGACAAAAAAAACCTATATTCCAACAGCTCTCAAACAATATTACTAAGAATTTTCGACGTTTTTGTTAACTTTTTTTCTCTGTAGGCTTTAGACCCCATGTTATATAAGGTTTTTTTTGTTTGTCTAGTTGTGCCCCACCACCAGTATTTTCTTATGACTTGAAACTAATTACACCCTGTATATTAAAAAAGAAATTTCAGCAAGTACCGAACAAATTCTCTCAGCTCGAATTTAAATTGGGAAATAACGAGAATAATTTGGAACTCAAAAACTCAAGAGTAAAGGCCATGAAAAGCCACCTGCAATAAAATAAATACACACATGACATCGCATAGCGATCATCCTTGTTCTGGACTTCAGGTGTGCTTATTATCACATCCGTTTAATTTCTTTTTCTAAATTTCTTATTGTTCATATAGAGCCGTAGTTTGATATGGTATATTAATATCCACAGAATATGAATACGAATTTTTATGAAAAAATGTTTTATAAAGCTTTCACTATAATACGCATTTGGGTATGCTTTTCATTTCAACAGTTTCTTTGTTTCTACTTAACAGACATTAATCTAGATTACTTACATCATGTAGGGGATAAGCAGCTTTATAAACGTTTTCTGCTATAAGTCTCTTAATTCCTTTATCTTGATCTTCATCTCCAAATCTTTCCCTTTCCAAAATATACGATATAACGGTAATTCGAACTGAAGTATTAAAAAAATCTGGAGCGTCCACATCAAATCTACAATTATTATCATTATCGTTTAATTAATACTGTCCAAACATTACTTACAAGTAGTCCTTGTCTTTGTTAAATTCAGCTGTCAGCTGATATTTCTTAACTGGAAATAGTTTCGGGTCCAGAGAAACTCGGCAACACTTTAACAGTTTATTGGCAGTAGTAACTATAATATTGTCTTTTGGAATTTCGGATTCATCCTAAAATATACTGGTGTGTAACAAATTAAAATATATGTAATGTCGGATTGTTTGAGGACCCCCGGGTTCTCCAGTGTGCTCTTAACCAGGGGGCCCCATCCGAATCAGTCAAGTTTGCCCCACTCTCGTGGCCCAATTTTGTATCATAATTTTGCACAATTTTGTACACCCACTTTCGAATTTTGCACCACTCGACTTTGGATGTAGCAGGGAAAATTAGGTGCGGGGTGCAAATTTCACGCCACTCTCCCTGCTCCAATTAAATCGATTTTCCCGTCCCCGATCATAATGGTCTAATTTTGCACACCTTGTTTCCTATTTTGTAACTGTAACGCGCCCACGGTGCGGCGCCCCAAAAAATGTTCTCCAGTTCCCCTCATTACTAACATTTTCATTATTTCTGTGCTATCTTAATCGCTCAATTTTACAAAATTTCATACTTTTTACTTCAAATTTTGCACACAACGTTCACAACACACGTCGGGAAATATTCCAGAATAGCTGATCAAAATTTATAACATTCAATATGTACACTAAAAATAATACTTGTAAGTTTTTGGACTCACTGATTACGAATCCGATGGTAGAATTTGCAAAAACAAGAAGGTGGATTCAGTATGGCGCACAAACCTTAAAAAATTATCTAAAAAATCTGAAAAAAAAAATGGTTCAATGCTCTTAATCTCTTAGAGGGTGTAAAACTCGAGAGGAATCTTGCAAAATTGTGCAACATTATGAAACATAACTGGGTGGGGCAAACTTGATCGACCCGCCCCATCCTTCGATCTTCACGATATTTATGAATGCCATTTAGGAATACGTTTTAAAATAAAAAAAGTATGCAGAAATATGGTACATTTCAATAAGTTAATGTATTTATTATAAAATAAAACGACTACGGGGAAAAATCCGAAGATATACGTCCTACATATAACACATTCATTTTTTTAAGATGTTCATATACTCAGTGTCGCTAGCCTCAACACATTTTTCAAAATTGTTCAGCCTTTATGGCTCTACAAGGTAATATGTAAACATACGTACACACATATTTACAAACACAACTCTCCTTTGCGTAGCGTGGTCGGGTAAAAATAAAATCGCACGCCTCTGGACAAAAAACTGTTTACTATAAACCATCGGTGTTTCGGTAAAAATATTATCTCGAATGCATAGTTTAAAACATACAAAAATCAATTAAATGGGAACAATAAATCTTTACATAAAATAATTAATATTACATTTTACATTAGCCATCTACTATAACACATAATATATCCTTTCATATCTCACATGGGTACAGATCCGTAAATAGGATTTTGACACCCATGGCAGTTCATAATTTCACGTCCACCCCCCAAACTTTAATAAAGAGTAATTAGGAGTAGCTTCTAAATAACGTCATATATTGTATTGTCAGTCTACATAGCTTTGGAAATTCCATCAATTTACACACACACACCTAAATCTCTGAAGAGGTCTACAGACGATCCAACCAATTAACCGACCTTCTCGGTACACTTTGGCGATTGTCATGCCAACTCATAAAAGTGAGCTGGTCTGCTGGAGCCAACATTGTCGGTACGCTTTAATACGCGATACGCTGGAATTCCAGCAGATCAGCTCACTTTTACAAGTTGTCATGGCAATTTTCAAAGTGTACAGAGAAGGTTGGTTGATTGGGTGGTTGGATCGTCTGTAGACCCCTTGAATATGTCTCAGAAGGGGAAATAAGTCAATTTGAAAATATAAGACTTAGTCGGCAACTGTTCAAAGCGTCACCGCGCCTCGGCACATGTGCCTTTATCGGTAACTATTCAAAGCATTTTCATACTGGCTTTACATCAACCTACTTTTGAATTTATTAAGAGTTTTTCATGCATGGAATTCCCAGATTGAATATGCGCTTCCTTGGCTGGCCTATATAAAAGAACGGCTGAACTTACAATTTCTAGCACTAATTTTACATACTGATAGGTTAAAAACTTTTCCATTGCGCCTGCTCACCTAAATAATTTCTTAAGTTTTATTTAATTAAGGCGTGAAAAATGTATCTTGCCCCTTTAAACGCACATATGACAAGGGAATCGGATCGGTTTATATTTTCATTTTTATGTTGCATTCATTACGCTCTAATTACGGCTCTGCATAGTAGCTTAGTGACTCAGGTGTTTTATACTTACACTTTTGAGTAAAAACAAATCCTTTAGCCATGCATTGAACAAGTTAAAATAAGTAGATTTTTGGACAGACCCACCTCGAGAAATTATACCTGATCCCCCTGCTCCCATCCCGCGAAGGGGCCATTTGCACCTGCCTATATTTTTTTTCTCTCTCGAAAACGGTAGGAGTTAATAATAATCTTAATACCATTCAAAGTGAATAAAATTCTGCATTTTCTTTTTTAATATTCTCTTTTATGTAAGGCCTTAAGGGGGGGGGGGGGTCCGTCAGCAATAACGCATGTTTGGCTATAACTCTGAAAACGGTCCAATAAATCAAAATTTTACAATATATAAAAAATAAAAATCATTTTTTTCTATCGAATGGTATATAGACTATAGTTATTTATTTAAATAAAACCGACAGTGGCGTATAAAGCATAAATTGCTGATGTAATTGCTCTAGGATCTTATTTAATAATTTACTATTCTTCATGCAAACTGTAAAAAATATTGATTGTACCCTTTAAAAATTGTTTCACATTTTTAATTTTACTATTTTTTCTTATATAAAGCTCTATAGCAAAAAATATGGTGGGGGCATTTCAGCTATTTTTAGCTGTCACCCATAGTGAATATTGAAATTTTGTTTAAAATTATATCCAAGTCCGAAAATATAATTTTAATGGTTTTTTTTGTTTAAAAAATTCATGACAATTTTGTTTGAAATTAAACCAAAGCTGTCAGGTAGCTGTTAAGTTGTCAAAGGGCGAAAAAATAGCAAAACAAAAAATGTCAAGTATCAATGTTTTTCGCAGTTTCTCTTTATACGCTACTGGAGGCTCTATTTAATAAAATAACATAAATTGTATACCGATCGATAGACAAAATAATGATCTTTATTTTTTGTATCATGTAAAATTGTGATTTATCGGTCTCTTTTAGAGTTATAGCCCAACATGCGTTATTGCTAACAGGCTCCCCTCACTTTTTTGCAGAGAGGCCAAATAGTAAAAAACAAAATAAGGCTCTTATGGAGAATTCCGTTCTCTATCGAATGGCGTCAAGATCATTTCTTTATCATCTACAGTTTTTGAAAAAAATATATATACATAGGTCGAAACAAGTAGCCCATGGGGGGAGCAGGCATGATTCTTCGAGGTAGGTTTGTTCGAAAATCTATTTATTTTAAGTTTTTTAAGTTTTATGTATGGTGAAAAGGATTTGGTTTTATTCAAAAGTGGAAATATCGAGGCATTTTCGAGCAGCAAGTCATCACACTATAGGTAACTTAAACTTTATATACTTACATTTTTAATAGGTAATCTTAGTTTTAGTATTTCCGCATATCGACATAACACTTCTCGAGGCACGTGAATTTTAATAAAATGTATCCTTTGATTCTCTTCTCGTTCTAATATCAGTCCAGTATTCTCCAAATTCTTTTCAAATAGTTTTCGTTTGTCCTCGTCTTCGCGTTTTCCCTGTTCATCGTAAGCCAAAACATAATCAACGCTTAAATCACAGTTTGAAAAACTTCTCCACCTCTGTAAAAAATTAGAATAAAATGCCCGTAAATTAATTGCAGAAGATTATTTATTTAGTAAATGTATATATACACCAATTCACGTAATTCTATTACCATTGCGAAAAATACAATATCATATAGTTTGGGATAATACACCTTATCATTTGCCGTAATCTTCTATTTATTTATAAAAGATAAATATTAAAGAACTTACAACTTACAACTGACTTACAATTTATACAGTGTTTAGATGTGACAAAATTCTCAAAAGATGTATATCTAATTATAAGTGTTCGATTTAATCAAATACATACATTATTATAATCGGGCAAAAATATTTAATAATAAAGATTAAAAAAAAGTACAGAAATCCGTTTCATAACACGCTGATTTCAAAAATGTTGTATGTCTGTCTGTGAGTGTGTTTGTGCATGTGTTGTAGGTGTGGAAGTACGTGTGAGAGGGGTCAAAACAACCTATTTCAAACATACAATTTTATGAGTAATCATAAGAACTTGTATGGTTTATAGGCTTTCACATGGTGCAAATGTTACCATATAGAAATTATATTAGGATGAGTAAGTATCTAAGGGAATCATATTTGAGTTGGAACAACCACGTTTTTAATTTGTTATATTCCTTTGTTTTTATACGCGTTTATAGTATAAATATAAATAATATATAGTAAAAAATAAATAATTTTTATCTTTAATTTTAAGTTTCTATAAGAATTGTTTGGAAAGTTTCGTGGGGGTCTATAAGGATATACTTTGAAATATTTTAAAAAGGATTTACGGCTATTAAGTTGAAGAGTTTTCATGAGATCTTAGTAGTCGTAAAACTAAGAATGTTTAATCAGGAAAACCAAGGATGTTTTATAACATTTTATAAGAAACAATTATTATATGGGTTTAATAAGATTTGAGGTCTTTATTAGTTTAATTTATATAAGAATTTATAAGAAAACGCATTAAAAAGTATTAATAAGGATTATATAAATTTCCAAAATATGTAATAGTTAATAGTATAGAAAGAATTGCATTTGATAAGATAAAAGTTCTAAATAACAGGTGTTCTAAAATTATTAAGAAAACAATTACCGGAGTTTTTAAAATTTACATAGACAAAAAAATTAAGAAAAAAAATCATGTAAGTAGGAGTTCAAAAACGTCTGGTTTTTACAAAATTTTCTAGATAATGGAAATTATGCATAATTTATTCCTTAATCATATGAATCTTGTTTCCAAGTTGCAGCCATCGAAAAATAATTTAGCGCCGTAGCGCCACCTCTGTGCACTGCGAAGCAAAAATTTTAACTGCAGTTGTCTTTTGGTATCAATCACATGCCATCTGCAAATTTAAAATATCATTTTTTAATATAATGGCCAGAGGACTTTTAACTAAAACATCCTGTATAACCCGAACTAGTCGCATCTTTTTTTAATTACTGATGACAAAATATGCGATTAGACTCAAAATTCACCAAACTATTTCTGTAAAATTGAAATGTTTGACAGATAGACTCATTGCATTAATTTTTTATTAAATATTTACTTCAATGCTTTCAAAAAATTGTTAAGTAAACAACAATTTGCGATACATTATAAATTTAAAATTTTTTTAACAATTTCTGTTAAAGAATGTCTCATTAAATAAGTTAATTTTATCACTATACCAGAAATTATGTTGCTTTATACCAAATATTAGAGGATCCAGCAGCCTATTCCTGCAGATCTGTTTTTTTTTTAATAAAATTTGTTTTGAATCAAAGATTAATAATAATATAATACATTACAGCCGGATAGCCTAGCAAAATCTAGCCGCAATTACATTTAATTACATAATAATACAATGTAATTATTTTTTTAACTAGTTCCAACTATACATTTTTTAAGTAAATTAAACGTTTTTTGATATTGAGAAATCACTGGATGCTGTGGTTTCATCATTATCACCATCCGTAGTTTTCTCGCTTCCAGTGGTTGACGAACTTAGCTGCAATCATTCATTTTCTCACGCTCATCCAGAGCGAGAGGCGAGAGTAGTTAATTTAAACACTGGTAATAATTACTTGGGGCCGTTTTTTGACAGGCAACCAAGTGTTATTCTGTACAGAAAAAAATTCAACTTCAATTTAATATAAAGCGATAAGCTGGTAACCATTTTTTTCACAAAATTTTCTTTCAAATGACGTTTAATTCACTTAAAAAATGTATAGTTGAAACTATTTGAAAGAAAATTAATTACAAACGGGTAATTGCAGCTAGATTTTGTTAGGCCACCAGGCTGTAATGTATTATGTTATCATTAATCTGTCATTTAAATTTAATTTTATTTAAAAAAAAAACAGAAATCTGCACGAATAAGCTGCCAGATTTAGACTAAGAGTGACGATGGCTCAATGGGTCAATGCATTATGCCATGGCGAGGGTCGTTGATCTTCTTACCATTAGTTTGACTCTTACTAGCAGTAGAAACATCTGAAGATTTGTCTGGGATACTGTTGATATTTGTAAATGTAACGTATTATAAGTTTAGTATACAAAAATGACTAGGAAAAGGATAAGTTGCTGCTTAGCAAAGTACCTTTAATTTTTTTTTTATTCAAATGTTACAATTATTTGGGATACATCTGGTATTGGCAAGCAGTTAATTAGTATTTTCAAAACAGAAATACACAAAAGTTTACGTTAGAACAAATATATACATGAGCACTTCTGGTATTTATATAACATAGGAATTCCATACTTTTCATTTCGTTGTTAACAAAATTTCCAGGTGAACAAAAAATAACATAAAATTAGGAGAATGAATAATTATTATATACACACATGGTGAAAATTTAAAGTAGGAGAAATAGATGTGTTTATCGTGCACCAATGCGTACATTGAATAGTGAACAGCTTCAGCTTGCGAATGCAAGAAAAAAAGAGTAAATAGATTGTAGAACGTATTTGACCAAAGCGATACTTAATTAAATGGTAGTTAGTTTTCATAAAACATTTACTATATATTATCATATAGAACTAGATGTCCGAGGAATATATACGTGTTATATTAGATTTAAGAATGTTATATAATGATATCACATAAGTCCCTTATTATTCGGTTCGCATAAAGTAATTCAATACCAGCACTGATAAATTCATAACTTCGTTCCATATCTTTTATTTATCTCGGTAATTTGATACTTTCATCTTTCAAAATCATGTATTGTTCTGACTTACTCTGTGAACCGCAAGATATACTAAATCACTGCCGATTCGGCATAGATTACAAACATTATAAATACAACTGAACGACCATAAGTTGGCATCAGATTGTTATACTCGTAATTACATTCAAATGAGCTAAGACTCAGTTCATAATTTTAACTTTATTTTTAATACATGTAACTTCTTCATTTTTACAAGATGCGGTCTACATTGAAACTTCGTAGTTATTAAGTGAAACAGTTGTAAATCAACAAAAATAATAATAATTGTAATTAAACTAAATAAACTGTTTTTAAAAAGTTAATGATTGAAATCCAGATACAACAATTGGCGCAGTCGGTAGGATCCGCAAAAACACCGTTAGAACATAGAACCTGAACCTAACTGGCAGTGGTGGATTGAATCCTTTGACGGTCAAACGAACCTCAAATTCCTCAAGAAGAAAAACCAAGCAGCAAACATACAAAAAGAGCAAGCACTCAAGAAACAACTAACGTAAGAAGCAATCAACTCATACAAGCAACGCAAAACATGAATTGAGCCACATCCCTATGAGGACATTACTGTAAGTACAATTTAACTTTGAATCATTAAGTGCATCGAAAGTTTTATTTTTTCCCGTTAACATTTTTATGCGAACAGTTAGTTCTATTATTCAATCTTCTCTTTTATCCAATTTAATCAAACCCTATAAAATGCCAAACGAACAAGAAGAACACCAACCTGAACAAGAAGAACAGGTAGAACAAGGAGATCAGGAACTCGTACAGGAAATAATTCATTACAAGTTATCTGAAATATTCTCAATCGTCCCCGAATTCGACGGTCAAGTAACGCTTTTAACGTTGCACATAAAAAATAAGCTCCGCGGGCGAGCAGCTCAACTAATAAATTCCAGAAACCCAGCCACATGGGGCGAAATAGAACAACTTCTGTCTCTAGACTTCGGAGATTCGCGTGATTTAACGTCCTTAATACAAGACCTGCAACGGATCAAGCAACTCCTATCCGAATCAGCCCTAACATTCTTTTCTCGTCTTCAAACTCATAATGCCAAGATGAATGCCTCGATTCAAAAATCACCTCTAACTAAAGAGCAAAAAACTGCTCAATCTCAATTAATCGAAACTATGACCCCAACACACCCTCCTAACGGGCCTAGAACCTCGCCTAGGTCAAATCATAAGGGCAGGAAATCCCGCAAACATGCTCCAAGCTTCCATGCGTATCAGACGAGAATCAAAAATTCAATAAAACCGCCAATCCCCGAGACGTTCAAACTCCTATAAGAAAATCAAATGTCCCAAACAATTTCCAAAAGACGTGCACATATTACAAAAGAACTAATGATAACTGCTGAAAATGAATAACCAGACTATTTACCATTATTTGGTCTTAGATTGATGTGCCTGAACTTCCGGTTTTGCTGAAAGTGACGTCAAATCACGTTTTTTCGAATGCACAACACTACTACTACTTATAAATAATGATATATATACATAAGTAGCTTTATTAAAATTCACTATCTTAGCAAATAAGTATGTACGTGCATTAACTGACCGAACATTGATGCTGGCTTGATACCAGGTACATCATAATCTTGGTACAAAACAAAGTTGATTTTATTTTTCGAGATATAAAATTGCAGTTGTGTCTAGTCAATGAAAACTAATTATTTGTGAGACCTTTAAGTAGAATAAGCAGTGTTTGTTTATTTATAATACATTAACCTTATTATTTTTAGCAAAAATTGCATAGCTGATTATTTTCATTTTTTTAAATATTTACTTACTTTAATCGTTCATTAATAGAAATCAAACCAAAAAAAACTTTTTTCCAATTAATTACACTTTTTTCATACAGAAAACAAATCCTGCGTGCGGCATGTTAGGTTTTATAATAAGAATGACTTACTTTGAAATTTAGAAAAGCAATCGCAACGTATATACATATGTATATCTAGTTCATTTTTTTAGCCATTTTTAATGTAATCTGCCCTTGTATCATCCAGCTTTTCATTGCGCCTTGCACCGTGCATGGGTGGCTGGCTCCGACGCGCGATAGGGGAGGAATGCTGTTCTTTGTTAATTAATTTGAAATTAAGTTTTTTTGGTTTGATTTCTATTAAAATAAATTATAAATATTTAAAAGAATGAAAATAATCAGCTATGCAATTTTTGTTAAAAATAATAAGGTTTAATGTATTATAAACAAACACAAACTGCCTATTCTACTTAAAGGTCTCAAAAATAATTAGTTTTCATTGACTAGACACAACTGCAATTTTATATCTTGAAAAATAAAATCAACTTTGTTCTGTACCAATATTATGATGTACCCGGTATTAAGCTAGCATCAATGTTCGATCAGCTAATGCACGTACTTACTTATTTACTAAGATAGTGAATTTTTATAAAGCTAGTTATATATATGATTATTAGTTGAGAAACCGTGGTACAGTATCTAGGGGTAGGTCCAGTCTTCGGAGCCACCTATCGGAAAAACTGTCCATAATTTGAAGTTTTGCCAAAGGAACTTATTGTTCAGAATCAGTTGAACTACAGCATATCAAAAATTCATCAAATTTGACAGGCCACCAATTTACCTACAAAACGTGCGGTGTCCTTTATTTGTGAGATGAGTAACACTGAAATTTAAAATACCATGCAACCGCTTTTTCGAATTCAAATATCTCGAGAAATAGGTACTCTAGGGCAATGTATTAAGAGTACCTTTTTTGCGTAAAAATTATTGAAAAATAAAGGAAAACCAAGACACAAAATTAAGGGGGAAACTCATTCACCCCTCCCCCCTACAGTGGACCCCTGGCAATAGTAAAGAATCAGTTCTTTCGCTGTATCTTGAACCACTAACACTATCTACCAAATATGGTAAAGAAATATTAAGTAATTTTAAAATAATATGTGACAATGTTGTTTTAATTTTTAATTTCAACACCGTGTGTCTCAGTAAGGAGGCACATTTTATCTAAGTGTTTTCAGTTAAATCTTTATATTTTGGGCTAAGGATTCTTCAGTTAGCCTATGACCAAATATTAATGAAACACCCCGTAGACAAATACCTATTAAAAAAATTGGTGTATTTAAGAATTTAACCACTTATTTCATTATGATTTATTTTGATTATTTTGCTTTATTAAAACGATTTGATTATAGGAAGCATTTATTAATAGAGCATATTCCCTAATGTGGAGTCAAGTTAAGCATAAAGATAGGTAAATAGGGGGGAATAGGGAGTTCTCTGGCTGCAACAATTTTATTGTTTTAATTTATTGTAGGTGTAATAACAATTGCTTTGAGAAGTTTTGGGTTAAATCGGTGCACTGTTTTCTGAAAAATTAAAACAATTCTTCAATTCTCGTTTCAACATTGAAATTTTCTGCTATTTTCCCCATTATCTCCTGTCTCAGTAACTGCATCGCAAAAATAAAAATATATAGCCCAGTCAATGAATGTTCAATAAGGGGGTCTAGAGGGAAATCCCCAGATCACAATTTTTGACTTGAGGACTGTGTTTGGACTATTTAGGAGGTAAACATACCAAAAGTCTCCGAACGTAGGAAGTGGGGGGGGATGCAAGGGGGCACGAAGAAGGTTCCGGTTTTTGGTTTTTCGCTCATATCCCGAAAACGGTTAGCCCTAATCAAAAAGTGGCTATATGCAAAATTAAAGCTAATTAAATTTTCTACAATAATTTTTCTATTAATTTTTTTCGTATCTGTTATGGTTCAGTAATGAATTGTATATCTTTTGACTGTATTCTAACTTTATTATAAATTTATTATAAATTGAAAATAAATTTTAATAATCATTGTAGAAAAAAATTTCTTGTACAGATATCCGTTTCACAGCAGACTAAACTGAAATATCGAATAAAAAATGTCTTTGCGTCTGTAAGTGTGTGTGTGTGTGCGTATATATATGTGTGCTTGTATACCGTTTCTTGTAAAAATGATAACTTCTGCTAGACTTAAAATATTTGATTTCAATTTGGAACATATGTTAAACAGCATATTACCATAATCCCTATTGAAATTGGGCCATATCCGTAATACATGGTGATAACCAGAAGCCTACAAACTCTCATACGTAAAATAAGTTTTATTTTAATTTCAGAGCAAAATATTACTAAGCATACAAACATAAAAACATGTATAAGATTTCTAAACCGCAATATACCGGGTGTATGTTAGGCAAACCAACTTTATTTAAATTAGAAAATATATCAGTGTTATCCTTGTAATGAAGCGTATTTTCATCTCGAATAAACCATTTATATTTTCCATAAATAAATATGTTTCTGTTGAATTGTTTAATAAAATCTACCAGGCTATGAAAACAATTATATTACCGCATAAACTGATAGGCTCCACCAGGCCCAACCGATCTGAAAATGCATACTAAACCGTGATCTCTGCAGAAAGTAGAGATGGGCAAAGTAACTCTTTTTACCGATCCGCCTCTTCGCATCTGGCTCCCATAAACGAGCCGGCTCAGTGAGTTGACTCAAAAGAGCTACATGATTCACAATTCCTTAATAACCCACACGGTTCGCATGTCATGCTCGCGTTGAAAAGTTATATGAGCGGATGGGGTGAAGATGTCATTTGCTGGCACAAACCAAGTCAGGACTCATGACTCTTGCCACTGTGGAGATTCGGAGAGATAATTTTTTACATTTTTATAGAGACAAATACGCGCATTTTAATTATTATAGATACCTACATTTGTAAGCAATTTACTTATTATATTAACTATATTCCAACAGACATTTTAAGATGCCACCATCTAGAAAAAATAGCGAGATTTGGAATCATTTCTCTACTAAACAGTGAAAGTCGGTTCGCACGCCAATATGCACCTACGCACACATCAAACACAATGCCTATTCACAAACATAATCAGCTGATTCAAGTGAACCGAATTATCTGAAGAACCGAACGACTCGTTTCTATTCTATCTGTCACCGACGTTCGAGTCGTGGTGACTCGACGGCTGTAAATGGGCCGGCGTTCATGAAAAGAGCCGAGAGCCATGTAATTCGGAAATCGAGATCCGATTCACTTGACTCGCAGTACTGAGCCGGCTCTTTGAGTTAACTCGCTCACGAGTTACCCATGCCTAGCAGAAAGCATTCAGTTGCTACCAGTGAACAACAGCGAGCAGAAGTGCCTTCTCCAGGAAACCCGCCAGCAGACGTAAGTTACAATATTTTATATTTCCGCGACACTGTACAAGTTGCGAGTACGTAAATCAATATCCACGCGCACCGTCTCCCCGTCAGCACCGTGAATAGAGGGGATAGTGGACTAGATACCCGACGCGCCGAGATCAGAGTTCAGTTCCTCACAAGCCACCCAACTGACTGGACGTACTGCAAGCGAGCTCCGGAAATAAGAGTAAGTGAAATTTTTCTAAGACCGGGAAACAGAAAATAATGGTAAAGTCCGCGATTTCTGACTTGTAAAATATTTTTCATTTAACCATTTCACCTGAAAATAATACAAGTATTCATTTACCGCTACGCACCGTGTCTACACATTCTCCCACTCTACCGGCTTGTTGAAAGAGGAAAGTCTTTATTAAAACTCGTGATTCAAACAGTCGTGGTCGGCCGCTCCACGACTCTAGACGTATCCAACAGTAAACAGGAGCCCCGCCAACCGTGCCAAGACCGGTTCTTGAAGATTGCTCCTACCGTGACTACGTCATTACCGCACGCAGCAAATATAGAGTCCCCACTCTAACCGTGAATCTTCTGTTATAATCACCGCTGAGAAGACCGGACCGAACAGTGCTGCTCAAGACCGCAACCAGACCAGACGTGGGACCAGGACGAAAGTGAGTAAAGTAAGATAGTAGGTAAAAGTAATGACTTGGCTGGTATTAGGGACCTATTAATCATCTGCCTTATCTCATCTTTTGTCACTGTTGGCTAAGTTCTGTGCCCTCGAGATACCCGGTGTTATCCATTTCGCTGGAGGTATCTCGTGAGCGTAAGATCAACACACCACTATTTTGGGCGTTATCCAATTCACCCAACGTAGTAGATGTGAATGCCTCTCTGGACGCCCAAAAATTGCAGGTTAGGAGTACGAGAGGACGAGCCCACCGGACGCTGCTGTTACTTTTGGTACCCTCGAGATACCCAGTGTTTATCCACTTCGCTGAAAGTATCTCGTGGGCCCAGAAAAGGTACCCTGATTTCCCAGGCGTTATCCATTTCACCTGGCACGATCAGTGTATACACATTACTGTAATCATACCTTGTTTCAGGTTGGAGTGCTGTTAATGTCATTGTCACTTTCGCTACCCTCAGGATACCCAGTGTTATCCACTTCGCTGACGGTATCTTATGGACAGGGAAAAGGGTACACTAATTTCCCAGGCGTCATCCATTTCACCTGGTACGACTGATGTACGAGTCGCTTTAACCATAACTTGTTTTCAGGCCAGGAACTGCGGGCTGCTTTATAACTAATACTATCTCTTTTTAGCATTAGGGTTTCTCGTATTAGCCAAGTCTTACAATACTTGTTTTGATTGTTGCATTGTTTGGTGTATTGCTTGCTCCTTCCTGGTATCTAACGAATATACCGTCGCTGCACTGTAACCTGTCACCTTGCCATTTTCGCGCCGTTAACCGTCCATCACCGCATTACTGCGACTTCATACCGCTGCTTTGCTTCTGCCTGCTCTAAGTAACATAACCGTAACATCACCGTAACGTCACCGTAGCATAACCTTAACCATAATATCATAGCCTGGGTTTTTGTCTTGTATATACTGGTATAGTTTAGCGTAAATAATAATAATAAATGAGATAGTATTGTAGAGTATAGGAAATAAATAGATATTTTGTTTTACCGAATTCTGTGTTTTACTGCTGTTTGTGTAACAGTCCAATTTTCCCAATTGACCCACTGGAAGTTACTGTTTTCTCCACTGTAGCTATCCCAGCCCTACTGTAACAGGCTGTATTAAGAGGCTAGTGTGGGACCTTTGCCCCACGTAAAAATTGTAAAGGTGGCGCCCGAGGCAACCGAACCGTTGCTAAGGTGCCAAAAGTGACCGCTTTCCGGCCTCACCGGAAAGTATACGTCACATCCTAAAATATGGAACATGGTATTTTTAATAACATTATTATGAAGTGAGAATTGTAGGCCTCTGGTTATTACCATGTATTAGAGATATGGCCCAATTTCAATAGGGATTATTGTAATATGCTGTTTTACATATGTTCCAGATTATAATTAAATATTTTAAGTCTAACAGAAGTTATCGTGTTTACAAGAAGCGGTATACACGCACATACACACTTACAGATGCAAAGCCATTTTTTATTCGATATTTCAGTTCAGTCTGCTGTGAAACGAATATCTGTACAAGAAATTTTTTTCTACGACGATTATTAAAATTTATTTTCAATTTATTATAAATTTATAATAAAGTTAGAATACAGTCAAAAGATATACAATTCATTACTGAACCACAGTAGATACGAAAAAAATTAATAGAAACGTTATTGTAGAAAATTTAGTCAGCTTTAATTTTGCATATAGCCACTTTTTGATTAGGGCTAACCGTTTTCGCGATATGAGCAAAAAAACAAAAACCAGGACCTTCTTCGTGCCCCCCTGCATCCCCCCCATCTCCTACGTTCAGGGACTATTGGTATGTTTACCTCCTAAATAGTCCAAACACAGCCCTCTAGTCAGAAATTGTGATCTCAGCATTTCCCTCTAGAAACCATTCATTGACTGGACTAATATGAATTGTTCGCAATAAAATTTTGAATAAAACTAGACGTATGAAAAAAAATACTCGATAATTTGTTAATTTGTGAAAAAATAAAAACCACTAAAAATTACCATTAAAAAAAGATTTAGAAATTATAACACAGGCACACAAACTAAAAAAAGTTGTCTGTTTCTGGTAGTCCATATTTATTTCGACGCGCTAAACACGAATCAGGTGACCGTTTAGCTCTATTGGCCACCATTTTTTTTAAATCGCGAAAATAACCAAAAAAAACTCATAATTTAGGTTCTCTTCGCGATTTACTAAAAATTGGTGGGTAACGAAACTAAACGGATACCTGATTCTTATTCAGCATGCCGAAATACATGGGAGGTTGCCCAATGGAGTCCCAGAAACGGACCTTTTTTGGGTGTGTCTGTGTACTAAATGAATATCACCGGATCCTCCGCCATTTTATAGAAAATCGCGTATGCAAATATATTACACAGACATAAAAAAAAAGTGAAAATTGATCTGTTTCTGGGTCTCCATTGGACAACCCCTATGTATTTCGACATGCTGAAATACGAATCAGGTATCCATTTAGCTCCGTTACCCACCAATTTTTAGTAAATCGCGAAAATAACCTAAATTATGTTTTTTACAAAAAAATGGTGGCCAATGGAGCTAAACGGACCTCTGATTCGTATCCAACACGTCGAAATACATATGGGTTACCCAATGGAGTACCAGAAAAAGACCACTTTTTTTATTTTGTGTGCCTGTGTAATCGTTTACTGTTTAAGTGCATCGACTCATAGGAGGACAATTTTTTTTCAAAATGTAGGTTTTTACAAGTATTTTATAATAGCATTAAGAAAAACTGTAAACTGTGAAATGTATCTTCATTTAAACCGTTTTTTTTTAAATTTGTTTATAGCTTGCAAAATTATAGTTATAAACAAATTCAAATAACTGGATTTTTTATCAAACCAAAAAGCGGCAAACGAATTAGGAAAGTAGATGAAATATCTAACATTTTTCTAAAAAATAGTTATCTACTCGCATTTGGTGCCGAGATACGTCAGTTTTTGCATCTCAGTCGCTTAAAAATAAGCAAATTGATATTTCCTCTTAAACCGGTTATTTTTCAATATTTATATTTTTATCTAAACAATTCAGAAATACAATTGTTAAAAAATAGTGTTAGAGGTCCGAAAGTCGGATCTTTAGCGATTATGTTAGAGATCCGAAAATCGCCAAATAGGTCTAAATATTATATAATATTTTACAAATCAAACTTCAGTCGTCAGATAGCCCAGATTGTAAGACTAGTAGCGCTTTTTGTTTCAGGATGCGAACGTCTCTGGTTCAAATCCTGATCGCGAAATATATTTTTTTATTGTATCCGTAATATTAATAGAGTTTTACAAAGCTGTATATGTCGGCGATCTCTAAGTTGATTGAAAAGGTTATCCTGATTAGACTAGACTCTGCTCAGGATGAACTCCACATCGACAATGAGTGCCAGTTCGGCTTCAGGCGAGCAGGGGCACTGAGCAGCAGATCGTCAGGATCGCGAATGACGTCAAGGTACAATACAACCTCGGGAAGAGCACCGTCATGGTGCTCCTCGATGTTGAGAAAGCTTTCGATACCGTGTGGATCTCGGGGCTGCTCCACAAACTAAACGCATTGGGCTTTCCCATGCACATAATAAAACTTATTTACTCTTTCCTGACAGATAGATCGCTGCAGGTAAGGGTGAATAATAAACTATCAACTCGGCGGGACATTCGCGCGGGCGTCCCCCAAGGGTCGTGCTTATCACCGAAACTGTACAATTTGTACGTCTCTGACTTCCCGGAGTTCCCGAATACGAACCTTGCCAAATACGCCGATGACACAGCCATGTACGCGCATTCGCACAACGCACAAGCAGCTAACATGCTGCTGAAAGCGCATATGGCTTGTGCCACGGCATATTACGACATGTGGAAGATTCGGATCAACGCCGAGAAGTCCGAGTCGATACTCTTCACGCGCCGGTTCACAGAGAACCGAATTCTAACACCAATTTCGATCGGGGGTCAACAAATTCCAATCAAACGGTGCGTGAAGTATTTGGGGGTTAACTTGGACAAAGACTGACGTTTAACACCCACATTAACGAGACTATACGTAAGGTCTACTTCATGTCCAGGAGTCTGTACCCGCTCCTGGCCAGGGGTAGCGGACTTAACCGACAAAATAAAAAACTGTTGTAAACAATGGTGATCAGGCCGGCAATCACATACGCGGCGCCGGTGTGGTGCAGCATACCGGCCACGACAATGAGAAAACTTAAAGTGTTAGAACACAAATGTATGCGCCTCATCTCTGGTTCAGACAGGTACACCTCCCTCAGAGATTTATACGCATGATGTCACGACATAACCCCCACTAGCGGACTACGTCCAAGAAATCTCCCAGAAATTCTATCAATTCAAACTGGGCGATAGTCCGCTTACCCGAAACATAACCCGAATTTGACAGCATAATGCCATACTTTTCGATATAAGACACCCCCTACCATACCAGACGTTGCCTATTTTCCGGCAACTCCCTTAGCCAAACTTTCCACTACTACAACTTATCACTATCCTAAACTTTGTCCTTTCTCTACTTACATCTTTAATATTTTTCTATTCCCTGTCTGTTTGTTTATTTTGTTCTCGTTCATCCTTTTCTGTTCTTTTGTCCATTTTTGTCTCCAAATTCCATTTAGGACGATAAATTTATAAAAATCCTAACTCTTTTAATCCTTAACTTTCATTTCACCACATTTTCCTGGCAGGAAGACCACCAGGGTGGAATTGCTTCGAACAGGTTTTTTCGTTGAGTTTTGTTTTCCCGTGCCAGCAACCAAAATTTCAGTGTTCGCGCTCGTGTTGTGCGCGAAATCGATAATTTTATTGTGCTATTTGAGTTATTTTTAGATATTTTCATATATCCCTGTTTTTTAAAAGTTATTAGTGATGGGCGATATCGTGATTTTTCAATCACAACGTAAATCGTTACTGTGATTTTCTTATATCAGTGAATTGAAAACGTGATGTGATCACGACTTTCATAATACGACGTACGGGAGAAATTGTTAATCGTTCCCTAAGCGCCGATAGATGGTGAATGGTGAATTAGCTACTTTGGTAATCCGTGCTGCCACAGATATGCATAATATGTATAACATATATATTATGATTTCTTTATCCAAATAACCTAATGTATGGGTTGGTAATAAAGCAAAAGCACTAGGTTTTGAATGGAACTTGATAATAGGATATTTTTGTAAAGTTGTACAAACATTAACATTTCGGAAGCATCAATAAATTTCTTGTTTATATTTATGTTTATTTTACACGAATTTTTGTTAATTTAAAATGGTAAATTTATTTTTTAATGGTATTTTTTGTTGTTGTTTTATAATATATGATGTTTTTTAAAAATATTTTCATTTGCTTTATGTCGAATTCCATATTTTTATTCATATTTCATGCCGAAACGTAAATGCTCAATATTTGCAATAAAATTGCTAGTATATTTAATCATATAAAATATTTTTACGCATGGTTTTGGTAGTTAGTTACTTCTGGTATTATAATAAAAATATTCCGTCACGACCCTGCCCCCAATCGCCACATCGCATCGCCAGTCAATAAAAGACATGCATAAAGATATTTACATAAATACCTAAATAGTGTGAAATGCGTATCTAACGACGCTAAGGCACGGGATCGCTTGCTTTACGTGTTAATACATATGGCCGCTGACAATAATCGACTCAAAGTAAATATCGTGAAAGATATATTGGCAAGAGCACGGCAAGGGAACGAAATACGGAAAGTCGTGATCACGTCACGCTTTTCTTCCAACTTTACTAACAGTCGTTACCTGTGATTTCTTAATATCAGTGATTAAATCACAGTTCGTGATATATCGCCCATCACTAAAAGTTATTGTTAGTTTTAAGTTTACCTTTTAAACAGGAGCTCTAACCTCCTCACTAACTATTGTTTAGTCAAACCGGACCTGCGCCGCTCAGCCTTACACTCACTACGGCGCTGCGCGCCGTATATGTCTGGCTGGCTCCGGGACAGTTTCCGGGACGACACATTTATAATTAAATTTAAATAAAGTATTGTTTCATTTGATTTGATTTGATTTGATAGATGAACATAAAGATAGGTTGGTTTTCCCTTTTCGTGGTATAAATTAAGAAAGTTATAAAAAAAATTGAAAATGTGCGTAATGTTCTCAAAGCCGCTTTATTTGATGTGATTTTAAAAATTGTAGTTTTGGATTATATTCAAATAGCAGAGACAAATATATAAGAACAACCAGTTCAAATTGGTATTTGGTACTTTTATTTTTGCGATACGATTACTAGAACCGGAGATAATAAGAAAAATAACAAAAAATTTCAGTGTTGAAAAATATATTGTTAAAATTTTGCAAGAAGCAAATGGGCCGATTTAATCCAAAACTGTTCATAGCACTTATTATACATAAAGCAAATTGAAACAATAAAATTGCTGCAGCCAAACAATTTCATTCAAAATTTATTTTGAATCTACTATAATTATTGATGATTATAACATTTAAATCTGTTATTTTATTCAATAAATATAATGCGAATTATTTATCATTAAAATTAGTTGTTACACCATGAATAATACTATCAGTAGCGGCTCGTCAGCAGCATTATATATCTGCTTGGCATTATTTTCGAATACCCGGAATGGGACGTTTCGCCGCCGCCGGTTAGCTGCAGCCGTTTTGTCACTAGTGTTTCGCCGCCAGACCTTTTCGCCACCAGCCGTTTCGTCACCGTCCATTTCGCCACTGGTCCAGTTAGCTGGCGCAACGTCAAAGAATTGTCGAAGATAAATACTTTCCTGACAATGAAATCCCGAATTCTAAGTAAGCGTGGTTGTGAAAAGTTTTCAAACGATGGTTTCATCTACGTTTTTGATACAGTAAGTGCAAGAGATGATGAGTTAAAGTTTTGGCGATGTGAAGAACAAGGTCGATGCAAGGCTCGAATTCACACACTTAATGGAGAAGTAATTAAAAATATTAATGTGCATTCTCATGATGCATCAGCAATGGAATTCTGATTTTTAAGTAAGCGTGGCTGTGAAAAGTTTTCTAACGATGGTTTTTCCCCTAATGCGAGATTGGGTTAGGTTAGTTTAAGATGGATGAATTTATGTGAGGTTAGCTTAAGATATTTCTTTGATATAATTGGTGGCGAAATGGATTGGTGGCGAAACGGCTTGTGGTGAAAAGGTCTGGCGGTGAAACGGCCTCGGCAAAACGGCTGCGGCGGATTGGCGGCGGCGAAATGTCATACACCCAGAATACCTACCTTACGAGTCACAATTTGTTAGCTCAAACATTTATTGATACTTTCATCACAGTGAAAATTAATAACTACTATTAATAGTAGATATTATATACTCAACCTACATACTATGTGACACAATCTACAATGTCTAGTACTCTATAAAATGTTTTAATGATTTTGCTAAACAGTTAGGTCTAATGTCTAGTACCAGTACAAAATGATTATAGTTCTTGTGAGTATACGATATCTATCTCAGTGAGTTGGTGATCCACAAAATCTTGCACTCACTTAGCGGGATTTCGATTTAAGTGGTCGATGTTTTTAAGGTACTGTAACCGAAGCTATTTAAATTTCTTGTCATAAGCGCTAAATATGCATTAGTTGCATCAGTAATCAACCTATCCAACTACTTATCATATCCCAGAAATGGGATTAGGGGAAGAGCAGGTGATTTTACAAGCCACGAAAGAACATCATCATCAACATCTTGTAGGAAATTCCTGGTCAGTTCTTGCATTATCTGAATAGAAAATAGAGCTTACTAATTTCTGACGATACGGTAATGTAACCTATTCCAAGTCCCTATGAATGTACTCTCTTTCATTCTAGGAAGACTAGAAGTTACCTTCTGTGCTAACTGTGAGCTCACAACAAGAATCAGAATTCATCATTTAATAATATTGGATTTTATTTTTCATCCTAATGCGTACATCCGCCACTCCCAAGTGTTGCCCTTTAGTGTCTTCAGATCAGTGCCAAATGAGGCGGGTTCAATAGGTACAATCAAAATCCAAAGGAATTTATCATTTAAGGTAGTACTGTCGATACTGCAGGAGTCAAAAGTATACACTCTCTTATTTGACTTGCGCAGTATTTAAACTAGGCAACGTCGCGATGGTTTAAGAGAGAATTGACAATAATTTATCAAAATCGTCGCTTCAACTGCCCTCGAAATCACTAAACGTCAAAAAATGCCACTTTCGATTCGTTCGTGCCGAGCCGAATTTTCCAATTACGATGTGCGATTTACGATCAGGTATAATTGGAAGTCTTCCTCTTTACGTTGCGACATCGTACGGCCGTCCCGCTGGTGTTTTTCCAAAAATATGAACGTGTCAAGATCGCATGTTTTTGTAATTTCTCCGGTTCCGAAATGCGAGCTATTGTTCTTTGCTATTTTTCTTTTGCGAATGTTTGCTATTTTTCGCAGAAATCTCTGGAACCATGAGAGCTAGCTCGAAATTAAAAATAAGGTTAAACGAGAATTTTCCATTACAAAGCTTTTGCTACCATCAGCATTTAGGCGGAATTTTTCGTTTTCCAGTAAAATTACGCCAATGGTTGCAGATGCATATAAAAAATAAATATAATGGTTTATTAAACATTTCAGGGAAAGTTGAGAACGATGTTGTTAAATTTACCAAACACAAAAAATATTGCAGAGAATTTTTAATTTTTTAGAAAATAAAGAAAAAAAATAACCAAGAAATCGCTATTATATGATTAATTACTAACAAAATGAAATATTATTATCTGTAACATTATTAGTCATTTATATTTTATTAGAGTTAATAAATATGTCTGTGCTAATCAAATATTGTTCATGTTATTTTTAATACAGAACTTTTATGAAACCTATATTCTCATATTCCATGCATTTTTAAACTTCTTTTACGACGTTGACACGTCTAATGAACTACGATAAAAAAAGTAGACTTTTAACATTTATTTGCTAATTACTACTATCACATGCTCTGAAGCTGCACTTTTAAGAGTCGAAAATGTTTTGTATATTATTTTCTCTTGTTTTCTCCTTTTTAATTGAAATCTGAACGGTACTTTTTGTAAAATATGATGAAACCTGCGATTTCTCATAAGGTTCAATGTTTATTCGCTAATAATTACTACTATCACATGCTTTAAAGCTGTACTTTTAAGTGTTTAAAATGTTTTGTATATTATTTTCTCTTGTTGTCTCCTTTTTAATTAAAATCTGAACGGTACTTTTTGTAAAATAGGATAAAACCTGTGATTTCTCAATGTTAAAAGCATAAAATTTCAAATGTCAATATTTTTTTACTGGTTCTCTGTAGCTCTTCAAAAATTTAATTGGATCATTATCTTACCATAATCTACTAATATGCTGAATTTTATTAAATTCTGAACATTAATTCCAAGACTGACAGTACTACCTTAATAAATGGGCCCGATGTATAATCGAGAAAAGAGATATCGAGCAATAGCCACGCAAAATTCTCTGTGAGCAGCGCAAATGGCGAAAAACAACACTGTGCCACCCATTTCAAATTTTAGCTTGTCATTTTTGAGTTCTGGGAATATTTTTTTAAAACTTCGTTTTTTAATTAGGGACCTACAGATCTATGTGGCCATATTTTTGTTTTTGTAACGCATTTTTTAGTTTTAGCTCGTCATGTTTGAGTTTAGGGATTTTTTTAAAATTTTCGTTTTTTATTACCTACAAATCTATGTAGCCAGATTTTTGTTTTTCAGCCCTAGTTTTTCAAGATTTTTCCGAAGAAACGCTTGTTTACGAAAGTTAGACTGTGTTGTATTTTTTTTTAAGCACAGAGGGCATATTTGTTTTAAAAATCTTAATTTTTTAATTATCCACCATTCTGTCTTGCTAAATTATTGATTTTCGACCATATTTCTCGGAATTTGTATTTAAAGGTTTTTCTCATTTTTCACGCATTAAACTTTTTTCACGCCTTGACTAATAGTTCTTACAAATAATTTGTTTTGCTAGATTTTCGTTTTCCACCGAAGTTTTCCGGAATTTTGAGTAAAAAGTTAGATTTTTTTTCCGAAAATAACCCTTTTATGTGAATCTAATTTAGACTATGCTGGTATTTTTAGTCATTCTCAGTAAAGATTTTTTTTTAAAGCCTTTGTTTTTATATTACCTTTTCGAAAAAAATGTTTCAAGTAAAAGTTGTATTTTTTTCTGTAGAATATGAATCTGTACTAACAAAAAACCATAAAAATTCAAAACCGATTGCATCACCAGTTGGTCCCTTTCGATCTCTACAATTTTTGTTTCGATCATTCTTTTCGAAAATTCTTTTCTGGGAAAAACTAGAGCTGAAAAACAAAAATCTGGCTACACAGATTTATAGATAATTAAGAAACGAAGATTTAAAAAAATATATTTCCTGAACTAAAAAATTACGAGCTGAAACTAAAAAAAGTTAAAAAAAGTGAATGTTTGGAGAAATCTCATATTTGAATGAAAATTCGGAAAAACAGGGCTGAAAAACAAGAATGTGGCCACACAGATTTGTAGGCAATTAAAAAACGAAGAAAAAAAAAATTCCCTGAACTCAAAAATGACGAGCTAAAATTTGAAATGGGTGGCACAGTCTGGGTTTTAGCCACTGTGCGGCGCTCACAGGGAATTTTTCAACTTTGCGCGGCTACTGCCCGGAAACTATTAGTCTGAGGACAAAAGTACATATAACCTTTTTATAGAGAATTTGATTATCTTTATCTTTTACTACCACCATTTGGTAAAATTGACAGAGAACGAGTTATTGCACAAAAACCCGATTTTGGTACCTAATTTGCAGTTTTCACATTTTTTATATTTTTTCCTAACTTCGAAACAAAGCTGTTCAGAAAAAAAAACTACTACAAAAACCCGATTTTGGTACCTAATTTGCATAATTAATTTGCAGTTTTCACATTTTTTATAGTTTTTCCTGACTTCGAAACAAAGCTGTTCAGAAAAAAAAACTACTGCGCCCCCATTTTGTCAAAAAAAGGACATTTTTTTGTCCTGTCCTGCCTGGAGTAATAGAGGTACACTCTGTGCAATGAAATCCCGTAGACTTAAAAATAAAGTAATCCAGTTTTTACTATACTTTAATATTCAGTGGTGTAAATCAGTCTGCGAATCAGTCTTTTTGGAATGTAGGTTATAAACTAGAGGAAGCATTATACTCTTCGCCGATTTACTGAGCTTTTTATATAATTGTTACACATTCTATAGGATACTCTTCGCATTTTTCTTGTAAATAATATTAGTTTTTGGACATTCTAAATTTTGTGATACCAACTTTGTTGTGAAAAAAAAATATGAAAAAAAAATCACGATGGGAGGGATCGAACCCGGGACCCTTGGATTGCGAGACGAAGAAGAAGAAGAAGAAAACAGATTTTATTCTTAAGTTTAGTACAACTATATGTGCCTTGCCGGATCCAGGCCCGGGGCCAACCAAACAACCACGGCACGTGGTGCCGTGGTGAATGTAAGGTGGGACGGGGCAGGTCCGGTTCGGCTTAACGGTTAACGGGGGGGAGGGGGATTAGCTCTCCTGTTTGTTATAAACAAACTTAAAAACTAATAATAATATTAAAAATTGCTGTCTACGCAGAGACCTAAAACTAATTAAAAATAACACAACACTTGGGAAAGCACTTACAAAATTTGGGTTGCTGACTCGGGTAAAAAGCTAAACGAAAAAACCCGTACGAGAACTGTCGGCCTGGTGGTCTCCCTGCCTCCAGGAAGATATGATAATGTAAAAAAGTATCGTTTAAAATGTTATAATTTTCAAGAATTTTCTCGGCCTAAAAAGAATTTACGAACAAAATGACAAAAAGAACAAAAAAGAAAAACAACAGAAGCATAAAAACGAACAAATAGAAAAGGAAAGAGGGAATTAAAGATAAAGTTTAGGAAAGATGATAGGATAGGGTTTTATAAAGGTTATGGTAGGTAAAGATTTGGCTAAGGGAGTTGCCGGAAAATAGGCAACGCCTGGTATGGTAGGCGGTGTCTCAGATTGAATAATATTGCATTATGCTGTCTGATTTGAGTTATGTTGCGGGTTAGCGGACTATCGCCCAGTTTGGTGGTGTAAAATTTTTGGGAGATTTCCTGGACGTAGTTCGCTAGTGGAGTTATGTCGTGGCAGCGTGCATAGAGATCTCTGAGGGAGGTGTACCTATCAGAGTCTGAAATGAGGCGCATAAATTTGTGTTCTAGAATTTTAAGTTTGCGCATTGTCGTGGCCGGTATGCTGCACCATGCCGGCGCCGCGTATGTGATTGCCGGCCTGATCACCATAGTGTACAACAGTTTTTTATTATTTCTGTTAAGTCCGCTACCCCTGGCCAGGAGCGGGTACAGACTCCTGGCCAAGAAGTAGACCTTGCGTACTGTCTCGTTGATGTGGGTGTCAAACGTCAGTCGTTTGTCTAAGTTAACCCCCAGATACTTCACGCACCGTTTAATAGGAATTTCTCTACCCCTGATCGAAATTGGCGTTAAAATCCGATTTTCGGTGAGTCGGTGCGTGAAGAGGATCGCTTCGGACTTCTCGGCGTTGATCCGAATCTTCCACTTGTCGTAATACGCCGTGGCACGGACCATGTGTGCTTTAAGCAGCATGTTTGCTGCCTGCGCGTTATGTGAGTGCGCGTACATGGCCGTGTCGTCAGCGTACTTGGCAAGTTTCGTATTCGGAAACTCCGGGAAGTCGGAGACGTACAAGTTGTACAGCTTTGGTGACAGACACGACCCCTGGGGGACACCCGCGCGAATGTCCCGCCGCGTGGATAGTTTGTTATTCACCCTGACCTGCAGCGATCTACCTGTTAGGAAAGAGTGAATAAGTTTTGTTATGTATGTGGGGAAGTCCAATGTATTTAGTTTGTAAAGTAGGCCCGGGATCCATACGGTATCAAAGGCCTTCTCAATATCGAGGAGCACCATGGCGGTGCTCTTCCCGAGATTGTATTGTACAGCAACATCATTCACGATCCTAACGACCTGCTGCACAGTGCTCCTGCTCCGCCTGAAGCCGAATTGGCACTCGTCGTCGATGTGAAGTTCATCCTGAAGAGCATCTAGTCTGATCAGGATGACCTTCTCCACCAACTTGGAGATCGTCGACAGCAACGAGATTGGTCGATAACTGTCGACGAGCTTCGCGTTTTTGTTCGGCTTCAAAATTGGCACGACCACGGCACATTTCCACTGGCTAGGCCAGTGTTGCAGCCGCAGGACCGCGTTAACGATATACGTTAACTGCACAATACCTTTTCTCGGGAGATATTTGAGTAGTCTGTAATCGATGCCGTCTTTCCCCGGAGCTTTGTTATTCGGTAGTGTCCGGACAATGCCAGCCACTTCCGAGGGCTTGGCCATGACTTTTAAGAACTCACGTCTCGTCAATTGGACGTCATGGCCAATTAATTCGTTTATGTCGTTTTCTATGCGGTCATGCTCAATGTTATTTGGTATATTCACGTTATGTACGTCTTGAAATTGGTCAGCTAAGTCGTTCGCCTTCTGCGAGTCTGTCATAGCAGTCCGTCCGTTTGGTTTTGTCAAGGCGGGTATAACCTCCCGCGTATTTTTCATTGCCCTCGACATTTTCCACAGCGAATTATCCTGAGGATTCAGCGCTTCCAGCCTATCCCGCCATTTCCGGTTTTTTGCGGTTATTATAGCGGTCCTGATCTGCCGTTGCAGCCTGCTCATCTCAACCTTGGCGTTGACATCACGATTTCGCTGCCAAAGCCGTCTCAGTCGGTTTTTCTCCCGAATGTCTTGTACGACCGCTGCGTCGAGTCGGTATCTGTACGGATCAATTGTTATTGTTGTGGCAACACTCTGTTTGGCGTCCTGCAGCACCCTTGTGAACTCGCCCACCACATTTTCCAGCTCGGCGGCTGTGGTGATATTGCTTGCAAGTGTTAAATTCGTGTTTACATGTGCCTTGTAGAGACGCCAGTTGGCGTCTCTATAGGAAGTGATTTTGCGTGTCGTGTCTTCCCTCGACATATTTTCCAACTCCAAGAGAATGGGATTGTGGTCGGATGTGAGTTCCTCCAACGCCACTGGCGGTGTGGAGTTCCTCACACCCTTGTTGACCACTATGTCGAGGGTGGTAGGTGTTGTACCGTTATCCGGAAAATGCGTGGGATCATCCGGATACTGCAACACGACATTACGATTATTGACATAATCGTACAGAGTGTTGCCGTTTGCGTTGTTGCGATGGCAGTTCCATGCGCGATGTCGCGCGTTAAGGTCGCCTATGAGCAAGCAGCTCGGGCTTGCGTTTAGCAAATTCTCAAGGCAACCCGCCGTGAATCCATTCGAGGGCGGATTGTACGCGGCGACAATGCTCATGCCGCCATCCAGCGTCACACACACGTTCTCTACAGACGTGTTCCGCAGAGTACGGTGCATGTGCACAACGTCTGACTTTATGAGCACGGCCACGCCGCCACCCCTGTTAATGTCAGCCCTATCTTTTCGTATGGTCGTGTACCCCCGGACGTGTAACTTGTCCCGTCGGTTAAGTTTTGTCTCATTCAGAAGCATAATATCGATTTTGTGCCTCGTTAGATAATTTATTAAAAAGGGAATTTTATTACCTATACCATTGGCGTTCCATGAAGAAAGTTTAAGCCTAGAAGGCATCGCTGGGGAGACCTTGGAAGAAAGACAGAACGACCTGGAATTTACCCAGGGCTGAAGAGCATCTCTCAAGCTCGTCGTTTAGCTCGTTCATCCGAGCCAAAAGCAGGTCTAGATTTACTAGAGAGGCCATCCTCTCCGTCTGCTCGCGAACTTGGCGGAGCTTAGCCATGCTTGAATCCATGGAGTTGGATGGTTGCTGGTTCGGCTGGCTCGCTTGCTGTGAAGATGGTGGTGGCCTTTCGTAGTTTTGGGACTGCTGATCTCGATGCTGCTGCTGTTGGGGCCGGAGATGCTGGCTATTCATCCTTTTGGTCCATACGTTAACCTTTGGTGCCGGTGCCGCCACGTACCTTGTTTGAGGGGGAGGTGGAACTCTCGTTGTGCGTTGTTCTATTGCCTCTATTTTTCGTCTGTACACTCTGCAAGTCACACTATTAGCGGGGTGAGCCTCCCCGCAGTTAATACATGTCGCAGGCAGGTCTCTGCTCTTGGTGCACTGTTTGGTGATGTGATCACCGGCGCATTTTAAGCACTTGGGGGCTACTCGGCAGTTGGAGGTGGCATGCCCCCATTGCTGGCACCGGTGACACTGTATGATGCGTTTAGTGTTTACCTGGCGTTCCCAATAGACTGCAGTGCAATCAAGGCAGCGGACCTTCGCCTGCAGTTCTTTTAGTGTGACTTCGTTGTTAGTGATTATCATGTAAAGCGGGTTCCTTGTACCCTGCAGAGTGTATATCTGTCTTACTTCGATTTTATGTATGTCCTTCAACTCATCTTTTATTTCACTTAGTTCCACCTCGTGGTGTAAGCCCCTAAGGACGAAAGCGTGGCTCTTCTCGTCCCTAGGGGTGTACGTGTGGTATTCGATCTTCCCCTCGTCAAGGTACTGGTTAACTGTTATCCAGTCAGCTTTATTACACAACTGGAGCATCGTGGAACTATTTGTATGTTTCCATACGTGGGAGTCCCGCAGCCTGCCCTTCAGGAATACATTCAACTTTCTGTGGTCAACTAATTTACCATGTATTATAATGGGAGGTGGTTTTCTTCCTGGAGGCTGTGGAGCAGCTATCTCTGGCTCCAGCTGCGTGGTTGGCTGTGGCGGCACCACATCCATGTCCTCATCTATTGTTGCGTTTCCTTCATGTCGGTTCTGCGTCCTAATGGGCGGTGCCGACGGCGGTGGCATCGCCTTTTTTGATGACCCCGGGTGGATGAATTTGGGGTTACCTTCTTCGGAAATGGCGATCTTCCGTTTCTTGGGCTGTACTTTGAAAAGTGCACCCATTTCTGACGTTGTTGGGTTTCTCGGTTCTGGGGTTTTAGATGTTGTGGGAGTGGTAGTCTTTGGCCGAGTCGGCGCCGCTCTCACGCTGTCTTGCGATCCTTCGCTGCCGCTGTCTGGCGCTGGTTGTTTTTTTCGTTTAAAGGGTCTTCTTATGACCGACCTCCGGTCAAGACTGACACAGGACACGTCGGAGTCATTTCCGGAGGTCGATTTGGCTGGAAGGGCCGGCCACCCTTCTGGCCAGCCGATCACCTCATTGCGGATCTTGTCACGGTCAGTCAATGACTGGCAGGAGTCCATTTCACTAGTTATTGAAATTTTGAAATTTGGGCCTCGACCGGTTTTAACCGGTCGGGGGAAAAGGTCTCTAAATAAATTCACTTATTAATTTGATGTAGGTGTCACTTTTTAATTTGGAGGTTAATTTCAGAAAAACTGTTTTTGCAGTTTATTTACTGTCTAAAATAATTTATCGAAATGTCACTGTCACTAATTTTGGAATTTTTTACTGGGAAAGCTCACCGGTGGCTCCCTTGTATTACCTTCTTTTGCACTGGCTTCTTATCGTCCCAAAAGGCCTCTTGTGTCCTCTGAGAGGTTTTTAAACACTTTTTTAAAACAATTTGTTCGATTCTAATGCGGACGTCAGAATTAACTATCTCAACTTGGATTGCGAGACGAAACTCTTGATGCTACACCACCATTTCTTATTACTAAAATTGTTAATGAGTGTAATATATACCATTAGAAAATTTATTGTGATTATTAGAAAACACACATTAGTAAAATGTATTAAAAAAAAAATAGTGATAGGAAATAATATTTCGCAAGGTTTCTATTTATTACAAACCATAAAAAAATGTAAAAAATATTTTTTTTTAATTTTAAATTACTAATAACTTTTTTATTTACCAATCTATTTTGTTAAAAAACAATAGGGTTCTTCCTCTAGCTAACACAAAGTTACTCTCCAAATTTCAATACAATCGGATTTTTCTTTCTTGAGTTATCGTGCTTACAAGAAACGTGACGGACGGACAGACGGACAGACGGACAGGCGGACGGACGGACGGACAGACGGACATTTTGAAAGTTGTTCAGAATTCGTTCACTAACATAACGATATAAAAATTTTTCTCTACGAGCGATATTTACTGATTTAGAAATGTGCCGATCAAATACAACATACTCTTCGTTTTTGCGAAGAGTATAAAAACTGGCATTGATTGTGAAACGTCATAAGTAAGGTATCTGAATAATATTAATCCATAAGTATTTTTGTTTTTTTTTTGTTTTTACTTTTTTACACCATTCGATGGGAATGATTTCAGTTTATACCAAATGTACAAACTGACGTTGGAAAATTCACAGATACGACTGCACATAACTGCGATTGTATTCATTGTGTAAATAATGTAACCTAATATTTTGTCATAGCTCCGTTCCCTTCCAAGACGTGATTAAATCTTGTTGGCATACCACCGAAGGAAGCATAACGTTTTATCCATGCCCAAACATTAACAGAGAATCGCCCGGACCTGTTCGGCGGAGACACGTAACGTTCGTGAAACCTATTTGCAGGACGGTACACCCGAATATGTCCGTCATTACAAGACTGAAAAATTTTTCATCGGTAAACACAACATTGTTCCAAAACTCCAACGGGCGATAGACATAATATTACGTGTTTACACCCGTTTTTAAACACCCTGTATCGTAGGTTCGGAAATACTTTAATACTTTACTACTATTACAATTCCCTACTTCAGTCACTTTTGATCACTTTGTTTACTTAATGTTTCTCCAATCACTGACCATTAGAACTGTACTAACTCAACTGTCTACTAAACTGAACTGTTCATTCCTTTATATACAATAAGTTATGTGTTCTGGATCTTTTCACTACATTCCAGCACATTCTACAATGTTCCAGAGGATGTCTGTAATCTTCTAGATTTTTCTACATGTCTCTGGAGGGTTGAAACACATAACAATAATTTAAACAAAACAGAATGCGAGCTTGCTTCTGTTGTTATGTTAATATGGTCTTCTTGACAGTTTTTTAATTCCGATTTTCCTATCCTTCGGCTAGCTGTTGACCTCAGTGCTGGAAAATTTGTCATAAACACAGCGTCTCCTGCCATTTGAAACGGATTTTCCCTCAAATATAGCCAAGGAGTGCTTCATTTTGAACGAGATTTGAAATTCTCGATCGGCCTGAACCGTCTTTTCTCTTTACGTTAGCTTCCTCCTCCCACCTTTTCTTCACACTCATAACAGTACTTTTATTCAATTGATAATGGTTAGCAACTGCTTTGATAGACCATCCCTCTTCAATTTTAGAGATAATTAAAATTATTTCATGTTCAATGCATTTTGGCATTGCGAAAATATAACACTGACACTGACAAATAAATAAAGAATGATTTAATATAGCGAAAAATATGTGTACGGGATTCCATTGCACAGTAGTGTATGTTTCTTCGCTTCTTTTGGAAGCTCAAGAATTTTTACTAGAAAGGATAATTCAGATGTGCGTTTTTTAAAAAATATGTAAAATTAATTTTGAGACTTCTTGCCTCTAAAGTTTTGAAATATGCGCCAGTTACACTGGTAGATGTTAATAGTATATTGTGCAACAAATGCTGAAAATGGCACTTCTCACACGAGTGTGGCAGTTGGATGACACAAGCCTTAGCGAGTGTAATAAGTCACACGAGTACGAAAGGTTAATGTCTTATGTGTTGCAAACTATATTTTTCTACGACTGTCCTCAAAATATATTTATAATTTGGCTTCTCTAAAGCGAATATCGCGAAACAACTTCAATTGTTTTCAATGCGCTCTTGTGATATAAGCATCACACAGCACAATCGGGATATGGGATGGCAAATTGAGAGAACCTAATACCTAAAATAAATAGAAATAAATAGAAAAATGGATGTATCTTTTAGGATATCCTATTTTAGGACGTCCTCTTTTAGTACGTCCCAGGATATTCTTTTATGCATGGCAATGGCCTATCCTGAATTGGTTTAATTTGGGCACTATCTGTGAACTGTCATCGAGAATGTATCAGGATGAAGAACGGATATCCGATAAAGAGCCCTAAATCTCCTTAAAACGTAACCCAATATTACGGCTTTCTCTAATATATTCCGGCCAACAAATAAAATAAATAATAAGAATTATTATTATTAGTGGTTATATGAAATATTTTATACTTGCAAACTTTGTGTTTTTTTGTGTTTTATCTATTTAGTTTAGCTTTATGAGTGTTTTCATTCCAGATTATAAAAAGTAAGGACAAGCGTATAAAAACCTAACATAATCGATAAAATTTCTTGTAATTATGATTAGAGGTTTAATTAAGTAGTGTCGTGTTCGAAAACTACACTTTCAATTCATGACAAATAAAGCTAAATAAGGGAGGTTTTATAGAAAACCTACTCCCTTCAAAACATTCTCCCTTATTTTGAATGATACAATCGCCAAAAAAACCTACAAAATGATATTTAATTTGGCTGAAGAATTGAATGTTGGTCAGTTTGGACAGAAAATGTGAACCACGTCAAAGTGTCTAGTATCTAGTATGACGATAAACCTGATGAAATTGGATTTGAGAATTACGACAATAATGCAGTTAGTCGTTTTAAAAGCATCTATTAACTAACTGGATGAAAATAAGTAAGTATTGTGTGAAACGAACGAATGGTTTCTTTGAAAGTTATCTGTTGAACTGAAAATAATATTTTTCAATAAGTACTGTGTTTTAAGATAATTGTTTAAAACTTTCATTACACTTAAAGGAAATATATGATATCCATACATAACACAGGTGGACAGAATTTCAATCAATTTCAAAAATCTGAACCTGATATTTTTTCCTTTTGTTTCCGTGTCTCTCTGTCGAGTAGAATTGCTATTTAGTAAACGGTGACCCCTAACCAAGCAAGTTGCATAAAATGACTACTGTTTTACGAAGAAAATACCCAGTCGTTAAACATTCTTTCGTCTTGTAATTCTATTTGAATCAGAGTGTTCTGTATGGATTTTAATTTATAATTTAGTAATTATTATTCACTGAGTGTTATATAATAGTGTATACCTATATACTTCGATCATTTATATTATTTTATCCACTTTATCCACTTTTCATATATATATATTTTTTTTTTGATAATAGTGATCTAAATAAAAATACCTAACTATATATTTATTTAAGCTACATCAGTCGAATTAATTTCACTAGAAATTTTATTGTTGATTCTTATGTATTATGATCTGAATTCGAAAAAAATATTTACGCCCAAAAATTCCCGGTGCATCAAAAGTTATATGCACTTTTTGACGGGCTTTACGGATTTTCTATTTTTCTGCTTAATACATCTTGTACTAGTAATCGAATGGGAATTTTGAAAATAATGGTTTATTTGAAATAAAATTCTTAAAACATATCGATATGATCTGATATGCATATAGGTCAATCCGTCATCTTGGACAAAAATAAAAACACCAAAAATGGCCGAAAAAATCAAAATTAAATATCCTTTCGAGTAAGTTCACCAAAGTTGACAAAAATAAAACTTATCTGAGGTCAAATATAATGCACTAAACCCGGACGCTGTAGTCAAACACAATGGTCAAAGTTGCCGGACGAAATACAAATTAGATATTTTATGGGGATATTTACAGTCCATAGGACATGTTGGGACATTTCAGTATGAAGTTTGTACCTCATTTGTACGTCCTTTTATGCTATGGATTTATTAGTACCTAATAAAGACATACTGTAGATGCCTATTTGTAATACTTAGGACATCCCGAAATATCCCGGGATGTCCTGGTACGTTCTTAGTATACGGGCTAGTATATCCTTCAGGACATCCCTCGTACATATTAATTTTATCTGATACCAAGTTATGACAATGGAATGCACAAAGAAGTTCCGAAAAGCAACATACTGGGATATTAGGATGTCGATAGGTATGCCCAAATACTAAATGGGATTTGCTATTGTATATCCCTCGGACAGCCTTGTGTCGGGTTGGTGTCATTTTCATATATGTTGCAAACTATACTCTTTCTATGACTGTCCTCAGTGTCCACATTTAAATAAATAAATTTTAGAATTAACTCGAAAGTCAAATTATAATTTCTATAATTTGGCGTCTCTAAAGCGAAGATCGCGAAACAACTTCAATTGTTTTCAGTGCGCTCTTATGATAGAAACATATAGCGCGTGAAAAGTTACTTTTCAGATGCCGATTTAAAAAAATGTACATGGTGTATCTAGTAGTAAAAGCAATACATTCCTGGGCGATTATGTAAATTGTTGGCCGAGGCGTTAGCCGAATGTGCTTTTACTACAAGGTACACATACTATTTTTTCTGAAATTGCAATCAATATTATTATAAATATATAAAAATTAAAAAATATATACATATTAAAATATATATATAAAAAGCAGTCCGGGAAAGTTAACTTTCCCGGCCTAGGCTGGGAAAGTAACTATGCAGGACTGTGTTCTGATAGTTGCTTGGCAACTAAAATACTATCTCGTATCACAAACTAACATACTCGTGTTAAAGGCACTATTTTCAACACCTGTTGCACAATATACCATTTTTCACTCAAAACTTCCCACTCGTGAAAAAAGTACCACCTGTTCCACAAATAACTATTTACTCCAATGCACTGTTTGATAGTTACCATATTATTGTGTTACGCCCACCAATAAATGTATGCACACCTAATATGACTTGTTTAGAAACTTTTATCCGCAATATTACGTTGAATGTTGTTAAATTCACTAAATACTGTTATGGCAAGATAAGATATGCGTGCGTGAAAATATATATTGTTTTCAGCATCTAAAACCAAACCTGGTTTTAATGTAGTCCGGAAAACAGCGACAGAAATTTTTGACTGATTTTATTAACACTCTTTTTAACTTTTACAAATTTAATAAAATGAGTCAACCAAAACTGTCACTAGCTGCCGGACCATAATGACGACCTGAGATACGATCTCTGCAATGATAATAATTCAATAAATATACTCATATTTCTTGTTTACTTTACCTTGTAATTCAATACTTCTTATTAACTAGAACGGTAGTTACTTAGATTACTTCTCCAATACTGTGTGTTTACGGTTGTTTTTGGTAACAAGATACATAAATACTAAACTAGTAATTTTTTAAAATTAATTTTTACACCTGAAAATCAGTTAATTTCAGGATTAACGAATGATAAATGTACGAGGAATTATAGTATTGCATTGTTTTGGGTCCTTATAATTAATTCTATGATCCATAAATTCTTGTTGGAAAATGTCAAAAATTATCTAGATGAGCGTACGTCGCCAATAATACAATATTTTTTATATTAGCCGCGGTAAATATAAGCATATATCGTATGTCCACGGACGGAGTCCGGAAGAGGAAAAACTTTTTAATTCTTGATTTTACGACAAAAGTAATTCTTCATGAAAAAGTCTGCTTCTCTCTCTCGCTTTTCGCTTGCCAACTCTGCAAGGTTAGTCAAAAAACTTAATTTGATTATGGATAATTTCCAGATATTCTGAAAATATTTTCGGATAGATTTTTAAATGACGTTTTTACATGATATTGGGGAAAAATAATATTTTTTTTTAATTGTGATTTCGTTTCATAGCAACAGACTTCTTAAAATTAGTTTTCATGATTTTCGATCAAGTTAGTAATCATTGATAATGAAGAAAATCTAACATTTCTTTACATACTAAAATGTTATATTGGTGATAATCATATTTTTGTAACAAGCAAAATAAGATTCGCTCATTTAAGCCGATATTCATTCACACCATAGAAGTTAACAATGATTCAAAACTTTTGAACTTTTGTTTGTCGATCGGAGAAAATATTCTTAGAGATAGATGTTTTGTTAAAAACATAATTTTTTCGATAAGGCAACCTTTTGTACACTAATGGCCCAGTTAGTATGCAAAATTCTAGATATTGGACAACGATCATCCAAATTTTCGTGTACACAGGAAACAATATTTGAAAGAAGTCAACGTTTGGCGTACATTCTCATACTCTGGAATCATTTCAATCATTTTTTTTACCAAAATTTTTTAACATTCTACATCAGCATCTTCGCATGTTCAATACCTTCTTTCTTAATTATTGAACAATTTACCCCTAGCAAGTCGATTAAATTGTACTTCCAACAAGATAAATGTCCACCTTATCCCACTCTCATTGTTTGTTGGGGGTTAAATAACCAATTTGGGGATAAATGGACCGATACCTTGATAACCTGATCCCTGAGAGCCCTGATCTTGTTGTAGAACCTTCCAGAATTGACCTAGGTCGAAGACAAAATTAACATTTGACTTAGGTAAAAAATTAATTTAAGGACATTTTTGAGAGTCTGAGAGACTTCAGAGCTATAAACTAACCCAAAAGGGACAATATGAGTTCATTAAGACATGAGGCACAACTAAGTAAAAAATTTGAAGAAACACCAAATTTTTACGAAATTATTATTTTTTTAACTATTTTATAACTCCGCCGAAGACATTGACCATGGAGGTACAGTCATTATATATCCTGTTCTAAGAACTGACAATAAAATTTTAACGATGCAATGTATCAAAAGGGCGAAACCGACGAATTTGGCAAAAGCGGCGTAACGCCTATAAGCAAAAATTGGCAAAAAAATCAGTGAAAATGCACAAGGCCGGTTTCTCGCATAAAACGAGTTTGGATTCACCCAGCGACTCATAATTTGGACGAGTGCCTTGGATGGTCAATACAAAGCGATGGTAGGAAAGCCAACTGCAGGACTTTCCAAATAATAAAGTTATAGAGAAAATCGCCTTGTCCACAATGGACTCAAAAACCCATTTTGCCTAAAAGTCGTCCGAAGGCGACTCGCTGTCATTGTTCCTATATTGAACTTGCATGGGGACTAGCACGTCGTAAGACTGGCTGAAAGTTATTAAACTCATGTATTAGTTCACGATTATGGCCACTATTCACTCAGATGATTTGCGCTACTCGCCTACGGCTCGTGCGCTCAAATGTCACTTTCGTGAATAATAACTAAATAAAATACTATTAAACAACAAGTTTCGAAAATGAATCTTTTCACACGAGTGAGGCAGTTTGATGGAACGAGCCGAAGGCGATTTCCACAAGCCAAATGAGTGTGAAAAGATGTTTTCAAAAATTTTTCTTTTGGATTTTCATTTGCTTTGCATTTGATTTTCACTTAATTTTTGTACACACTTTTATATTTGCTCTGCGATTTTTCGGGGAATAAATTATGTATTGTATCATTAACTACTTGTCTTCATTCTGGTGGTGTACATATTAGTTCATCTTCACTAACCGAATTCGTCATTTTTGACACAATTATTACTTAACTTGATTTGAAAACGTCGAAACTATTCAAACATGATAAATCACCTTCCTCCCCTCAATAATAATGGACCGTTCTATTTCACCGTATCGGAAAAGAATTTCTCTCGGACAGAGCCAACTTCGTGTCGCGCGCGTTACGTCGATTGGACAGGCTAGGCATGAAGATTAAAGGTGATTGGCTCTGTACCTAGTGATTTATAATAATTCACTCATTATAACTCACGCTATTTGTTTATGGATACTATTAATTGTTCAAAAGCAGTTCATTAATTAGTATATAACCTAATAAGAGTAGATAAAAGTATATATTTCACAGTTGACGAGCCACCATTGATTGTACATCTATAATGAAATGATTTTTTACGTGATTAATTAATAAAAAAAAGCGTGATAAAAATAATTTTTGACATGTTTTAATAAACCCAGTTATATCAAATTGGCAAAACAATAATAGCAATAATTATTTAGCACTGTTTTAATTGAAAACAGTCGTCAGTAATGAGGATGCCAATTTAAAATAACAAGGTTGAAGACTATGGTAAACCCATCACCCCAACAGTGTTGAAATAAGGTAAGATTGGCAAGAGCAAGATTATTAGCAGTCCCATGCAGTTGTGCCAAATCGATAAAAAATAATATACCCTATTTTTCCACTGAGTGTATGTTTTAACGCCTCTATTTTTATTTCTAGACACCTTATTATGGGAACTGTTTTCCCTGTTGTTATCCAACGCAGTCAGTTCCATACCGTCCAGATCTACCGCTGATTGGTATATGGTATTCCTTGATAAACTTAGGTACCCTCTGTTACTGAACTTTTTCTTACTAGCCGCAGAATTGACTGAAATCGTATCGAAGAAATCATCATCATCATCCATGACGTGGTACCATCTGAAAATAGATATTATAAATTATTGCATCATGAATATACAAACACGAGTGTGTATAAATAAATAAGTTGTCCAAGGTGAATTGAGCAAGATCACGAACATAGATAAAAACTTAATATGGTTTTCCAATTTCGCTAAATGAAAAGTGCTCGAAAAAAAATGGATAAGTAGAGTAAAACATTGTTAACTCTATTAATGTACATATATATTTTTAAAAAAGACTTCTTAATGTAACACCATGTATTAATTAGTATAATTATCACTATAATGACATGGTCATGTATATAGATGTATAAAATACATACAAAAGGTATTTTTAATTGAATATTTGTGTAAGAAACGCACATTGTAATCAATTTTTTTTACATACGCATACAAGGTGTCCCAAGATTTCATGTCAACAATTCAGAATTGTGTAAATGGGATCAAATTAGTATCAATCAATACATCATATAATAATTTTTGAGTTTCTGGACTTTAAAGTTACGAACTAAAATTGCTTTTTTATTAATAACTTTTAAACTACAGTTTCTACTTTAATCAAATTTTAGTGATTTACATAGTAAATGAATATCTTTAATTCGCCTTTCTGTAAGTCCATTTGCTTTCTGGGAAGTCTGAAGCGGATCATCCTAAGCATGACACCCAATATTTTTGAGCTTTAAAAAACAGAACTACTTTACCTATATTTTAGCCGTGAAAGGAGAATAGTGATGAGTTGAACTGACAATAGCATCAAGTGAAACATGTCATTGGGCGACGTTGATAAGCCTTTGTAAAAACTATTGTGAATTACACCCCCTTCAAATTTAAACGCCAATAGGATCTGTTACATGCACTAATCAGTGCAAGTATTACTATCGTCCTTTCCCGGCTAAAGCATATAGGCCAATCATATGAGGAAAGTTAGCGGAAATCATTGGGAGACTTTTGAAAATTTATGGAGATATTCATTTTGATGTACCAAATAACACTGTAGATTTTCTGGGTCGTGGTTCGTGGTGACTGCAATCCCGGTGTGGGAAAGGTGCTCTAGAACGGTTTCTTGGTTGTAACTCAAGAACGCTTAGAGGTAACAAAATGGAGGTTATTAGGAAAAATGTACCTCTTAAAATTCTGCCCAAAAAAGATCTTATACATTTTTTTGTGGAATGCCAGTTTTCCCGCAAATGTCAATTATTTCTAATTTCTGGAAAAATTCGTGTTATCAATGGAATTGATTCATTCATTTCCAGATTTTCCAAAATTACATTTTAAATAAGTAGAGATTATTCCCCAAATGTGCAAAAGATATTTTAAAATCTGTGACCGTTTCGCCTACTGCGACTTTAATCAGGGAATGTCCTGTATATGTATTATTATATTAAAAAAATAACATTTCTTTTACTAAAAATAATTTTAAAAGCATCCTAAATTTTATGGAATCATTAAATCTTTTATTCATTTCCAGTGTGAATTTTATCGATAACATGAATTTTCCAGAAAATTAATTAAAAAATCTGACATTCTAAGGTCATTTGCGAGAAAACTGTCAAAAACAAAAAAATGTACAAGGTCTTTTTGGGGGGAAATTTTAAAAGGTACATTTTTCATAATAACTTCCATTTTGTTATCTTTAAGCGTTCTTGAGTTACAACCAAGAAACCTTTCTGGAGAACCTTTAAGTAACTATTTTAAATGTTGCAATAGGAAGTTCTTTGATTTTTTGGGGGAGAAGGTTAAATGCTTTAGGACCATAATAACTGGCTCCGATTCTGTAGAAATTCAACTGGATATTTTGATTATTTCTTGTTCCATGAGTGTGTAGGATACTGTGTCGAATATAGCTATTTTCATTAGATTTTACGTTAACAAGGCACTGATATAAGTACAGACAAGGTACCGTCAAAATATTGAATTTAGTAAAACTAGGTCTTCTTCTTCTACTTTTAGCGGTCGGCGCACTCAGGTCTTGTGGCCCATTGTGCTGCCGCTACGAATTTATTGAATGCCCCCATTCAGGCCAGATTCTAACCCAAAGGCCAAAATCCTTCTTATAGGAGCATTCCTTATTTCCTCCAGCACCGGAAAACCAATGCCGAAGTGTTTGTTCCTCAAGTTCATAAGACTTGGGCAGGAAGTAAGGATGTGGATGGAAGTCTCCTCCTCGTCCCCGCAGAACCTGCAGTCGGGGTTGTCAACCACCTGTATAGTGTGCAAGTGTTTTTTGGAAAGAGCCGTGTCCAGTCAAAAGACTTACCACGACTCTGACCTGTTTCCTGCTTAGTCGCAGGATTTGTTCTGCTCTCTGCGGCAAGGGCCCTGAGATCAGGAGCTTCGCTTGCCGGAGTCCTGGGTAGGACGCCCAGAAGTCAAAGAACAGGGACCGTGTCCAGTTCTCTACTGACTTCTTGGCACTTGATCTAGGGTAGCCGAGAGCAGGCTCCGGCCCCAGTAGAGGTCTCTGAGAGCCCCCTCTGGCCAGAGCATCTGGCAGCTCGTTACCCTCGATGTTGCTGTGTCCAGGCACCCAGAGAAGCTTGACCCATTTGGATGAGCCAAGTTCACAGAGCGCCTGTTTACAGTTTTGAACCAGTATTGACTGGTTCGGACTGATGCAAGGGCCTTGAGGGCCGCTTGACTATCGCTATATATATATATATATATATATATATATATATATATATATATATATATATATATATATATATGTGCTTGTTGGAATATTTTCTTCGGATATTCTCCTGTGCGCAGACCAAGATAGCAAAGATCTCGGTCTGGTATACCGTGGAAAATTTGCCCAGGGCATAAGAAAGTTCAGCTCTGGGCTTTTCACCGTATATCCCCGCTCCAGCACTTTCCTCAAACCTCGATCCATCTGTAAACTAGACGATATCGGCAGGCCTGAGTATGTCCTCGAATGGGTTCCAGTCTTCCCGTTTGGGGATGACAACCTCAAAGGGTTCTGAGAAGGAGAAGGAAGGCAGCATATCATCACTCCTGGCCTCCAGAAGTGAGTGAGTCCCAATCGCGTTGGAAAGGGCTCTAGTGTGTCCTAATTGTTCTCCTCCGGCCTTTCACTGACCACCGCACCTCAGCCTGCAGGCCGCTTTCCGAGCATCGGCCTCAATCACCAAGTGAAGGGGCACGAGATCCAGAAGGACCTCCAGAGCTGCTGTGGGAGTCGTGCGTATTGCTCCTGTGACTCCCAAACAGGCAAGTCTTTGGAGTTGTGTTAGTTTCTGTTGAATGTATAGCCTGGTTACGGCAGGCCACCACACAACAGAAGCATCGTGATCATTGGTCCAACTATCACAGTATAGTAACCACATTGTTACCCTGACCCCACGTTTTACCAAAGGTCCTTCTACATACCCAGAGAGTTGTAGTGGCCCTTTGTATTTGTCTATGTATGTGATCTTTCCAGGTCAGCTTAGAGTCCAGGATGACATCCAGATACTTCACTGTCCTGGAGATCCTCAGAGTCGTGTCATAGAGAACAGGTTCGACGAAACCGTCTAGCCTGCGCCTCCTAGTGAAAATTATCAGTTCTGCCTTAGAGGGTTGACTTTTAAGGCCCTGGTCGTTACATCATCTCTGTACGATCTGCAGGGCCCTTTGCAGGAGCCCGCTAACCGTATTTGAGGTCTACATTCATCCCGATATTTTAGACCATCTATCATCCATATAAATAGTAAAATAGTATAAACACAGTAAAAATAACATAAATAGTATAAACATAGACCGAAAATAAAATAAATGATTGTATAAAACAACATATTATAAACCATAACAAACAAGAAACGTTATTAATATCATTACATTTCCAGATTTTCAGTAAGGGACTAAAATGCCATATTTAATAAATAGTTATTTAGCGTTTATTCGAAGTTTATTAAAATTACTAATTTCTCCAAACAGTGATATAAACTTGTAGCAAATAATACCTTAATTGGTATGATTGAGATTGAGATTTGTCCAATAGACACTAAAGAAAGTCTTGAGAAAGGTAAATACTTATAGATCATTTTTTTTGTGTGTCGTGGGTATATACTGAGCTATTTCCAATCAATAAATGCAACAGAATGGTCTTCGCAAATGGTTCCATTCGTTCAGCGGTTGTGATGCTACCTCCGCTACTTACAACAAGAGCAGGGAGGTTTGGTGAAAGTATTTTTGAAGGCCAAGGAGTAGGTCACAGACATCTACAAAGTCTTCTATGATCCCTCAGCAACACAGGACATGGTAGCTGATGCAGGAGAGCAGCTTTTTTTTGGCATTGTACCAGGCCCCACAAGGAGCAGTCCTGAACCGGGTACGACACCAGGCCTTTGTTAAAGCCTCGACAAAGCCAAAGCCTGATTTTGGGGCACTTCCACCCACCAGAGGGGCTACTCGCCAACACTCCCTTACAGTTCATTTGCAGGTTTGTATCAATATATGCTTGTTTACATTAACTTATGTTTTGTATTGTGCTTATACAAGATTGTGTCACATTTTTTTAAACTACAAAGGACGAATTATTGTTTACAGATTCAGGAATGGCTATATAGAGATCAGCAGCAGGAGCCAACTGCTTGGGGATGGATGAGGGGGTCGGATGGCGTCCTTACCCCCGTCACAAGCACGGACCCAGTTGCGCCAGCTGGACGTCCCAAATAACATATTTTGCAGGGGCCGCAGGCATACCCTGTTCGCTTGTGTGCAGCAGTTGCCGCGCACACAAGCCCTCCAATCGTCAGCATCAACAGCGACGACGATGATGATCTTCATGATGAACTCGACCAATTATTTAATATGGCCTTGTAAATACTTGTAATATTATAAAATTTTCTACTTGTTAAACATTACCTCCCATAATACACAGTTTTTCCAGCTATTCGCATTTTCAAACTCACGTACACCCTTAACTACTGCTCCTAGCGAAAAAATTAATAGGATCTTTTTTGTAGACAATTTAATTTACTTTCATTTACATTCAGAAAAACCTACAAACCGACCCTTTCCACCCCCCTCCCGCCTAACACATAAGCCCCACGGCTGTGGACTTTTGGTATGTTACTCCCAACTCAAAACAATAATCCGTTGAGCACTATTTATTTCCGAATTGGGGGATTTTTCGGTCTTCGTTTCCTGTACCATAAATAATATTTTTTTAATCATGATGAAAGCAAATAAATAAAAAATTATTAACTGAATAAATTGTTAAAAGAACCAATGGACCCATGCAATCCAAAACTGTTCATAGCACCAGCACTAGCACTTATACACAAAACAAATTAAAATAATAAAATTGGTGCAGCCAAACAGTTCCATTCAATATTTATTTTGACTCTACTATAGTCTGTTTTTAAACTAGGAGGACTGAATATAGAAGTCCCATTCACGCTATAGAAGTAACCAGAAAATACACTAAAACCTTTTTGGCGTTTTGAGCAACCAACAATACACCACTACAGTATATTTGTGTGCATTTCAATACATTATATAATTCATCGACCTCTATTTGACCTCTATCTATTTGACACACCATCCATACCATTTACGCAATATAAAGGCACCAAGTAATTAGCCACTTTTACCTTCAGATTTATACAAAAGGGATTAAAAACTGATATACCGTGTGTGTAGTCGCGGGCTAGGCATGGGGAGTAAGAATTACAACATCGCGTGTGCCAGCTGGTTGAAATGAAATAACAGAGCTGGGATGCTCCACGCGACGGACGAATTTACGGCTGCCGGTGTTGTCAAATATCTCGCGCTACGTGAATGTACATGCCTAGTGGGAAATTACACGTACGGTATAATGTGCAAACGATAAAATAGAAATTAAAACAAAATAATTTGATGAAATTAAAATTTATTATATGTCAAAATTTACGACTATTGCGCTGTGTAAAACTGGCCAAGAGTGATCCAATCTCAGATGTGTGATTTGGCGCGGTAAATTTGAAACGGTCCTCCTGGTTTAAAAACAGACTATAGTATGTTTTTTATGTTTGTTCCATCATTACTCAATGAAATCTGCAAGGTATGAGTCGTATTACAAAGTGTAGCGATGGTTCCATTACTTTCATGTTAGTTTCATCAAGCAATGTCTAGTGTAGGGTGAGCAAAAATTGAAAAAGTGTTTTTATATTACCAGATAGCTATACCAAGGAGCCCTTATCAAGGCTATGGAGTCTGATACAAAAGACAAAGCTGGATAAGCAGCTCTAAGTAAAATTAGACAAGGAGTGCCACAATAGATCCACATGGGTCGCGGTGGTCAAGGCCAATCAACCAGCTCCTTTTTCAAATCTAATCTAGTCTAATCTAACATTACCAGCATACCTATTTGCAATCGCAAATTGTACGAATGTGCTAATGATAATGATTAATTAATTAATGATAATGGTATTGTGGTTTTTTCATCAATTCATGCCCAGCGCACAGTGGACCAGATCGTCAAAAGCTAAACAAAATTCTCATTTTGTCGGAATGGCATTAAAATTGGTAGTTTAGATATTTTCCCAGCAGCTAATACCGAATCTGATGTCAGAAGCTAATAATTCAAAATAACGGATTCAATAGGCCTGCTATTATTGAAAAATTTTGCAGATTTACAAGATTTAGTACATGGATATTTTAAGATTCGCTGATACCAGGTCTGACCTTATTACCTTATATCGATATTGAGGTCGGTGTAAAAATAAAAAATAACGAAAACAAACGTTTTGTTCACCGATATTTCATTCATAATATTAGATAATAAGGTCATGGAATAGGCTGAAACCTCCGGTATGATGCTAACTCTCAAGTAGATTTTACAAACACCAAAACACTTAAACACTACACTCGAATACTATCACTCGGCGCATATTTCGCCAACCATATTGGCATCATTTGGAGGTGATTAAAGTTTTAATTATCCTTACATGATGCCCACATGGTTGGCAAACTGCTTAACAAGGTCAAATGAATCGGGCAATAATAAAAAAAAATTCTATAATTTTTTAAGCTTGAGTATTATTACGATATGTTCAGTTAAATCTACTGCTATTTTCATACAGGTACATCTCTACACGTACCGTACTTTTGTTGAGATAATTCATTAATTACACAGCCACATACCCAAAGACAGAGGTCTGGCCTGCGGATCAGACTAGTGTATTCTCATGTATTTGGACCCGTTGAAACCGAATCCGAAGTCAGAATTGCCAGATTGGCTCGTTTTTCATCCCTAGCCCTCCCCCCCCCCAAAAAAACACCCTCCTAAAAAATGGTTTCCTAAGTCAGAATTGTCAAATTCACTCGTTTTTCACCCCCAACCCCAAAAAACACCCCCAAAACAAAAAAGCGGTCTGGCCTGCAGACCAGATCAGTGTATTATTATGTATTTGGACCCGCTGAAACCAAATCCGAAATCAGAATTGTCAGATTGGCTCGTTTTCACCCCCACCCCCCTCAAAAAGTGGTCTGGCCTGCAGACCATACCAGTGTATCCTTATGTATTTAGGCCCTCTGAAACCGAATCGGAAGTCAGAATTGTCAGATTCGATCGTTTTCCACCCCCAATCCCAAAAACAAGAAAAAGTGGTCTGGCCTACGGACCAGATCAATATATCCTTATGTATTTGGACCCACTGAAACCGAATCCGAAGTCAGAATTGTCAGATTGGCTCGTTTTTCCAAAAACCACATTTTTTCGAAAATCTGACATTTTTCTGAAGTGACATTTAGAAAAAATATGACATTTTTCTGAAAAGTGACATTTCTCTGATAATTTGACATTTTTCTGAAAAGTGACATTTCTCTGAAAATTCGACATTTCTTGGAAATAAAAAAAAATGGTTAATTTTAAATCTGTCAAAAATTCTGGTTCTAAACTTTGCTGGGAATTTTATTTTTTGACATTTGTCGAAAATTTTTAGGTATGCACTTGGTTTGGTTTTTAGGTTATGTTAATGTTTCTTAGGTTGTGATTGCGTGACTCTATAGATTGTTATTTTGTTTTTCATTTTTTTCACGGAAACCAAATCGAAAGGGTGCAAGTGTCGTTGAAATGGGAATTTTTACTGCTGTTCAATGGTTCGATTACAAATTGTAAGTAATCATAAAATAAACAACTTGTTGTGCCAAAACGGCACTAAACGTAATCCGATCTCAACCAAAACCTTTTCAGATCTTCTGAAGCACTAGAGAAACCCTCATGCAAAGTTTCATCCAAATCCGTTCAGTAGTTTCGCCGCTATCGTGCTAACATACATACACACAGACATTTTTCAAAAACCACTTTTTGGGTTCCTGGGACCTCAAAACGTAAAGATTTGATGTTATCTCAATTTTCGATTTTGGACCAATTCAGTAACCTCCCACAATTTTATTGTGGGGAGGTTAAAAAGTAAGCTATTAGAAAATCGCTCGCACCTGAATGGATTTGTCTGAAAACTTTTTTATGGCAATTTTTTTTTTAGAACTCCAATAAATCGAAAGTGTTATAATTGGAAAAATTTTAGCTAGTTTGGCCTGAAAATATTCACGTTTTCAATGTCAATAATTACAAATCTGAAATAGCAAAAATTAAAAGAAAATGGCGACTCCAAAATGGACGATATTAACTCCGAAATTATGCAAAATTTTATATCAAAGTTTAAATTTATTACATTTTAATTATTTTTAATAGCTAAAGTGACACAATATTCGTTAAATTAAGACAAAAAAATGTCTGAAAGATATGTAATTATAAATATTGAATTAATAAAGTTAAAATATTACAATATGAGGGTTTATTAGTGAATCACAAAGTGTATTTTAAGTAAAAAAAAACATTATTAGAAAATTACAATTTGTACAAGAGTTAAAAAAAGGAAGCTTAAATGAAATTCTAAAGAATTAATTCAACCTTCAACAAAATAAAAGAATCATGGAAAATTATAAATGAGGACTTAGGCAAACAATTCATTATGAATCACGAATAATAATGATGTTGTCACTAATAATAAACAACTACCTAAAGTTTTTACAAATTTTTCTCAAATATCTAGTAACAAAATTATTGAATCCATTTTGGTCAAAATCTTACTCTTCCATGTAAATTGTTCGTCAGTTGGTCAGTTCTTTAAATTCAATTCGCATTCCTACAATCACTAAAGATGATTGACTGACTGACTTACTTTCCCATACTGTATATCCCTTAACTAGCATTACAATCTCTCATTCTAGAGCATATAGATAAACGGCACTAGTTTTTATATTATTGGCATTTAAATGCAGAGTTTCAATGGACAGATATATTTTTGCCTAAAAACGATGATTTTCAAGGGCTTGTACTTTTTTAAAATCTATTTTGGCCTATTTTCGCTACCAGGGCCTATCACCGACGCCAGGAGATGAGCTACCTCCAACCTGGAAATTTTGCCGAACCTCTCCTCTGTCGAAGAGTAGGGACCTTTTACTTGCCTAACATTTAATAGACAAAGAACGGACTGCTTTACATCCCCTCCGAAGGATAGTATATCCACTACGTAATCCTCGCCTTGAAATTACATAGCTTCCGCGTATACGCTGATATACAAGTCGCTAGAAGGTAGGACGAGATCGCTGTGCTTCCCTAGATGGTTTCACCCATTCAAGTACAAACCGCGCTGAACGTTACTTCACTGTAAGTAGCGAAAGACTTAAAACACAAAAAATAACCCAACTAAATATGCTTCAAGTCGTGGTTTATCGCGCTTGAAAGTGCTCTTAGTTTTTTCAAATTACTCAGGTAATCCTGAGTCAAATGAAGCAAGCCAAAAAGCATTTTTGAGATATATGTTTGTATCTAACACCTACTGTGGCTGCCGGTGTCTGTATATATATATTAATGGTTGAAAATAGCTTATTTTTTGAGGTAAAAAAACTTGGGATTTAGTACATGTATGGGAAGCCAAGGTCTGAAAACTTTTTTGGCATCAGCCGCTCCCACTATCAACCCCATTACCACCTCCACTCCATTATTAAAGGGGTAAAAAGATAAAATTGTGATTTAACGTGTGTACAAGAACCAAAAGACTCAACCATTTTTTAGCATCAGCCACCGCCACTACGATGTGGCATATCGTTTGGAAGGATTTCAAATATCATATTAATATTATTAAAGTTCTCTCTGTGGCTGATGCCAAAAAAAAATGAAGCCTTTAGTTGTAGTACACACACTAAATAACAAATTTTCTTTAATAATGGGATGGATGTAGTAATGGGGTGCTAGTGCAGGTGGCCGATGCCAAAAAAAATTGAGTTACAGAAAACACAGATTAACAGACAGGATTTTTTTTGCACAAACTAAAAATCTCGACGTTTCATGGCATTCAAAGTCTATTTGAATAAAACATTTTTTTTACCGTTACTATACTTCCACTCCACTACGTGGATGAGGAAGTAATAAGTTTAAACTCGTTATTTATTTATTTTTACATCGGCCTCAATATCGTAATAAGTAACATAATTTTTAGCGACTTTTTAACCGATATGGTGGCCTACAACCAAATTTAAATCAAAGTTGCTGCCACTCGGATTTTTTTTAACACATTTTTAGATTTATATAGAACCAATTTCCATGATATTTAAAATCATTCATCGCAGACATTTTTTTTACAAGTATTTTACTTTTTTTGTTTAATGATACAGCCACACAAAAAAGTGGTCTAGCCTGCGGATCAGGCTAGTGTGTCCTTATGTATTTGGATCCGTTGAAACCGAATCCGTAGTCAGAATTGTCAGATTGGCTCGTTTTTCACCCCTAACCCCAAAGAAACACCCCCCCCCCCCAATAATGGTCTGTCCGGCGGATCATACTAGTGTATCCTTATTTATTTGGACACCCTGAAACAGAATCTGAATCAGAATTGTCAGATTGGCTCGTTTTTCACCCTTAACCCTAAAAAACACCCCCAAAACAAACAAAAAATGATCTGGACTTCGGACCAGACCAGTGTATCCTTATTTATTTGGGCCCGCTGAAACCGAATCCGAAATCTTTGTCAAATTGCAAGACATGGCTCGCATAATAATTTCATCAAACAAAACAAGGCAAACAAAAATTAAAAATAAATAATTTTTTTTAGTCGAGGATATGCCGAATGCGCCAGTAATAAAACGGTTTAATTTTACTTCCACGTCCAGTGGAAGTATAGTAACGACAAAAAAATTTTTAAAAATTTTTATTGTCCAAATAGGCTTAAAATGTCATGAAACGGCGAGATTTTAAGTTTGAGCGAAAAAAAAATTTCTGTCTGTCTGTCGGTCTGTCTGTCGGTCTGTCTGTCGGTCTGTCTGTCGGTCTGTCTGTCGGTCTGTCTGTCGGTCTGTCTGTCGGTCTGTCTGTCGGTCTGTCTGTCGGTCTGTCTGTCGGTCTGTCTGTCGGTCTGTCTGTCGGTCTGTCTGTCGGTCTGTCTGTCGGTCTGTCTATCGGTCTGTCTGTCGGTCTGTCTGTCTGTCGGTCTGTCTGTCTGTCTGTCGGTCTGTCTGTCTGTCGGTCTGTCTGTCTGTAACTTTTTTTTGTGCGCACGTTTACTCTGGAACCGTTTAAGATATTGACTTGAAATTTGGTACACATATGTACTTTAACGAGATCTAGAACTAGATTATGTTTTCATCTTGTTCCGTCGAAGGGTTGGGGGGGTAAATTGGGGTAAATTTGGGGTAAATGAGTAAATCAAGCAGGTAAGAGTCCATGAAATTGGTATTTAGTATATACAAGAGAAGCTAAGGTCTCAAAAAAAAATTTTGGCATTAGCCACCCCCATTACCACCCCCACCTCCTTATTAAAGGGGATGAAAAAAAATTGTGATTTAGTATATGTACAGGAACCAGAAACCTCAAAATATTTTTTTACTTCATCCACCCCCCACTACCACCCCCACCCCACTACCGATGTGGGGTATCGTTTTATGAGTTTTTGGGGTAGAGGATTTCAAATATTAAATTATTAAAGTTCCATAAACAATTATTTTCACATACAAAGTTTTTTCGTTGTGAGTGACTTGGATAGAGAATCTGGATGTGGAAGTAGTGATTCCTTGGGCAGCGGTTTTGCGATAAAAAATTCAAACTGCCTCGAAATTGGATTAGAATTGATACTTAGGCATTTTAGGAGTAGTAGCTGATACCGAATCCGGTGTCAAAAGTTAAAATTAAAAATGGCGAATTCAATGTGATTTCAATAATTGTAATATTTTTGCAGATTTGCATGATACGTTAATACGTGTTGATTTCAAGATTTTCTGATAATGAGCCTGACGTTAAATTTTAAAAATTCAAAACGACGAATATTTGCTTTTACTGTGTAGCAGCTCAATAAAGAGGCCACTACAGCGGCGGAGGATAAGTTAACAAGAAGGGCACAACCATTAAAAATGCACCGTAAGCGAAAATTTGGTATATTCAATGAGCGGGGGAGGGGGTAGAGAATATCACAAAAAAAAGTTTCCACTCACAAATGAAAAATTACAATACATTGTTCGTCCTCCGGCCTTTTTGCCAAAATAAACGATAAGGAGGGCACGTGCAGTAGAAATGTATAAACAGTGTGTCCCACTTAAGCGTAAAATTTTTATTTATGAACTAATTTTCGTTTTTTTTTTTTTATTGTTATATAGATCTCGCAAAAAGGCATTAGAAACATCTTTTATTAATTCCGGAATTCAAAGCTCGGCCAACTACGACCACTGTTTAAGTGCGAAATATTGAGAAGTACTATTAGAGATTTTTTCTTTATAATATTAGAACGGATTCTTATTCAGGACCATCTATACAGGATGCCTCACCAGGAACTGCATCGATCGATAAAGGAAAAAGTACGCACCAGAAAATTTTGAAAATTTAGGGAGCTACTAACGGCAGTGTGGCCAATCCAACTAAAATAATTACAAGCATCTGGCACTTCCGGTTATACCGGATGTCGATACCAACTTGCTTATTTTAAACGGAACACCCTATATATTTTAGTGTTTTCGAAAATAGCATAAAATTGTGAGTCAGAAACATGTGGGACACCCTATGCCTAAACCCAGCCGTTTCAGAGATATTTTACATGTAAAGAAAAATTTGACAGGTGTCATGGTTTACAATAACCTTTATAACTTTCTTCGTATAAAAGATACTTGCTTTTTGACATGTAAAAAGAACACGAGGAGAGCCGCACTCTACAATTCAATTACATTCAATAATAGTACACCAAGTGTTCTATTTTTGACGTTACATTTTGTAAACTTCAAACCACAAAAACTTGTTTAGGTTAAATGAAACACCCTATATTTTTTTTACATCAAGTTATGTAAAATTCCTTTTTTTATGATATAAGCATTGTGGGGTTTAAGTTACAACTTTTTGAAATATTTGAGATTTTCTTAGAAATTTAAGAAATTTAATTGTTCAACAATCAGTAATGTCATTCTCTTATGTCAAAAAAATGCTACCGCGTTTAAATTACACCCACGAAGAATCTTTGAATTTGTTTTTTATTTATGGATAATATGATAAAGTAATATCAAGGACTTGTAGTACTTTTGCTACTCGATATCCACAAAAACGGAAACCGTCACCAAACACTGTAAAACGCATACTGGAAAATTTTAAAAATCATGGCTCTGTCCTCTGTCAAGGCAAGAATTCAAAAGCGGAAGCCTATTGTTGATGACAAAACCGTAGAAATAACAATTCTGGGATATTTTCATGCGTTTCCAATGATGTCATTAAGACAAGCTGCTCTGGAATCGAGACTATGCAAGGATTCAGTTTACAGAATCTTAATTAAACATAAATTTCACCCGTTTTCGTTCCAAATGGTTCAACGATTAAAATGAATAGATTTCCTAAGAAGAGAAAATTATTGTGAATTTATTTTAATAAGGCGACGATTGTTATTTGGGAAATATTATATAGTTAGATGAAGCTAAATTTACCAAAAACGGACTTTTTAATCGACACAATTCACATTATTGGAGTTACTCGAATCCTCATGTTTTCAGGGAGCGAAATTTTCAAAAAAGTTGGCAGTTTGTTTACTGCGCCATAAGAAACGATAAAGTGGTGGCATTAGAATTTTATCAAGAAAATTTAAACAGTAAGTTAAAAAGATTTCTTCTTCTGCTAATATGCATAGTTAATTTTGAAACATAGAAACACGGTCGTTCTGATAAAAAATCAGAACGACCGTGTTCCCCCACATAACGCGTATTTGATAAATAATTTTTTGCAAGAAACTATCGATCAGTTTACGATCAATGGATCGTTTTATTTGGGGAACTATTAAAAACAAAGTTTGAGAGAGGACATTAACAACTATTGAAGATTGTATGCAGAGAGTAAGAAATGCATTTCAAAACTTATCACAGATTTCAGTTAGAATGAAAAACTAATCCGGAGGTTCGAGGGCGGAATTTTGAACAATTATTAAATTAAGTAAAATGGAATCATGTTTTTAGTTGATTTCATCTTAGCCACTTTAGTTTATGCAAAGTATCTTCAATCCAATTAATAGGCATGTTACAGTGTTTAGTATTATTTTCCATTTTTGTGGATATCTAGTAACAAATGTACTACAAGTTCTTGATATTACTTTATTCTCCATAAATAATAAACAAATTCAAATAGTGTTCTTGGATATATAATTAAAACGCGGTGGCATTTTTTGACATAAGAGAATGATGACATTACTGATTGTTTCATGGCTAATTTGATAAAATGTTTACCAACATTTCTTGAGTTTCTAAGAAAATCACAAATATTTCAAAAAGTTGTAACCTAAACCCCCACAATGCTTATATCAGAAAAAAAGGAATTTAATTTTACATAACTTGATGTAAAAAATATAGGGTGTTCCATTTAACCTAAACAAGTTTACGCGGTTTGAAGTTTACAAAATGTAACTTCAAAAATGGAACACTTGGTGTACAATTATGAATGTAATTGAATTGTAGAGTGCAGTTCCCCTTGTGTTCTTTTTACATGCCAAAAAGCAAATGAGTATCTTTTACACGAAGTAAGTTATAAAGGTTATTGTAAACCATGACACCTGTCAAATTTTTCTTTAAATGTCACATGTCTTTGAAACGGCTTTGTTTAGGCATAGGGTATCCTACATGTTTTTGTCTCAGAATTTTATGCTCTTTTCGAAAACCCTAAAATATATAGGGTGTTCCATTTAAAATAAGCAAGTTAGTATCGACTTCCGGTATAACCGGAAGTGCCAGATGCTTGTAATTATTTTAATTGGATTGGCCGCACTACCGTTAGTAGCTCCCTAAATTTTCAAAATTTTCTGGTGCGTACTTTTTCCTATATCGATCGATGCAGTTCCTGGTGAGACACCCTGTATACCTATTGTACCAATTTTTGTCATGATAGTAATACAGGGTGGCCCAAAACATTAAGAATATGTGTTTAAAATAACGAAATTTAAGGTAAAAGAACACAAAATAAACGACAGTACGTGGAGTAGCCACCGTCGTAAAATTTTTATTTATGAACCGATATTTACGTTTTATTTTTTATTATGTAGAACTCGCAAAAAGGCATTAGAAACATGTTCTATTAATTCTGGAACTCAAAGCTACGGCCAACTACGACCATTGTTTATGTGAGAAATATTGAGAAGTACTATTATGGATTTTTTTTAGAATATTGAAACGGATTCTTATTCAGGACCATCTATGTACCTATTGTACCAATTTTTGTCATGATTGTAATAGAGGGTCGCCCAAAACATTAAGAATAAGTTTTTAAAATAACGAAATTTAAAGTAAAAGAACGCATTACTCTTTGTATTATTTTTGTTGATTACAAATGAAACTAAATTTTATGCATCTCAATTAGACCACCACTTTCCATTATGCAATTTTCAATTCTCTGTCGTCATTATTAATTAGTTTCTTCAGGGTTTGTCTGGTGATATTGCGGGAAGCCACTCTAATGCGATCGCAAAGTTCGTCCCTTGTTTGTGGTCTTGATTTATAAATAATTTTAATCTTCTCTCTTAGAAATGAATATAGCGACGTGAGGTCTGGGTATCGCGGCGGCCAATGTATTAAAGGGCTATTTCGCCCTATCCAAAAATTAGAAAAATTTAAATTTAACCAATTCCTCACGATAACGGCATTATGAATTGTTGCTCCATCAAACTGTGGATGTAAATTATACCGATAATCCAGAGGTTGTTCATCAATATCACTCATATCAACTCATTTTGTAAAAATCTAAGAAACGCTGCCCCGTTCAAATTTTCATTAAAAAAGTAAGGTCCAATGATTTTTTCATTGATGATTCCACACTAGACATTCACGTTAGCGGAATATTGTCTCTTGCATTCCACCACCCAATGTGGATTTTTATCAAACCACATCCTAATATTTTGTGAAGATACAATGCCGTTTGTGGTGAAGGTTGCTTCGTCGGTATTTTTTTCAGAAAATTAGGATTTTCTAAATACATGCCTTGCAACCACAAACAGAATTCCATTCTTCTTTCCATGTCACCAACTTCGAGGGTATGCAGAAACTTGGGTTTGAAGGGTTTCTTCCAATTTTTCTTTAAACATCTCTAAATGCGATTTTTCGAGATATTTAAATTTAAACTGGCCTCCCTAATACTGGAGCGTGGATTCTGATTAAAATATTCAAGAATTATTTAATTTCCTGGAACCACGCGATTTCTGTGTTGATTGGGGAGGTCATTTATAGTCCCATTTTGATCAAAAGAACTTTTAATACTGGCAACTATATTATGGTGAATTTTACGATCAGGATGTCTCATATTAAACTCTGCAGCAGCTCCAAAAAAACTTCGTGTTCCTTCGCCAACTAATCGCACAATTTCCACTTTTTCTTGTAAAGAATAATGAGCCATTATTATTCTTTATATACGTAATAGCTAAGTTGTTTTAGTCGTTTATCAAAGAACTAAAATGCTAGTTAAACAGTGACAGTGACAGCCAGTTTTCAACTAACATTTTTTGTTTTCGACGCCTACATAAGTTTTAATAACACAAACCGCTCAGGTTCTTACAAATATAAAAATCTAAATTTTTTTTACAAGTTTATGGTAATTGTTTTTAAAGTTTCGAAATAAATAAAAAATTAAATAACAACAAGCTAAAAACGTACTCTTCGCCAGTTTACTAAACTTTTTATATAATTGTTACACATTCTATAGGATACTCTTCGCAGATTTTTGTAAATAATGTTAGTTTTAAACATTTTTAATTTTATAGTACGAACTTAGTTGGTGAAAGACTCAGTGTATAATACCTAAAGTAAAAATTTAAAAAAAAAACATACTATACCCCATGTGGGTTTCGAACCTGGGACCCTTGGATTCCGAGTCAAAAGCGTAAACACGTAAAAAATGTAAAAAATGTAAATTTTTACAGAAACATAAAAATAAAAAAAAATGCTCAAATTTAAATCATTAATAACATTTTTATTTACTGATCGATTTTGTTCAGAAACAACAGGGTTCTTCCCCTAGCTAACACGAACTTAGTGTCCAAATTTCAGTACAATCGGATTTTTCTTTCTTAAGTTATCGTGCTTACAAGAAACATGAAGGACGGACAGACGGACGGACGGACGGACGGACGGACGGACATTTTGAAAGTTGTTCATAATTCGTTCACTAACACAATGATATGAAATTTTTTTTCTCTACGAGCGATATTTACGATTTTAGAAATGTGCCGATCAAATACAATATACTCTTCGTTTTTGCGAAGAGTAAGTAATAATAATTGTATCAATAAATAATTTAAATAATACAAAAGCAAAGTGTTCTTTTACTTTAAATTTCGTTACTTTAAAAACTTATTTTTAATGTTTTGAGTCACCCTATATTACTATCACGACAAAAATTGGTACAATAGGTATATAGGTGATCCTGAATAAGAATCCGTTCCAATATTCTAAAAAAAAATCCCTAATAGTACTTCTCAGTATTTCGCACTTAATCAACGGTCGTAGTAATAAAAAGAAAAAAAAACATAAAAATCGGTTCATAACTAAAAAGTTTACGGGAATGGCTAGTCCTTAAGTGGGAGACGCTGTATAGTACAGTAACAATTGATATTGTTGTTAATAAATCACTATTATTTAACAAAAAACGAATACCAAAATAAATGACGAGGGGGTGGGGGCATGTGCCTCTGTGCCTCTCCTGGATCCGCCACTGGGACACTAAATAGGGTAAAAAATATTTTTGAAAAAAACTCAACCTTCAGAAAAGGTCATTAAAAATTATGATATAAAATTTCACCGTCGCCCAGTTAATTAAATCTTATTACCTAATACCGATATTGAGGTCGGTGTAAAATAAACAAACAACGAATTCAAACCTATTTTTGACCGACTTCAGTATCGATATTAGATAATAAAATTCAATTAACTGGGAGACAGTGAAATTATATTTCATAATTTTTAGCGACCTTTTTTGGAGGAGGTTCAATTTATTTTACAAACATTTTCTTAAAGACGGTTCAATTCAAAAATAATTCATCCTTTTTAGTGGCCGTCAGTTTGAATTCTTAAACTTTAATATCAAACTCGTTATCAGAGAAGCTTGAAATCACCATGCATCTTTCATGTGAATTTGCAAAATACTGCAATTATCGTAGCCATATTAGATTCGCTTTTTTTAAATTCTTAACTTTTGATTTGATTTTTGGTGTCAGATACTCCTAGATACGATACCTAACTGCTACCTAAATGCAATTCCGACGAAATTTTAATTTTTTATCATAAAATTAAATTTTTAATAACTGACGCATTCGCTAAATTCATAGCTTGATAAAATTGTTAATTGGACCACCGACGAGCCATACGTAGTAAGTTCAAGATTTCATAGAAATCGCTTAAGCCAGTCCAGAATAATAATTGAACAAATATGGGAAAAAACATACATACGGGTCGAATTGAGGACCTCCCTTTCTTTTTAAATTTTATGAAGTCGGTTAAAAAATAACATTTTTGTTCAACAAATATATCAATTCATAGCAAAAATACAAAGAAAAATAACTGTTTGTTTAAATGTCTGTCTTTAAAATTATTTTTGTTAAATTTACCAATCAGTAATTACGGGCTAGGATACGGCAATAGTACAATAGTGGTCGACCTCTTTTTATTTGTGGTTCACAAGTTCATTTCCTTTCCAGTTCAGTTTCGTACCTAGTCACCGGATACGTAAAATTTTTATCATACTTACATTTCATTTAGTTTCCGTTTTATAAAACTAATTTTAATTAATTACGCTATATAATGGAAAGGTGCAGCCTTCCAATCGCATTCCGCAGCAATTTTTACTTTACATGAATACAGGAAACGAAGATTATTCTGGAGATTATCGATGCGTGATCCAGGGTAAAAATAATCTAGATAATTAATTCATCCCTAGTTATATGCTATCTAGGCAGTTCAATAAAAGTTACTAAGCTTAATTAATTATCTACCCACGGAACTAAAATAAATTACTCACCAATAATAAATTTAAAAATAGAAATATGATGATAAACACAAAATAAGAGATTATATCATTCTCACGTTAACAGAATTAGGTAGGTATTAGATAGGTGTCAATTTGTTTATACCTAAATAAATACGTAATTATTAAAATTAAATTTCAAAAATAGTTATTTGAGTAGGTATAGATACATCAGCCCATAAGTTAATGATACATTTTTATCACTAGCTCCAAAAAATAACCGCACGCCACACGTTTACACCAATCGACATAAGAATGAAGAGTTCTCAACTACTTTTGATTCATCTGCATAGGTAAATTAATTACCGTTGTGATATGTTTCATTCATAATTAAAAGTTTTAGTACTTAGTGCTAATTATTAATTTCCTGTTTTATATGATAAATTAATAACATTAGCTTATAAAATTTTAATCAAATAATCCTATTGATATTAATGCATGTAGTGTTTGTTTATACGTATGAAGAAATGTAGTTAAAATATATATATTATACAGGTCAAGGTATAAATAGATAAGCAATTATAGAAATATCTGAACTATGTACCATTATATTATCCTATATGGGTGCTATGAAGTGCTACAGAACAGATTGTTGATCATGCATGGCTGGTGAAGGATGGTGCTTTAGCGAAATGGTCACTACATGTTATCACTGTTGCCTCATCTTATCACAAAGCGATTAGTGCACCTTCTGCTTTCCTTACCTAACCCTAACCACACTTTACAAACAAAACACCGCGAGAACTGAGCGCAAACGCATGCGAGCGATTTCTTGACACGTAGCTTGTAGCTTGTCGTGTTCGGGCATTCGGTAGATTGCGTCATTGAGGAAATCTGGAATAACTGGACATATTTACTAGCGTATAATCATAATCATATAGAAATAAAGGCTGATACTACCATATACATATTGATAATAGTATTGTTAATACGTCTATGCATACTATAGATACACGTTTTTTATTATTGCTCATTTAATATTTTAGAACTCGTTTTAAAATAAATTTTACAATACAATGTACCTAAGTATGTCCATGTTACTTTCACCGTTTTACCACTCACATGTTATTTAAATAATATAAGTAGGTAGGTACATCGGAATAAATAATCCCTACTTAATTACCCTATACCTAAATAAATATCTTATCTCGTCTTACCATAACAGGTAGGTATGTGATTAGGGAGATATATCCATTTACCTAGATGATGACTATCGGATTATCTATCTATTTTCACAAATTTAAAAATAACATTTTCTCGTTACAAAAGAGTTAATTTAAACCTAACAAAGGCTATATTTAAGCAAACAGTACATCGCCACAGGGCCGGTCCTAGCCTTTTTGGCGCCACACGGGCAAAGATAAAAACATGTGCCCCTATATTTGCACATAGTTTAAAAAAAACGATAAAATATGATATGTTGCATAAATAAGCATTTATTTCACGTTTCTAAATGTAGGAACATAATACAGTGGCGTAGCCAGAAAATTCATTTGGTGGGGGGGGGGGCAATAGAACCGGTCTCTCCAGAGGATGAGGAAAACATTTCAGAAAATTGTTGTAAACGTATGTGTAGATTCCTCTACTAGATAATATTGACATTAATTACAAAATATTTATTTCAAGGGATAGTTTGAATACTCCCAGGTAGCAAAGGCACGTGAAAATGACGTGAAAAAATGGTCAGGAGTGACGAGAAATGACGAGTTAGATGACGTAAATGAAACGTGAAAATGACTTCCTAATGTCTCAGACGAATGACTTTTTCAGGTTATATTTGGTAATCCCCCCACAGGTTTTTAGTAATAGGAACATATAAAACTACATACTAGTTAGTAATCTACTTGATAAAAATAAAATAATTAATGCATAAATAAGTTTTGTCCTAATGAATTTGTTTGTTAGCCATCCGTAATTTTATTTACATTAACATATCTAATATTGTTTACCATCACTCCAACTTTTTCTCTCAAGGGTTGCCTGCAAATTATAATGTTTATTAAGTTATTAAATTCATTTTTACTTACCTTTACCAATTGCGGTCCGTAGGGTTCGAACCTACATGGTCTCCCGTTGTCCGTATTACAGTACTGACGCTTCAACCAACTGAGCTCGCTTGGCGACCGCTATTTCCGATGCTAAAAGCAGTATTTATGGTGGCGAATGAAGTCTTTATTATGTAAAATTGAATTTCTTGCCTTATTTAAAATATATGAAAATCTTTCAGGTTCTCGCTTCGAGTTACTAGTATTTTTATTTATTTATAATTATGAAGAAGAACTTATTTAATTTAATTAAACTGTCACCAGTGTCACCTGAGAAGTACGAGTAGTTGTTGAACAATGTAATTATTACATTAATTAGTGGCGGTTCGTTAAAAAAAATATATTTTCCCCAGATCTCGAAATTGAAGAGCAGAGAGGGAGAAATCCGAAAAAAAAATTTTCCTTATCACAAATTTGATGAGCGGTGGAGGGGAAGTCGGGAGTCAACTATTTTAAGAATTAAAGTTTTAAGTTGAGGTACTTATACAAACCTGGGAAGCGTGTTGGAGAAAAAACGGTAAAGGTGTAATATCGTCATCTACAACATAAATAGAATATTTAATGGTCTAAAACAGACCTAAAATTGAAAAAACCAATAATCAATTATTACCTTAAAAAAAACAACTAAAATTTTTTTCGCAATAAAAACAAAAACGGAATGAGCAGGGGCCGAACGGCCGACCTCATGACTTGGAAGACGACGCGACGCCTTAAGCACTCGGCCGCCAACCTTTCTAAGGCTACTTACCTAAAGACTTTATAGTTGGAACATGCATAACGGATAGATTTTTCTTTTTAATGCATTTTAATCTAATTTTATTATTAAAAGAAGAGATAGAAATATAATTTAAACAAATAAACTGCCGAATCTTTGCAAACTCTTCCGAATATAAATTATTTTGGATAATGTTAAAAAACATTATATCCTCGAATAAAAACGCCAATACTTATCCCTCACGACACGGTTTATTTTTTTTTAAACTTTACACTCTGCTTACGATAACAAAATGCCATTAGCGAGTTTTAAAGTTTATAATCCGATAAAATATAAATAAATTTAACACCGAAAAAAGACGACAATATGACGTGATGTGTAGTACGTCATTTTAATGTCATTTATAAGACGTCATTCTGTCGTCGATTTTTAGTGCCCTGACGTCTTTTTGACCAGAATCACCAGATTTTGACGTCATTATAACGTACCCTTGCTACCTGGGCTGCTTTGTACTGATAGAGATTATGCGCCTTTATTTTTGGTTCATGGAGGACGGCTTGGGGGGGAGGCATGGCTCCCCTGGCTGCGCCCCTGACATAATATATAATCTTTAAATACTTAAATGAAACATGTTTCTGTATAAACATAAACAATCATTTGTGTGAATTGTATGATTACCGTATTTATAATTTTATTTTTTATAACTTAGAGTTTTGTAGTAAAACAATTAGGGTAGCGCTGGCGCTCGGCTCCTCCTCACAGGCGGTTCTGCATGTTCCGCCTGTTCCGCCTGTCCGTATAGGGCCAGCACTGCTTACTTAACCATCAAAATAATTTGAGGTAAGTACTGGATATTATTGAGTGTAGTCAAAATTTTTGAATAGAATTGTTTGGCTGCAGCAATTTTATTATTTTAATTTATTTTATGTATGATAACTAGTGATATGAGCAGTTTTGAATTAAATCGGACCATGCGTAAAATTTTAACAATTTATTTTTCAACGCTGAAATTTTCTGTTATTTTCCTTATTATCTCCGGTCCTAGTAATTCCATCGCAAAAAAACCGCTGCCCAAGGAATCACTATTTATTTCCACATCCAGATTTTGTATTCAAGTCTCTCACAATGAAAAAATTTAGTATGCGGAGAGAATTGTTTATGGAATTTTAATAATATGATATTTGAAATCGTCTACCACAAAAACCCATAAAACGATATCCCACATCGGTAGTGGGGTGGGGGTGGTGATAGGGGATGGTAGTGGGGGTTGATGAAGTAAAAAAATATTTTGAGGTTTTTGGTTCTTGTACACACACTAAATCACAATTTTTTTCATCCCCTTTAATAATGGGATGGGGTGGTATAAAAGGCTAATGCCAAAAAATTTTTTGAGACCTTACCTTCTTTTGTATATACTAAATACAATTTTATGGACTCTTACCTGCTTGATTTACCTATTTACTCCCCATTTACCCCAATTTACCCCCCCAACTCTTCGACGGAATAAGATGAAAATATAATCTAGTTCCAGATCCCGCTAAAGTACATACGTGTACCAAATTTCAAGCCAATATCTTAAACGGTTTCAAAGTAATCGTACGCGCAAAAAAATTTACAGACATTTTTTTTCGCTCAAACTTAAAATCTCGAGGTTTCATGACATTCTAAGCCTATTTGAACAACACAAATTTTCAATATTTTTTTTTGTCGTTACTATACTTTCACTGGATGTGAAAGTAATAAAGATGCTAAATTGTTCGAAATAAACTTTCGAATAAAACTGAATAGTCCAGTCAACGAATGACCTAAAGGGTGGTGTAGAGTGCGTGGGCAGGGACCTAAGCTTAGGGACTTTAGAAGGTTGTTCAGGGTGTTTAGGGAGTGAACATACTGAAAGTCCTGACGTCTAGGAGGTGAGGGGGCACAAGGAGAGTCCCACTTTTGTTTTTTCGCTTATATCTCTAAAATGGTGCATCGTAGGGAAAAATTTTCTTATACATAATGAAAGCTCATGAAATTCTCTACAACTTTCATTTTATATACTTTTTTCGAATTCGCAACCGTTTTCGAGCTACACGCTCCGAAAAAGTGAAAAGATGATAAAAAAAAGTCATATATAAGGTAAGTAATTTTATTCGATTTCAATAATTCTCATTGTTCTCACTCTCAATAACTTCTCAATGTTAAACTCAACTTTCTCTGGATTCACGTTTTCATCCTCTTTGGCCGTAAGGCTCCTGGTAAGGGTTCCTTGTCCAAGGCATTCTTATCCTCAGTGGTGGGTGGTTCTTGCTGAAGGGGCTCTACGTCTTCTTTGTCGTCGTCCTCGTCGCAAACAGGCACGCCGTTGAGGCATTTTCCTTGGCAGTGGAGGCACGCCGCAGAACAGTTGCCACTACCACAATCCTTGGTGCAGCGGCAAAATATCGTTTTCAGTAGGACCTCCGGTGCTTGTAATTGGCACCAGGGTGTCTCCTACATGTTTCCACCCCCACTCTTGAGGGGGCAGCTCATTCCCGAGCCATTGCTGCACTTGGTGGTAGGTGCGCCGAGAATGCTGTTTAGCTGCGCTCTCAGTTGGTGGGAGGGAGCTGATGTCAGGCTTAATATTGCCACTGACCTCATGAACAACTGGAAGCGGTACTGGTTGAGGGAGGTCTGTCTTGCTGGTGCCCCATACCATTTGAGGAAGCAAATCTTCCCAGCCTCTTCAACCTCGCCTTGAGTGGAGGAGGAGTTGTAAAAGATCCCTGCCGCTTCCTTGATGATTTCTGACTTAAGTACAATTTTGAGAAGCCCACCTTGCTTTTATTTAAAGTTAAAGAGGTAAAAATCTCTAGACTAAATCCCCGAAATCATAAAAACTAAGATAGAAACACTAATTTTAAATGTTATCCATTTGTAAAATATTTATTCATATTTCACTTTTACCAATTAGATGGCCCCCCGAGGTCTCCGGATCTTACGCCACTTGATTTTTTCATATGGGGCTATCTCAAGAAATAGTTTATAAAACTCCACTGCAAAATAAGGAAGACTTGGAAATGAGAGTTAGGTTAGCAATAATTACCGAATTGCAGTTAGAAAATGTGCTTGGAGGTTCTGTTACAATAATTCGACGCTGCAGGAAAAATAATAACATTTTGAGATTCTTCGAAAACAATTTTATGTAAAAGAAAGCAAAATCAGTGAATTATATTGGGTAAAAGTGAAAGATGAATAAATATTTTACAAATGGGACAAATTTAAAATTAGTGTTTCTATCTTAGTTTTTATGATTTCGGGGATTTAATCTAGAGATTTTTTCTTTAATTTAAAAATTCTACAGTCTCTTCGGCTACTGATTAGAACAAAACAAATATGGAATACAAAATTGTGTACCAGGCTTCTTTTGATATCGCAGCACATTAAGCATTAATTACCGTCACATTTCATACCATAGCCAACTTGACTTAGTGCAATAAAATGGTTTTCAGCAGCCATTTTAAAAACGAATGCCATTTTGCTATACATAGTTGAAAAGAGAAATCTAAGTAGAATCAGATAGGAAAGAAATATATACAGGGTGCCATTTAAAATAACGAAGTAGATGTCACTTCCGGTGAAATCGGAAGCGAAAAAAAATTTTTGCTTTTACCAAAAAAAAGGACAATCATGCCATCCATATATGTCTACCAAATTTCAAAATAATATCTTTTTAAATAAGCATTCTACGGGGTGTTACATATCTCCTGTGTCACCCGGTATATTTGTAACTATATACAGGGTGATTCTTTTAAGGCGGCCATTAGAATATTTCCCACTTGCAGATGAGATAGACATTTGAGATTTGGTACTCTACCATAGTCGACCATTGCGAGTCCGAAAATAATAATTTCAAAATGGCGGCACTTCCGGAAATACCGGAAGTCGATACCAACTTGCTTATTTTAAATGGAACACCCTTTATATTTTCGACTTTTCGAAATGACCATAAAATTCTGAGTCAAACCATGTAGCACACCCTATACCTAAACCAAGCAGTTTCGGAGATATTTTCCATTTTATAAAAAATTTGACAGGTGTAACGGTTTGCAAGAACCGTTATAACTTTCTACGTGTAGGAGATCCTTATTTGCTCTTTGGTACGTAGAAAAAACATGAGATGAGCTACTCTTTACAAAAAAATAGATTCCAAAACAGTATACCAAGTGTTTTATTTTTCACGTTACATTTTGTCAAATTCAAACCTCAAAAACTTTTTTATTTCAAATGGAACACCCTGTATTTTTTTACATCAAATTATGTTAAATTAAATTCCTTTTTTTCTAGTATAAGCATTGTTGGGGTTAAAGTTACAACTTTTCAAAAATTTTTAATAAAAATTGCCATCAACTTACCCATGATTAGAAACAATCATTAATCTCAGTCATTCTTTAATGTTAAAAAACGCCAGTATGTTTAAATTACACCCACGAAGACTTTTAGGTTTGTTTATTATTTATGGAGAATGTGATAAAATAATACCAACAACATGTAAACACATTTGCTACTGTAAAACGCATATTGGATAATTTTAGAATATTTGGCTTTGTTAAATGGCACGTGCCAAATTGTATTATGGTAATCGATGTAGAATTAAATTTGAGGTGGACTTATATCAGCATGTCCTATATCTAACCCATGTACTTTTTTAATTATTCGCAAGCTTTTGTTGAAAATTATAATTTATCCAAAAAAACGTAGAAGCCTATGAAACAATTGAACAATAAAATGGGTATCGAGTAGCAAATGTGTTACATGTTCTTGGTATTATTACTTTATCACATTCTTCATAAATAATAAACAAATCTAAAAGTCTTCGTGGGTGTAATTTAAACGTGCTGGCATTTTTTAATAAAAGAGAATGACTGACATTAATGATTGTTTCTAATCATGGGTAAGTTGATGGCAATTTTTACTAAAAGTTCTTGGACATTTAAGAAAATCGACAATATTTCGAAAAGTTATAACTTTAACCCCAACAATGCTTATACTAGAAAAAAGGAATTTAATTTAACATAATTTTATCTAAAAAAATACAGGGTGTTCCATTTGAAATAAAAAAGTTTTTGAGGTTTGAATTTGACAAAATGTAATGTGAAAAATAAAACACTTCGTATACTATTTTGGAATTTATTTTTTGTAGAGAGTAGCTCATCTTACGTTCTTTCTACGTACCAAAGAGCAAATAAGGATCTCCTACACGAAGAAAGTTATAACGGTTCTTGCAAACCGTTGCATCTATCAAATTTTTTATAAAATATCAAATATCTCCGAAACTGCTCGGTTTAGGTATAGGGTGTGCTACATGTTTTGACTTAGAATTTTATGATCATTTCGAAAAGTCGAAAATATATAGGGTCTTCCATTTAAAATAAGCAAGTTGGTATCGATTTCCGGTATTTCCGGAAGTGCCGCCGTTTTGAAATTGTTATTTTCGGACTCACAATGGTCGACTAGGGTAGGATACCAAATCTCAAATGGCTATCTCATCTGCAAGTGGGAAATATTCTAATGGCCGCCTTAAAAGAATCATATATGCGACTTTTTGAATACATTTAAGAAATCGTTTTATTGTATTGGTATTTTATAGCAATAATATCAAAAGGTGAAGTATGTGCTTTATAACGCAATTAAATGAAACTTCAGTAAAGCTGTTTTATAGTGACGGAACTATTTATACAATTATTTTGTAATGGATGCAATAGGCTGTACACAAAATATCAACAATGACTGGAGTATTTTATATAAATTTTTTATAGTGTTTCTGAGAGTAATGTTCTTTTATAAAATTTGTGTCGGAAACATTTCTGCAGCTTTTATAAAATACCAAATGAGGTCATTTAGTCAAATTTCATATTTCATATCCACTACATAATCCTCGTCTGAAATTACGTAGCTTCCGCGTATACAGTGATATACAAGCCGCTAGAAGGTGGGACGAGAACGCTGTATTTCCCAAGATGGGTCACTCATCCAAGTACTAACCGCGCTCGACGTTGCTTCAACGGAATATCGACTGACATTCACATTGAAGTCGCCTCTACGCTCGCCCTTAGATACGATAAGTAGTTTCAGAAAAATACTGCTACTTTAGACATAAACCGCCGCTCAAAGTGCTGACGCCATTGAATCCGAAACTCTGTCTCGAAGATGGGTTTATGGCTATTTAAAAGCAGATTTTGTCTAATCTGCAAAAGATACTTAATTGTGGTGATTTGGGTACTCTTGGACTATTTTAACACAAGAGTATGTAGCATATAAGTGCCGAAAAGAGGAGAATGAAAATGCAACTAGGATTGAATGACGTCACGCAGCGTCGATGTTTTTGGTTATTTTTAAAGAATATCCCGGTTTTTTGTATTTCGCTCTAAAATTAAGAGATCTTTTGGAAAATGCAATAAAAAAAAACCGCTACTCAAGGAATCACTACTTCCACATCCAGATTTTCTATCCAAGTCTCTCAAACGAAAAAATTTTGTGTGATTTTGAAATGATTGCTTATGGAACTTTAATAATATAATATTTGAAATCGTCTACCCCAAAAACCCATAAAACGATATCCCACATCGGTAGTGGGGTGGGGGTGGTGATAGGGGGTGGTAGTGGGACTGGATGAGCTAAAAAAATATTTTGAGGTCTTTGTTTCTTGTACACACACTAAATCACATTTTTTTTCATCCCCTTAAATAATGAGGTGGGGGCGGTAATGGGGGTGGCTAATGCCAACAAATTTTTTGAGACCTTTGTCGTTACTATACTTCCACTGGATGCATTGGCGCGACTAGAGAATTTTTCAGGGGGTGGCCAGGCCCCTTGTGTTTGAAACGCAAAGTTCAGTGGCGTCTCGTGCATAAGATACTTAGGTGTTCTGTAGATATATATGTGTACACGGGGCGGCTAGTGATAGCGCCGCAGGCAAAAGCGCCGCGGGCGAAAATGTTTTGTCATTTCAAGGTGATTTAATGACCTTGACCTTGACAAAAGAAGTCATCGTGCTCTGGCAACGCTGGCCAAAAGGCGAGCCGGCCGCCTTTGGTGTACAGTAACATTTTGAAATTAATGTTACATTGAACTTTCGATGCTCGTAGCCACCCTCTGGAATTAAAACAATTTAAACATAATTATTAACAAGCTTAAAAACGTACTCTTCGCCTGTTTGCTGAACTTTTTACATAATTGTTACACATTCTATAGGATACTCTTCGCAGTTTTTTGTAAATAATGTTAGTTTTAGATATTTTTAATTTTCTAGTACGAACTTGATAAAAGACTCATTGTAAAATAAAGTGAAAATAAAAAAACTGTAGCATACCCTCTTTGGGTTTCGAAACCGGGACCTTTGGATTTCGAGTCAATTTCAATTCAATTCAAAACAAATTTATTATAAGTTTTAGTTTACAATAATGCGCCTCAGTCGAGGCCCAATTTAGAGCCGACCACACCACCACGGCGCGCAACGTCGTGGTAGATGAGTGGTCGGGTGAAGAGGGCTCGGCTTTGGCTATAACAATAATTCACGAGGGTTGGTTAGGCCTCCTGTCTTGCATGAGAAAACTTACGCCTAACAATTTGGGTGATATAACTAAGAATAGTTTAAAAACACTTACAGCTACTTAAAACTAGATTTAAAAACTTGTGTTAAGGGCGCGCGCACAACACACGCGCACTTGTTTTTATGCAGTTTTGGTTGGTGACACAGGGAAAAACTCAATGAAAAAACCCGTTCGAACAAGTCACAGTCTTCATCCGGTGGTCTGCCCGCCTCCGGAAAGGTAGGGTGAAGGGGAGAGTGTGATTTTAAAAGTTGGGATTTGCTGGAGGTTATTGGTCTAAAGGGGATTTGGAAAGACAAAAAGGGACAAAAAGAACAAAAATGTAACAAAACAACAAAAAATGAATGAAGGGAATAGAGAGGGGTTTAAGGTAAAAGGTGGTGAAATTAGAGTAAAGGGTGGTGAAAGGGAAATTGTGGTATAGGATAGGTTTGGCTAGGGAAGTTGCCGAAAGATAGGCAACGCCTGGTATGGTAATGTGTGTTTTAGATCGAAAAGTATGGCATTATGCTGTCTGATTCGTGTGATGTCTCGGGTTAGCGGACTGTCGCCCAATTTGAATTGATAGAATTTTTGGGAGGATTCCCGGACGAAGTCCGCTAGTGGGGTTATGTCGTGGCAACGTGCATAGAGGTCTCTGAAGGAGGTGTACCTGTCTGAGTCTGAAATGAGGCGCATAAATTTGTGTTCCAAGACTTTGAATTTGTTCATTGTCGTGGCCGGGATGCTGCACCACACCGGCGCCGCGTATGTGATGGCCGGCCTGATCACCATCGTGTACAACAGCTTTTTGTTCGTCCTGTTTAGTCCGCTACCCCGCGCCAGGAGCGGGTACAGACTCCTGGACATGGAGTAGACCTTACGTACCGTCTCGTTAATGTGTGTATTGAAAGTCAGCCGTCTGTCTAAGTTGACCCCCAAATATTTCACGCACCGCTTAATTGGAATTTGGCGGCCCCCTATCGAAAGTGGTGTGAGAATTCTGTTCTCGGTGAAGCGGCGCGTGAAAAGAATCGACTCCGATTTCTCGGCGTTGATCCGAATCTTCCACTTGTCGTAATACGCCGTGGCGCGGGCCATGTGCGCCTTCAGCAGCATGTTCGCTGCTTGTGCGTTGTGTGAATGCGCGTACATGGCCGTGTCGTCGGCGTACTTGGCAAGGTTCGTATTCGGGAACTCCGGGAAGTCGGAGACGTACAGGTTGTACAGTTTTGGCGACAGGCACGACCCCTGGGGGACGCCCGCGCGGATGTCCCGCCGAGTTGAGAGTTTGTTATTCACCCTGACCCGCAGCGATCTGCCTGTCAGGAAAGAGTGAATAAGTTTGATGATGTGCGTCGGAAAGTTGAGCGTGTTCAGTTTGTAGAGTAAGCCCGGGATCCATACGGTATCGAAGGCTTTCTCAATATCGAGGAGCACCATCACGGTGCTCTTTCCGCGGTTGCACTGCACTTTGACGTCATTCACGATCCTGACGACCTGGTGTACAGTGCCCCTGCCTTTCTTGAAACCGGATTTCGAGTCAAAAGCGTAAGAACTACTCCACCACCTCACACGTAAAAAGATGTAAATTTTTACATTATAAGACACGAGCTAAAATCATATTTCCACGGTTGTATATTGCATTATAAAATGTATATTTGTAAAATATATAAATATTTAGATATTAAAATGAAATATCATTCCACCAGATTTCTATTCAATTACAAAAACAAAAATCATTTTTTTTTTCCAAATTTAAATCATTAACAACATTTTTATTTTTCGATCGATTTTGTTCAAAACAATAGGGTTCTTCCTCTAGCTAACACTAACTTACTGTCCGAATTTCAGTACAATCGGATTTTTCTTTCTTGAGTTATCGTGCTTACAAGAAACGTGACGGACGGACGGACAGATGGACATTTCGAAAGTTGTTCAGAATTCGTTCACTAATACAATGATATGAAAATGTTTTGTCTGCGAGCGATATTTACGGTTTTAGAAATGTGCCGATCAAATGCAATACTCTTCGTTTTCTTATTTGCGAAAAGTATAATAATTATGGTCAGAATTTTTGGTAGTTCTGCAGCTCTGCAGCACTTATAAAGGAACCTCTGAATTACTATTATACCTAGATGGGAAATCCTATTTTAGCTATTTCATCGACACGGCCATATACATTATGCATAAAACTACTTTTCACTTTCAGTCAAATTATAAAATGTAATATAAAAGTAAGAGATTTAATATTAGGAACACATACGCTTCAGATTTTCTATTTTTATTTAAAAAATTCACAAGAAACTGAAACTTAAATCCTAAATCAATGAACTAATGAACAAAAACATTAAAACAAAACGTTTAGATATTTAAATTTATGGATTCCGAATTATTTAGTGATACATTAGTCGATAAATTTAATTTTTTTTGCTAATTTTTATTCTTTCCTCTGGGGTGGGCCTTGGTTAGTTTGGGGTGGACCCGGCCCACCCTGCCCCCCCCCCCTAGTTGCGCCTATGACTGGATGTGGAAGTAAAATATGGTAAATGAGCCTGTTGCTAGTTGAGATGTTGGTCATAAACCACTAATAAACATATTAGCCGGAGAGCCGGCCGTCGAATATCCTATGAATAAGATACATGAAAAACTTTTTGTGAGTGATTAGTACTACCACAGACCTAAAGGGAGCCACCTTTTATACGAGCTAATTTTGCTCGCGTCATGGATTTTTGACCTCACTTCCGGTTACGATTATTAATATTCTCTTAAGTTATCAAGGGCGCGGAACACAATGGTGACAATATTTTCCGACCTAGCGTCCAACCGCTACCCCCAAATCGAAAAAAACCATCCCTTTTTCCAATTTTCCGCTGCTACGCTTGCGAGGGCTTGCCAGGTCTGGTTTTTCTTGGTGAGATTGAATAAAATAAGTAAATATTGACCACAGGTCACCTAATCCACCGCCGAGGGTTGAAACTACCCCCACCTACAATAATTAAATGCCACGTTTTCGAGGGCGAGGAATACGTTGGTGATAATATTTCCCAACCTACCCTTCACCCACTACCCCTAAACATTTTCAAATTTTCCGGTGCTAGGCTTGCGAGGGCCTATCGTATCGTTTTTTTTTGTCAGTTAGAATAAAATAGTTAAATATTTGCGACAAGTGACCTAACCCACCCCCGGGGGTTGAATCTACCCTCATCCCCAATAACTAAATGCCACGAGAATAATAAAAATCAGCTAGAAAGCAGTATACCCCCGTTTTCGAAGGCAGGGAATGCGATGGTGACAATATATTTCGACCTAGAATCCAACTGCTACCCCTAAATCGAAAGAACCACCCCTGCCTTTTCCCGATTTTTCCGTGCTATGCTTGCGAGGGCTTGTCGGATCGGGTTTTTTATTGGTTAATTTGAATAAAATAAATAAACATTGACACAGGGGTGAAAATAAAAATTGAATTGTGATTTAGTGTGTGTACAAGAACAAAATCGCAAAATGGGATGAGTTTTTTTCGATTTGGGGGTAGTGGGGAAGGGTAGGTCGGGAAATATTGTCACCATCATATTCTCCGCCTTCGAAAACGGGGGTATACTGCTTCGTTGTTTTCGTGGCATTTAGTTATTGGGGTGAGGGTAGTTTCAACCCCCGGGGGTTGGTTAGGTCACCTGTTATAAATGTTTAACTATTTTATTCTAACTGGCCAAAAGAAAAACGATATGATAGGCCCTCGCAAGTCTAGCACCGGAAAATCGGAAAGGGGGTGGTATTCAGGTTTAGGGGTAGCGGGTGAAGGGTAGGTCGGGAAATATTATCACCAACGTATTCCTCGTTCTCGAAAATGGGAGTATACCGTTTTCCAGCTGATTTTCGCTGTTTTCGTAGCATTTAGTTATTGGGGGCGAGTGTAGTTTCAACCTCCGGGAGTGGGTTAGGTCACCTGTGGTCAATATTTACTTATTTTATTCAATCTGACCAAGAAAAACCAGATCTGGTATAGCCAATAGGGCTATTAAATAAATTTAATAATAAGTTTTGAAAGAATTGTATTCGATGTAAAGCAGGCGGTCCGTTGTCTATTAAATGTTAGGCAAGTAAAAGATCCCTACTCTTCTTAAGGGAAGAGGTTCGGCAAAATTTCCAGGTTGGGGGTAACTCGTCTCCTGGCGTCGGTGATAGGCCCTGGTAGCGGAAATAGGCCGACGTTAAATAGTTAAAAAAAAAAAAAAATTTAAAATATAATATAATTGTTGTTAATTCATTTTTTTGTAATAAGCATAGTTATGAAATATATATCTTAAATGCAGTATGTACCCTACATCTGGCAAGCCCTGGCAAGCGTAGCACCGGAAAATCGGAAACAGAGGTGGTCACCATCGTGTTCCCCGTCCTCGAAAACTGGGGAGTACACGTCTTGCGGTCCGGTGGGGTAAAAGTTTTACCCCAAGGGACTATTAATGACCTAAGAAAACATTAAAAATCGTAACCGGAAGTGAAGTCAGAAATCCATGACGCGGGCAAAATTAGCTCGTATAAAAGGTGGCTCCCTTTAGGACTGTGGTAGTACTAATCACTCACAAAAAGTTTTTCATGTATCTTATTCATAGGATATTCGACGGCCGGCTCTCCGTCTATATTTCTTTTACTCTTATTTTGGTAATATCATTAATGTAAATTTTACTAAAATAGTCCCTTGAGGTAAAGCCTTTGCCCCAAAAGTTCCGCGACTGGACCGCAAGACATGTACCCCCTGTTTTCGGGGGCGGGGAACACGATGGTGACAATATTTTCCGACCTACGTTCCAACCACTACCCTTTTTTATGAGTTTCAGGTGCTCGGCATTTTTTATCGGAAAATTTTATTAGTGAAAGTTGTTCAGAATTGTCCAAAAACCTTAAGCCCAATATTTCATTAAAATAAAAAAATTGAAAAAAACGATAAATTTAAATTTAAATATTTTTGGACTTGGACATTATTTAAAAAAAATTCAATATTTTTTAATTTTGATTAAATTTTGGATTTAGGGTTTTTGGACAATTCTGAACAACTTTCATTAATAAAATTTTCCGATAAAAAAATGCCTAGCATCGGAAAATCGGAAAAGGGGTGGTTTTTCCGGTTTAGGGGTAAGTCGGAAAATATTGTTACCATCATGTCCCCCCCCCCTCGAAATTAGGGGGAAGATGTCTTGCGGTCCGGTCGCAGAACTCTTGGGCTTTTTCCTGTTTTGTGGTTTACCTCAAGGGATTAAAATTTTTAATCTTTGATATAAACTACATCGTTCATTAACTATAAGAGTCCAATAAACATCAGAACGTACCGAATCGAGAAATAAAAAAAATACGTGTTCAATATTTAAAAAAAGCTATCCAGTGATACCAAAGTTGACCTCCCCCCCGTTCCCCACTCCCGGGGGTGAGGGATAACTTTCAAATCTGATATTTTTAGCCCCATTTTTTATTGCAGATTTGGATTTTACGTGTAGGTTTTAATTGAAACATTTTTTTTCAATTCTGCAATAATAAAATTATTTAAGATTTGAAATTCAATCAACTTTGGTATCACTGGATAGCTTTTTTTTAAATATTGAACAAGTATTTTTTTACTTTGAGATTAGTATTTTGCGAGACAGGTATTTTTAAAACTGAGCGAAATTTTATTTCTTAGTTTTTAGAGATATTTTTTGAAGGCGGTTCGATTGTTTAAAAAAAAATTTTCAGCGTTTTCAGTAGCTTGTTTTATTTATTGAACTTCTACATAGTAAAGGAAACTATTGTGAGAAAATCTGTACACTCGTCTTGGTGCGAAATGAAAAACCGCTACTTTCACATCCAAATATCCGGTGGGAGTGGTGGTAATGGGGATGGGCGATGTCAAAATAAAATTATTAGTCATTTGGCTCTTGTACACGCACTAAATCGCAATTTGCACAATGAAGTGGGGTTGATAATGGGGCGGTAGTGGGGGCGGCTGATGTCAAACCAAAAGTTGAGGCGTTTGGTTCTTGTACACACACTAAATCACAATTGTATTTTTTTCACCCCCTTTAATAATGAAATGGGGGTGGTTGATGCCAAAACAATTAAGACCTTCGCTTCTCGTACATACATACACTAAATCCCAATTTTATGGACTCTTGCTTGCTTGCTTTGCCTATTTACCCCCATTTACCCCCCACTCCTTCAACGGAATACGATCAAAATATATTCTAGCTCCAGATCTCGCTATAATATATCGGTGTTGAGAGCAGAATGCTACGGGTAATTCTAAGCACGTTAGATAAAGCCGTAATTGATTTGCGAAAAAAGATTTTCACAAAAGGACAAGTCCTATGCCGCTCTGAGCCGAGTTAAAATGGACCCCGCACGTTTCTTATGTAAAATAATGCCTGGTAGATTTGGTTGAAATTGGAACATGTTATTTATGAAATCATCCTGAATAAAAGTCTCCATGGGAGCAAGGACGAAAAATTAATAGTTTTTAAGTTATGCAGCTTTGAAGTTGTCTATCCGTGATATATCAAATTCGGAACGAATTATGATGTGGCTGAAGAACAGCTCAAGTTTGACACGAATTTTCAAAATTAGAAATCCAACAAACTCATTAGCTTCCTCCCTAGATATGGACTACAATACGAACCGGAAGTTGCATGATTAAGTCCATTTTTTAGAGTGAAAACTTTTTCTCTTTCAGTCTCCGTATAGACCTGCGTGTTAAGTACGTATAAAGGGTAAATAAATGGATTTTAGGCCTCCTCGCCAGATATGGACCACAATAACACAGGGCTGAAGTCCGAACCGGAAGTTGCATAATTAAGTCCATTTTCAGGGGTGAAAACTTTTTCAGCGTATATATAGACCTGCGTAATAATCACATATTCAGTCTCAAAACCATCATACAATGAAATATTCATTCCCCGGCGTAAATATCTGTCAGGTCTGTAATGCAATTTCCTTGCATTATTAACATCATTGAAAATAATGACCTGGGCGACAGCGTGCTGTATAATTTGTAAAGAAAATTGTTGAACGGGCACGTCTCTCAATAAAAGTCTCAATTAATTCATACTGTTGTCTTAAAAAGCATTCAGCTGATTCGTCTCCATGCAAGGCTCTCTTTCGTTGCGAAATGGTATGAGATGATAGGAAGTTATAATAATATGTTGTTGTAAAAAATTTATCATTATTATAAATCGAGAACGAAGTTTTTAATTGAAACCACCGGCGACTCCGCCAAATCTTCGAATATGCTCTAGAGATGGGCACGTGACGTGAATTTCGCCGTGTCACGGCGTGTCACGGCGTGAGCGTGTACACTTAAGGTACCAAATCACGGAAAATTTCGTGAGTGTGCGTGAGTCAAGAGATCCCGTGCGTGAGCGTGCGTGAGATAATATTCACGCCGTGACACGACGCCCCATCTCTGATTTAAAACTTCAACCTGTCGTGTCGTGACAAGAATAAGAAGCGAAGCGATAGACGGAAGACGGAACACGAGCGCGAGAAGGGAGGGAAAAGGACAGGAGACAGGATGAATGACGCAACATTCAAATCAAACTGCGTAATTGCAATCTCTCTCTACTGCATTCGCCAGTCGCCTAGCCCTCCTGGCCTGGTCTGGTCACTCTGGTCCAGAGATGGGCACGTGACGTGAATTTCACCGTGTCACGGCGTGAGCGTGTACATTTAAGGCACCAAATCACGGAAGATTTCGTGAGTGTGCGTGAGTCAAAAGATCCCGTGCGTGAGCGTGCGTGAGTTTGCCTTAACATATATCAGTCGTGCGTGAGTGTGCGTGAGCTAAAGGTTTAAAGTCGTGAGAGTGCGTGAGCGTGAGTCAAAATCGACTCACGCGCCCATCTCTAATATGCTTGTAATATAAAAAATTGTTTCCAATTTTTGTTCACTTTACACTGGATGTAGTCCAATCAATGAATGCCCAAAAAGGGATTGTAGAGAACATTTTACAGGGGAGAATTTTTCTCTTCAGGGATGTGTTGGGAGTAGTCAGGGGGTAAACATACTAAAAGTCCCCGCCCCTAGCCCCGCCGCTTCAGGGGGGAGGGGGTGGAAAGGTTCCTCTTTTGGATTCTTCGCTTATAACTCGGAAACGATGCGTCGTATGGGAAAATGCAATCTGTGCAAAATTAAACGTAATTAAATTTCCTACAAGAATGTTTATATTCATTTTCTTCCTAAGTGTTATATTTTACGAGATATTCGCCAGCGAAAATCGATAATTAATAAAAAAAAAAAAAAAATCAATTGTGTAGCTTGAATATTTCTATCAAAGCGGTTTACCGTGGTCTGCTAATAAATCAGTCACAAAACAATCTTTATTTTACAACACTCGACGTATTTACTAACGTAATATTTTGTCGAAGTCTAGACATTTCCTTAAATATACAGTGTGACTCACTTAAAATGAAGATACACTTATAACTTTTTCATTTTGCTTCCGATTTGAATCAAATTTTACTTAAGTATAGAATAAATTAGGATCTACTTATGACCAGAAAATCATTCACCTGCTATAAAGGCAAAGCCACCTGCGGTACCAAAATATGCTGAAAAAAAATAAAACATTTTGAATGTTAGAAATTCTAAAAAATGCATCCAATCGGCGCCACAAACGTACATACACCAAAATTTGATTTGATTATTGATGGGGGATATTTCATACATAAGCTCATCTGGCAAAGGGGGTCCTCAGCTTTCGCAATTTGTGGTGGCTACGTAAAATTCATCGTTCGTAAGATTAAAAATCAATATGATTTTTAATCTTTTTCCTCATATTTTGGTACCGCAGGTAGCTTTGCCTTTATAGCAGGTGAATGATTTTCTGGTCATAAGTAGATCCTAATTTGTTCTATACTTGAGTAAAATTTGATTCAAATCGGAAACAAAATGAAAAAGTTATAAAGGTATCTTCATTTTAAGTGAGTCACACTGTATATTTAAGGAAATGCCTAGACTTCGACAAAATATTACGTTAGTAAATACGTCGAGTGTTGTAAAATAAAGATTGTTTTGTGACTGTGATTTATTAGCAGACCACGGTAAACTGCTTTGATAGAAATATTCAAGGTACACAATTGATTTTTTTTTATTAATTATCAATTTTCGCTGGCGAATATCTCGTAAAATATAACACATAGGAAGAAAATGAATATAAACATTCTTGTGGGAAATTTAATTACGTTTAATTTTGCATAGATTACCTTTTTTCGTGCGACGCATCGTTTCCGAGTTATAAGCGAAGAATCGAAAAAAGGAACCTTTCCACCCCCCTCTCCTACTGAAGCGGCGGGGCTAGGGGCGGGGACTTTTAGTATGTTTACCTCCTGACTACCCCCAACACATTCCTGAAGAGAAAAATTCTCCCCTCCAAAATGTTCTCTACAACTCTTTCATTGACTGGACTAATGTAGTTAGATAAATTTAGTGTGGGATCACCGCCGGACCATAGCCTACAACAAGTTTGACAGAAATCGCTTAAGGTACGCCAGAGAAATCGTTAAACAGATATAAAAAAAACATACATACTTCTCGAATTGAGAAGTGGGTTAAAAGGTGTAACATCAGAACACGTATATAACTGACATTTTGTGGTAGGTAGGTATTTATTTCCTTATAGTAGGTAAAAAATAATCAAGAACTAAAAAAATCAAATATAAGGACATTTGTGGAATGCTTGTTTCAAATTTTAAAATCTGTAATATAGTTAATTTTGATGTTAACAAATAGCTATCTCTATATATAACTGTAAATTGAGAGTTTATTTAAAACGTCTTTTAAAGCAAAATTTTCTACCTGTAACTGTTAACTTGGACAAACGACTGACGATTAACATACATATAAACGAAACAATACGCAAGGTCTACTCCATGTCCAGGAGTCTGTACCCGCTCCTGGCTAGGTGTAGCGAACTTAGGACAAATAAGAAACTGTTGTACACGATGGTGATCAGGCCGGCCATCACATACGCGGCGCCGGTGTGGGGCAGCATTTCGGCTACGACAATACGAAAACTCAAAGTTCTTGAACACAAATTTATGCTCCTCATTTCTGATTCTGGCAGATACACTTTCCTCAGAGATCTAGACGCACGATGTCACGACATAACCCCACTAGTGGACTACGTTCAAGAAATCTCCCAAAAATGTTACACCTTCAAACTGGGCGATAGTCCGCTAACCAGTAACATAACCCAAATCATAATGCATAATTCCCCATTCCAGATCAAACACCTCCTACCGTACCAAGCGTTGCCTATCTTCCGGCAACCTCTTCCCTATACTTTCCTATACTACAACCTACCATTTCCCTATTTCTGATCTTTCCTCAACTTTATCTTTCCAATCCTTTCTATTATCTTTGTGTATGTTCTATTTTTGTTTCTTTTTTTTTTATTCTCTATGTTCTTTTTGTCATCAAAAATTCCATTTTGGCCGATAAACCTTTAAAAAAGTCAAACATTTTAAACCCTATCCTTTTTCCACCACATTTTCCTGGCGTCAGGGAGACCACCAGGTCGGCAGTTCTCGTGCGGGTTTTTTCGTTTAGCCTTTCACCCGAGTCAACAGCCAAAATGTATTCAGTGTTACAACCAGTTACTAGTTCTAAGTTTTATATGTATTAGTTTTAGGCCTATGTGGGGAGCATTATTTTTAAAGGTATTATTAATTTTAAACCTACGTTAGGTGGGTAAGAATTTTAATTGTTCTTTTTTTTACCATTGTTAATGAATGTTAATAAATTTTATTTGTTTGCTTGCTTGCCTTGCAATCCGAAGATCGTGTGTTCGAATCCCACACAGGTTGGATGTTTTTTTTTTTCATATATTTTTTTTCACAACAAAGTTGGTATCACAAAATTTAGGATGTCCAAAAACTAACATTATTTACAAGAAAACTGCAAATAGTATCCTATAGAATGTGTAACAATTACATAAAAAGCTCAGTAAATTGGCGAAGAGTACGTTTTTAGCTTGTTCTTACCTACAATTTATGCTCCAGAGAGAGTGCCCATATGTTTTGGGACACTCTGTATATGACTGATTAATTGAGAGACAAGCACTCTTAAGTTTCACCCAGGAGTTCCAGGTTCGATTCCCGGCCGTGGCAGTGGGATTTTTTAGAAAATGAAATTAATCCCAGAGTATACTCGGTTAGGTACTGAGGAGTGTGTCCCTTATTGTCTCTAAACAGGGCTGGCTCTAGGGGGGCGAAGCGGGCGGCTGCCCGGGGCGGCAAAATTCTAGGGGCGGCAAATTGTTCAAATCCACAGTTACCAAAAAATATAAAAAAGCTAGGAATCAATTGTTTCACTAATATAGTAATAGTAATGTTAACTTTATATAAATAATTTGTTATTGTTAGTTTCTTTTTTGTATATAAAGTAGGTTACATACATACATTCTGTTTCTTATATGTGATTTTATTTCTTGTCTAATTTCTGAGGTATTTTTTTAAAGTTTCAATACGGTTAATTTTTTCAATTATTTTATTTTACCCTTTTAAATATTGTCCTATGGATATCTGAAGGACGACCTCGACGGACATACAGGTCATCAGATGGACGTTTTTAGTTCAAAATACATCCAACAGGCAGCCGAAGGACGTCCACAACCTTAAACAATATTTGTACATATCATACAGGGATATCATACGGATGTCCACGAAGTACGATATATGGACATCCTACTTTTTTATATAGATATATTATTCAGGGCGCTTTTCAAAAAAGTACAACTTTGACATGTGTGTAAGTACTTTACTTGATAAAAATGAAGTAATTAATGCAAAATTATTGTCCTATGAATTTCTTTGTTAGCATCCGTATATTTTATTTAAATTAAGATATCTGATATTGTTTACACCATAACTCCTATTTATTCTCGCAATGTTTATTAAATTATTAAATTCATTTTATTTTACTTATTTACCTTTTTGCCAATTGCCGTCAATAGGGATCGAACCTGCATGCCTGCGTTGTCTCTACAACAGTTCTACTCAAAAAAAGAAGAAGATGATGAATATTATTTTTAATTAACGGCTACATGCACCTTTCCGGAACCTGGCCCGGAGCCAACCAAACAAACTGGGCGCGCAGCGCCGCGGTGAATGTAGGGTTGGGCGGTGCAGGTCCGGTTCGGTTAAAACAACAATTGATGAAAAAAAAGTTTAAGCTCCTGTCTAAGGTAAAAGACTTAAAATTAACAACTTGGTTTGGGAATAATATACAGAAATACTTAAAAATAACTAAAAATTACACTATAAATTAGCGTGGCACACGCGCACTAGTTAAATTTTGGTTGTTGACTCGGGAGAAACTAAACGAAAAATCCCGTTCGAAAACTGCTCCCCTGGAGACCTCCCTGCCTCCAGGAAAGTGTGGTCGGAAAGAAAAATTAAAATTCAAAATATTTTAATTTTTGGAATTTTTGGTCTAGAGGGAATTTAGAGACAAGTAAAATTGAAAATTTTTAAAAACCCCGATCAATGTATCTAATCGTACCCAGTTTCATATGACCGAATCAAAATGAGGCCTAAATCATGTTCGGCTACCATAATTGTCTGCACATTTTCAATGTTACTTCAATCGGACAATTTCTAGAGAAATTCAACATGGCGAATTCAAGATGGCGACCAAACATCAAAATCTAATATGACTTATAACCTTCTCGACAAAATACTCTTTCAAATAAAAAAAACTACATCAAAATCGGATCACCCGTTGAAGAGACATGAAGCCACAGACAGATAAACAGACAGACAGGCGGACGGACGGACGGACGGACGGACGGACGGACGGACGGACGGACGGACGGACGGACAGGCAGACAGACAGACAGACAAACATACAAACATACGCGTCAAACTTATAACACTCATCTTTTGAGGTCGGGGGTTAAAAAGGGCAAAAGAACAAAAAGGATAAACAAAAATAAATTGAACAAATGAGCGAATAGAAAGGATTGAAGATTGACGTGATTTTGTCATTATGTAAATTTGAGGAAAGATCAAGTTTAGGATAGTAGTAATAGACTAAGAGTTAGTGAACATTTCGCGTCATTACTCGAAGTAGGCTAAAAATTTGCCAAAAGGTTGCCATAGGCGTCTGAAAATAAGGAGTACGCCACCTGGTGGTCTATAGTCAAACTAATTATAGGCTTTTCTGTCATTGTCTCTTTAGTGTACGAAGATATCAACAATAAGTAAAATGATAAACTGAGATGCTAAGTTATTAAAAATATGATAGCGTTTAAAGGGGCTATACAAGATATAATTTGCTGGAGCCAACCTAGTCGGTATCCTTTGTAGATTGCAGGGACAACTCGTGAAAGTTGAGTTGCACTGCAATGTTCAAAGCATACCCCCTTTAATGTAGACACCTTTAACCAGGCATTGAGAGGGGAAAAGCTGGTGCAAATAACCGTGGTCCGAGTAGAAATAATAATAACCTGGACAATCACACATTGTAAGTGAAATTTTTGAAATAAGTCAATATATGTAATTTCAGTATACATATAAAAGTAATATATACTATTGCACCATGCACTATATTATGTTTTACCTCTGAATATTTCTATTTCATATTTTACAAAATACTGTTTCATTTATTTTACTTAAAGAATTAATAAATGTCTTTTCAGTTATATTCACTGTACCACTAATTTCATAGGTATTTGAATCTGAGACACTTGTTTGTGAACATAGAGCATACACCTTTATTATGTTTTGTGTTGAATATGGGTTGTACCACACAAAATAATATGTCCTGCATTTAAAACATATTCCTCTTCATACACACACTTAGAATTTTTACATTTTTAGTGCTTCCCAAATGTTCCATACATTGCAATATGCTTAACCTAAATGTCCCTCAGGTTTCCAGATAGAAAAGTGATTTAAACTACAACTGTACATAAATTTAAAGAAATACTTTAGTTTATTAATATTTAACTAGCCAGACGCCGTTTATGTCGAAGAAAGTGTACTTTTCAAGGGAAAAACTAGATAACCTAAAAAAATATGAATCTTGCTGAATAATGCCATTAACGTACCTATTGCAAATCACTTACAACAAAATCTTGCAAACCTTTAGGTCATATATTATTAATGTTATTATTTTTAATGCCAAAAATAACAATAAACAGAAAAAAAATCAATGAATATTCACCACATAACAAACAAAAAGCCTATAATTAGTTCACGAGTTCTCCACTTTGGCGCTGGCATCTTAAATTCAGGCGCCTATAGGGGGTAATGAGTAGCCATCTCGAACGTTTCGTCTTGGTGATGAGCAGGTGTAACACCCTAAAGTCGTAAAATACTAGTCGAAATTTTCATTATTGCAAGTTGGTTGAAACTTCGTATTTTGCTTTAATTAAGGTGTATGAATAACCATACAAATTGTCAGAACACCTCCAACAGGTATTTTTTTACGTGAAATTATTATTTGCTCCTGTCTGACAATTGAATATGTTATTCTAGAGACCTTTTTGACCGTGTAATTTAATTGTCAGACAAAAATTCAGGGCAGCACACCCTGTAAATACGTTGCAAACTTTCCTCTCGACCGGCCGCCAGTGACATCAAGCGCGCCATATATTTCAAAAAGAGATTTCGATTTCTATGGTGCAATGATTCTGTTTTTTTTTATATTTTGGAAGTGATTTTAAACAAAAAAAAAACGAATAAAGAATATTGATATCAGGCTTAATTTTGATTCCCCGATTAAACAATTAATCCACGATTCTTTTTAACTATTTCATTTATTGAAAAAATGCATATGAGCATTTACGTTGGCAATTAAATTTTCTATAAGATATTCAATGACTTTTTTTGTTATCTCACTTCTCGAGATGTAAGCTGAAGTATAAAAAAAAAACGATTTAATTTTTTCGGACTTTGAAATTTATAATTAAAATATTGTGATGTGTTGCCACCCCTAGAATGAATTCAATTAATTCAGATGTATTTGCACCTACTCGAGAAAGAACCTACCAGAAGTTAGTTCTAAAGTGACATCTGGAATTATCTAGAGAATGTTGGCGTCATCACAGAAAAATCGAGATCTGTCATTTTTAGGTATAAAAGACCGACCGCATTCTCGGCGGGTAGTTCAGAAAGTATAGAAAGTAGAGAAGTTTCGAAAAGTGAGGTTAAGAATACAAAGTGAAAACAAAGTGATAAACATTGTTATTTTTAGTCATTAAAGTGCATTTAAATTAATAATCAGTATTGTGAAGTATCCAGTAAACTATTTAATAAAGTGTGTTAGTGGACAATCTCTTGTTATAATTTTTGGAACCCACGAAATTTGCGAGGGTGGTTTCCTAGGGGTGGAAACAAATATTAATATATATTAACTAAGCGAAATACAATAAACAGTAATAAACAGTCATTGGAAATTTTTTTGTTTAAAAATAAATAAATTTGTACGTAAAAGATTGCGAGCATTTTTTCAATAAAATGTATAGTTTAGAATATTTTGCGCATTGATTGATCCATCATAAAATTTCAGTCCGAAAAAATTAAATCGTTTTTTTTTATACTTCAGCTTACATCTCAAGAATCAAGTGAGATAACCAAAAAGGTCATTGAATATCTTTTATAGAAAATTAAATTGCCAACATAAATGCTCATATGTATTTTTTTAATAAATGAAACAGTTAAAAAGATGGATTAATTAATTGTTTAATCGGAGAATGGAGTGTCCCAGCAAACACACAAGCATCGGCCGAAATGCGGTTTAATGATGGAAATGATGGGGAATCGGTGGCATCAAATGCCAATTAAGTAACAACGTTTTTCTAACGGTGGCAAAAAGTCACGTTTATGGTAAACGTTGGCCCGAAATTGGCACTTGAACGGCAGATTGGCATCGAAATCAAACGTCTAGACTGAATGGCATATTTATTGGGATTTGATGCGCATTATTTAATGTCATTGGCTAGTCCATGTTCTGTGGGTATAGGAAAGATCAAACACGATCCCAGTAAACATAGCAAATCCGGCAAAGTGCCGGGCCAATGCATTTATTGCCGGGTAACTGTCGCTATTGATGAGTTATTAATACAACGACAAAGTTCGTGGACAAGGGTTATTTTTTCGAGTTTTGAAGTTTTACTTGTTTATTTATTGAATAGTATTTATTATCATGAAGAGGTAAGTAATTGACGGCTTTATAAAATATATGTTACGTTCAGTTTATGGATAAATTATAATTGTGCCATGATTTGCTTGAAGGTTATGTTTACAATTTTTCGATTAATTTAATAATAAGTATTTCAATTTTATATTTTATTTCCAAAACGAAATTAGGTATGATTTTCTATTTATTTTTATTTTAAGGTCTGTCAATTACACTTTCGGCAGGATAAAATTGAAATTGAGACAAGCGTGTGTACACAGGAAGGGAAAAGACTCACGGCTCCATTACGTCACCCCCGTTTGATAGGAGGTTTGCTATACTAATTAATACTTAACTTCTTTTTAGTTAATTTTCTTTCTATCATGTGCGGTACCTACCTAGTCAGTTTTCAAATTGTGTTCAGTATATGTCGAAGCCAAATAATATCCATCGGGAATATATATCCTACAGATGGTGTTGATTATACTGTTTTTCTAGGTTTGGCAGGTTATATCTATACGTTGATAGTGGTGATTGATTTGTTGGAATTTTCAGCAGACAGATGAGATAGTTTTTCAAATTAAAAAGAAAACTGAAGTCAACATACATCTATTTTTATTATGGACAAGTGAGTATATATATTACATAACATTAAAATTACTTGCTGTAGCTTTCCCACATTTGATTAATAATTTTTATTATGTTTACAAAACACACGTGAAAAATTTTCAAACATTACTCTTTTATCATGCCATTGAAAATTAATGACCATTACCCTATATTTTTTTGAGATGTTGGTTACCAAAATTCCAAAATGAGGGTATAATATGCACGAATATACAAGTAGGTACTTTAATTTAGACCCTCCAAGTGTTGTTTTCGAGGTATTTTTTTTTATTTCGGATTTTACAATGGCCGGATCTACACTTGTGTATTGTATATTAAATTAAATTCTTTATTACCCATTATGTGACATTACATGCATATTTGGTAAGTCAAAACTAATACAAAAGTAGTAAATGTGGGTAACATATTATAAGTATAGGTCATATAAATTATATAAAGGTACAATACGGACAGTACGAATGTATGTATAAGGTACAAAATATATTAAAATCACAATATGCATATTAAACAATTCCTAATTGTCTGAAATTTTGTTGCATAACATTAAAACAAATATTCTGAATCGTACTGCTTTGAACCTGTAATATAGACTACCTATTAGGTTTAAATGAACATGTTCACGTTTTTTTTAAATTTCAAGGATTTAAGTCCTGGAGAATAAAAATGTGGTTTGTTTTCTATCAGGTCAAAAAATAAATAAATCCGGAAATATTATATAAGAAAACTTGTTTCAGCTGTAATACGAGGAAATCCAATGGGAAATAGGAACTATCATAACAGGTTTGGTATGATCTTTTGCTAATCGAGAAGAGGAAGAAGATAATTAAAAGCAAAGGAGAACAGAAATAAGACCAGGAGAAGGAATATGAAATGTATTTTATTATGTTCAGAGAATTGCGTTTTGATGATTTTGAATGTTAACGTATTGAATAAATTTTAATTTTTTCTTAGTAATTTGGATTAATGGACTCAGTTCTTAAGAAATAATGTGTCAAGACTTTATAGGAATGTACTGGTTTTCAGTTTTTTGGAAGGGGCAAATTTAAAAACCACGTTATATTTATTTAATCAAAATTTCATTTAGACGTTCCCAAATATGTCAGTTGACAATTCTAATCAAGCAGTATGTGTTATGTGATGTATGTGGTTATTAACGTACATGGGTAATATGTAAAAGAAGTTTTGAATATAAATATGCATATCGTGGTAACTTAATTTTTAAACTAGCAAAAAAATTTTAAACAGAAAAATTCTATCTTGAAGGTAATGGGTCGTTACTTATGGCCTAATTAAGTTGCAGGTGTCTCATATCGTTATGTTCAAATTTTGGGAGCATAGACTTAATTGTAAGATTAAAAAACAAAAGTGGTAGTGCGATTTTTATTCGTTTCGAAGTTACAGGCCTATTCAATTTATGAACAGTAAATAAATTTAAAAAAACTTAGTCGTGGAAATAAATGACAAAAAACGAACCATTTGACCACGGATGACAGATGCTTTTTTTGTATTTACTGGTCAAAAATTTTATAGTCCTATAACTTCCATGTCTCGAAAACATTGCTATGATGAAAAATAAAAATTTTAAAAATGAGTAAGGTTTCAATGTCGTCCTCTGTATGTGTACTATTATTAACTTGTTATTTTTAGTTGCATTGGTTGATTCACAAGTATTGTAGATTGGTTTGCAGATTATAATGTTGAAAACAAAAAATTTAAATGTAGCATATTTCTTTTGCATGGGTCACCCTCTATGTTTTCAGATATTTCCAAAAAAAAATGTTTTAAATACTGAACAAAAAGAGTATAATAATCCGAACAATAGAAACAGTATGACAGTTTTTTAAATTTAGAAATATAATTTTCAGTGTGTCAAAATGAACACCTTATTTTTGTTCCGATTTTAATCTTCCGAAATATTTGAAAATATACGAGGCATTTCATTTTAAATATTAGTTAATTTCTAACTTTAGCTGATTTGTGTTATGTATAAATATACATACGTGTGTGTGTGTGTGTGTCTCTGTCTATGGAGGATCTAGTCTCTCGACTCTAATAGGCTTCTATAGGAGCCATGGTTGCTTGAACAACATTTCGACAGAATCATCGGTCATCTTTAGGTTCTCGCTGGTAGCTGCTTACTACGGACCATCGTTACATGAACTGAGAATTTCTGAACTAAGTCAGTTCAAATAAAGAGAAACCTCAGTAGAGTAAACAGCTGTCTTTGGTCACGCAATTGATGTACATTGGCAGTACATGGGTCTATACTTAAATAACTGAATCGTCCAGATTACTTTTGAAAGTCAAACCTGCATTGCACCATGCACTACCTAGGAAGCTCCTATATGGCTGTTTACCCCTGGAGCAGGGGACATGGTTGCTTAAACAACGTTTTTACATATGCCATCTTTAGGTTCTCACTGGTATATCAGTGAGAACCTAAAGATGGCATATGTAATTCTGTCGAAACATTGTTTAAGCAACCATGTCCCCTGCTCCAGGGATAAACTGCTATAGGAACTTCCTAGGTGGTCCATGGTGCAATGCAGGTCTGACTTTCAAAAGTAATCTGGACGATTCAGTTATTTAAGCATAGACCGATGTAATGCCAATGTACATCATTTGTGTGACCAACGACATTTCACTGTAGGCGAACCTTATTTAAACATTATGTGATAGTACGTAAGTCCAGCATTGGTAGTCAATCGTTACTTCTTCGAAAAATACAGAACAACGGCATCTTGCCTGAAGAGGACCATTAAGTTTGATGGGTTTAAGTCGGAATTTAACGTCGGACCGCTTAAGTCGTAAAAATAGCGGCCGCCGGCGCATTTTGATTCTGGAGATGCATTGGAAGCCAGCATTGTACCAACGTTTCGTTTTCCGGCAAGGGGTTATTCCCCCGACAGCGGCCCAATGTAAATGTGTTTGTTGGGGTATCTTCAAAATTAAGTGTGATATCAATACTTTTTATTCTTTTTCTTTTTTAAAATCACTTCCAAAATATAAAAAAAAAACACAATCATTGCGCCATAGAAATCGAAATCTCTTTTAGAAATATATGGGCGGCGCGTTTGAGGTCACTGGCGGCCGGCCGGGAGGAAAGTTTGCAACGTATTTACAGGGTGTGCTGCCCCGAATTTTTGTCTGACAATTAAATTACATCGTCAAAAAGATTTCTAGAATAACATATTCAATTATCAGACAGGAGCAAATAATGAAAATTTCACGTAAAAAAATACATGTTTGAGGTGTTCTTACACCTCCTGCTGCCTGAAATTTTTGTCTGACAATTTGTATGGTTATTCATATACCTTAATTCAAGCAAAATACTGAAGTTTCAACCAACTTGCAATAATGAAAATTTCGACTACTATTTTACGACTTTGGGGAGTTCTTACACCGCTGCCTGAAATTTCGACTACTATTTTACGGCGGGGTGTTCTTACACCCCCTGCTGCCCATCGCCAGATCGAAACGTTCGAGATGGCAACTCATTACCCCTATGGCAAACTTTTGGCAAATTTTTAGCCTACTTCGAGTAATGAAAGAAAAATGTTCACTAGCTCTTAGACTATAAGTTATGGTAGAGGAAAGTGTGGCTAAGGGAGTTGCCTGAAAATATTCAACGCCTGGTATGGTAGGGGGTGTCTGATCGAAAAGTATGGCATTATGCTGTCTGATTCGGGTTATGTTGCAGGTTTAGCTGACTATCGCCCAGTTTGAACTCATAGAATTTTTGTGAGATTTCTTGAACGTAGTCCGCTAGTGGGGTTATGTCGTGACAACGAGCGTATAGATCTCTGAGAGATGTACCTGCCGAATCGGTGATGGGGCGCATAAATTTATATTCTAAAAGTTTTAGTTTATTCATTGTCGTGGCCGGTATGCTGCACCACACCGGCGCCGCGTATGTGACTGCCGGTCTGATCACCGTCGTGTACCATATCTTTTTGTTATTTGTCCGCTACCTCTTGCAGAAGCGGGTACAGACTTCTGGACATGCAATAGACCTTTTGTATAGTCTCGTTAATGTGGGTGTTAAACGTCAGTCGTTTGTCTAAGTTAACCCCCAAATATTTCACGCATCGTTTAATAAGAATTTATCTACCCCCGACCGAAAGTGGCACTAAAATCCGATTTTCGGTGAATTGGCGTGTAAAGAGAATCGACTTGGACTTTTCGGCGTTGATCCGAATTTTCCACCTATCGTAATACGCCGCGGCACGAGCCATGTGAGCCTTCAGCAGCATATTGGCTGCTTGAGCGTTGTGTGAATGCACGTATGTCCATGGACGTGTCAGTTCCTATTTTGTCTATGGTCAGTACATTAAATGCACGGTCAATAAACGATACGGTTGCATCAATCAGCAGCTTTAGGACGAGAGAGACGCGGGGGGCGGGAAATCGAATGAAAGAGATAGACATACCTGATTTCCGTGCAAAAGACAGAGACAAAGATGCTTGTAGTGTCTACAGGTGACGTAGGCTGTAGACCCTACCGGAATCTTTGTCTCTGTCTTCTGCACGGAAATCAGATATGTCTGTCTCTTTCATTCGATTTCTCGCCCCCCGCGTCTCTCTCGTCCTAAAGCTGCTGATTGATGCAACCGTATCGTTTATTGACCGTGCATTAAATGGACATAAAACGTACGTCCGGCGAATATCGTGTGCTATTAGGTTAACTATAACGTAAGAATGATGTTATAGATATTAGGATTAGTAAAATGATATATCTATAATAATAATTTCGAATTCATGTTAAATAATGTATATATTCGAAGAATAAATAAAGTTTCAGTTTAACATTTTTGTATAATACATGTTATTATTTTTAGTTTCAAAATTGTTTTTTCTTTGTTTTGATTATCCTTGGTTACTTGAAGTCCTAGAATCTGGTCGCCACATTACTCCCCCGCTAAGAAAAAGATCAGTCAGTCATTCAATTCGTCAATAGCAAAACGAACTTTCTTAATTAAAGGTGGAGTGACATCACATTTGTCAGATAATAAATATGCTGGTTTAATCCTGTCAATGTTTACCGTGACGGCTTTACTTCCTTTAACAAACAACCTTCCTTAACAAACAATTTATCTGTACCTTAACAAACAATTTATCTGTACGGGACAACATTTTAAAAGGTCCATCGTACAGCGGAGTAAAATATTTTTTAAAACGTTCTTTCCGAACGAAAACAAAACTACAATTCGAGATGTCTGGGCTGACAAATGATTTGTAATTAACGTGGTGAACTGGTGGAATGAACGTTAAATTATTAAATGAAGTACGTAATTTAGCAATAAAATAAGGAATATCCGGACAAGTATATGATTTAATAAAAAATTCACCAGGTATTCGTAATGTTTGACCAAAAACGAGTTCTGCGGAAGAACATTGCAAATCGTCTTTAGGGATAGTTCTAAGAGCTAATAGTATGATAGGAAGTTCATCTACCCAATGTGGTGTAGAAGTCCTAGCTCTCAGAGCAGTTTTAAGAGATTTATTAAACCTTTCAATCATTCCATTCGAGGAAGGATGATATGGCGTCGTACAAATTCTATGAAATCCCAAAAATTTTGAAAATTCTTTGAACAGTTTTGATTCAAATTGAACGCCTTGGTCGGTTGTCACTGTGACAGGGACACCGAATCGACAAACATAATTCTGAAATAATGTACGCGCTACAGTTTCCGCAGTAATATCCTGCAGTGGATAAGCCTCGGGCCATCTAGTAAAACGTTCGATCACAGTGAGAATATAAGAACAACCTTTAGAAGGAGGTAATGGTCCTATTAAATCTATATGTATGTGATCGAATCGTCCTTTAGGTATATCGAAGTCAGTAATCGGGCTCCTCGTATGTCTTGTCACTTTATTAGTTTGACAACTAATACAAGTTTTTGCCCAGAGATTACAATCTGAAGTCATTTTAGGCCAAAAATAATTTGTATAAACTAATGTTCTAGTCGCTTTGATACCAGGGTGAGATAAACCATGAAATATATCAAAAATTGTCCGTCTAAAAACAATAGGAACGTAAGGACGAAGTTTAGGGCGAGAAACGTCACACCAAATAAACTTGTCAGAATATGGAATTTTAATTTTCTTTAAATGAAAAGTTCTCTTTGTATTCGATGAAGTATCTGATAATAAAAATTTAAGGTCAGAATCATCTTTTTGAGCTTCGCTCAATAAATTTAAGTCAAAGTTAGTATCAACTAGGTTAGACTTTTGAGTAACGATTGGGGAAATGAATTGTTGTAAAGAAGACGTATCCTGTTCGCGTGATAAAGTGTCTGCAACAATGTTATTTTTCCCTTTGATATGTCTGATTTCGCAGGCAAATTGAGCAATGAATTCTAAATGTCTAGTTTGCCTGGGAGATCTTTCAGTTTTAGTGAATAATGCTTTGACCAAAGGTTTATGGTCAGTAAAGCAAATAAATGTGCGACCTTCAAGTAAAAATCTGAAATGTTTAATCGCTGTAAATAAAGAAAGAAGTTCCTTGTCAAAGGAACTATATTTGGTCTGTGCCAAGGTAAGCTTTCGTGAAAAGAAGGCTAATGGGGCAAGAATACCTTCGTCATCGCGCTGTTCAAGAACTGCCCCCATAGAGACATTAGAACAATCAACAGTAAGCGATAAAAACGAGCTATCATCACAACGTGGATGTGTTAAAAAGGTTGCACCAGCTATAGCAGCTTTGGCTTTGGAAAAACTGTCAAGACAGTCGGTAGGCCAATCGTTTATTATTTTAACTTTATCATGCAGTAATTTAGTGCAAAGTGCATGTAAAGGAATTAATATTTCAGCGAAAGAAGGTATGAAACGATGATAAAAGTTAACCATACCTATGAAACGCTGAAGTTGTTTGACTGTAGTAGGTAAGGGAAAATTATTTATGACATCAATACGTTCAGAAGAAGGTAAAATGCCGGCTGAAGAAATATTGTGTCCTAAAAATGTCAAATGACTGACACCCAATATGCATTTTGACGGTTTAATATTTATGCCGTACAATTCTAACCTCTGAAAAACAAGTTTTAAATGTTCTAAATGTTCCGAACTAGATTTACTTGCAATCAGGATGTCATCTAAATAGACGAAAATAAAAGGTAAACCTATTAAAACTTCGTTCATGAAACGTTGGAAAGTTTGACCGGAGTTACGTAAGCCCAAAAGCCATACGCCCAAATTCAAACAAACCGAAAGGAGTAGTAATCGCTGTTTTAAAAATGTCGCTTTTTGCGACAGGAATCTGGTGATAAGCACGTACCAAATCTATTTTTGAAAAAATAACACAATTATACAACTGCGAGTTAAAATCATGGAGGTGGGGCAACGGGTATCTGTCAGGAACAGTAATTGAATTTAGACGACGATAGTCCCCACAAGGTCTCCAGTCGCAGCTTTCTTTTTTTTCAACCATGTGCAATGGTGAGGAAACGGAAGAAGAAGAACCCTGCCAAAAATTCCACATAGAAACTTATAAAAAAAAAGTGATGCGGTTTTATCGTTCCTATAAGTTATATTAGTATTATACAGACAGGATTTTATCTGTTTTATTAAGTTTTAAATCGGTTATGAAACAGTAATTCCGAATAAGCTATTTGGAATTATCATGTTGCCCTTTGAGTACTTATATGAAATATACATCAACAAATCTACAGTTTAGTGTCTGCAAATGCACCCTTGCCCTTATATCTGTAAACATATGGAATTACAGATACAACTTTAAAGAGATTCTAAACTTTTCTATAAGTAATATCATAACAGTTCCAGTCCGTCCTTTCTCCAGTATCTATCGTATGTAACACACCATTTATCAACATGTTTTTATTGTAAATTTCAACATTGTTTTTTATTAGTATTAATGTGGATATACATGTCAACAAATGTACAGTTTCAATTGTATATTTTACAGATGTATTTTTATTGTAAACTTCCATTTTGCTTTTTTATTAGTATTAATTTGGATATGCATGCCGACAAATGTACAGTTTAAATTGCATATTTTAAATAGAGATACTAATATTGTGGTAAACACAAAATTCTGCAAAGTACTTATTTCCTCGGGTGTTCTTGTTCTAGCCTAGAAGCAATGAATGAGTTAGCAGTGAAAGAAACTGCTTTGTTTTTAATTTAACAAACACACTTCAGTTCCTTAGGTCACATTAGATTAGATATGAATTAGCTACACGTATACAGCTCCCTCTACTGGAGCCTGGAGTAAAGTTGCTGCTGAAATTTCTATCAGTTTCTACCAGAATGGAGCAGCAAACATTTACTTATACCACATCAATGAGAATTTATGAGAACAGTATCTAAGGTAAAACGTGCGGCTTTCCGTGGTTAAATGGCAAGTGTTTCTATAAGAAACGAGCTGCATTAGGTTGACTTGCAATTGAAGATTACTAATTATAATGTTTGAATAGGGATTTATGAGATCAGTTTCTATGAGTATTAATGTTTTTTTTCGGTAATATATTAAATGTGTTTTCACATGTTTGAATGGGTAAAAAGAAAGGTCAGTTTTCAACTGAAATTACAAATACAAATTTAATCACTTCGAATGGGGTTATATGCGATCAATTTCTAACAGTATTTATACTGTTTTCCGAATATAATTGTGATGAGGTTTGATCAGTAACAAATTGTTCACTACATGTTACGATATGGTCGGAAATTCCAGGTACATATTTAGTATTACTTCGAAAGGATTGATGATAGCAGCTTCTACGAGTATGTATTTGTTGTACCAATATTAAATTATATAAGTCTTTATCAGTATGCGTTAGGATCTAATTTAAATATGAAAATTATATCAGAATAAAGCAATCAAATATTTTAAACAGTATCTATTTGTAAATCCAGACATTTACTTATACTATCCCAATGAGAATTTATGAGGACAGTATCTAATGTAAAACGTGCGGCTTTCCGTGGTTAAATGGCAAGAGTTTCTATATGAAACGAGCTGCATTTGGTTAGAACAGTTCTGATTTGCAATTGAAGATTACAAATTATAATGTTTGAATAGGGATTTATGAGATCAGTTTCTATGAGTATTAATGTTTTTTTTTTTTCAGTAATATATTAAAAGGTCAGTTTTCAACTGCAATTACAAATACAAGTTTAACCACTTCGAATGGGATTATATGCGATCAATTTCTAACAATATTTATGCTGTTTTCCGAATATAATTGTGATGAGGTTTGATCAGTAACAAATTGTTCACTACATGTTACGATATGGTCGGAAATTCCAGGTATATATTTAGTATTACTTCGAAAGGATTGATGATAGCAGCTTCTACGAGTATGTATTTGTTGTACCAATAGTAAATTATGTAAGTCTTTATCAGTATGCATTCGGATCTAATTTAAATATGAAAATTATATCAGAATAAAGCAATCAAATATTTTAAACAGTATCTATTTGTAAATCCAGACATTTACTTATACTATCCCAATGAGAATTTATGAGGACAGTATCTAATGTAAAACGTGCGGCTTTCCGTGGTTAAATGGCAAGAGTTTCTATATGAAACGAGCTGCATTTGGTTAGAACAGTTTTGATTTGCAATTGAAGATTACAAATTATAATGTTTGAATAGGGATTTATGAGATCAGTTTCTATGAGTATTAATGTTTTTTTTTCAGTAATATATTAAATGGGTTTTCATTTGTTTGAATGGGTAAAAAGAAAGGTCAGTTTTCAACTGCAATTACAAATACAAGTTTAACCACTTCGAATGGGATTATATGCGATCAATTTCTAACAGTATTTATGCTGTTTTCCGAATTGTGATGAGGTTTGATCAGTAACAAATTGTTCACTACATGTTACGTGTGGAAATTCCAGGTACATATTTAGTATTACTTCGAAAGGATTGATGATAGCAGTTTCTACGAGTATGTATTTGTAGTGCCAATAGTAAATTATATAAGTCTTAATCAGTATGCATTCTGATCTAATTTAAATATGAAAATTATATCAGAATAAAGCAACTAAATATTTTAAATAGTATCTATATGTAAATCCAGACATTTACTTATACTATCTCAATGAGAATTTATGAGAACAGTATCTAATGTAAATCGTGCGGCTTTCCGTGGTTAAATGGCAAGAGTTTCTATAAGAAACGAGCTGCATTAGGTTAGAACAGTTTTGATTTGCAATTGAAGATTACAAATTATAATGTTTGAATAGGGATTTATGAGATCAGTCTCTATGAGTATTAATGTTTTTTTTCAGTAATAAGTATATTAAATGTATTTTCATTTGTTTGAATGGGTAAAAAGAAAGGTCAGTTTTCAACTACAATTACAAATACAAGTTTAATCACTTCGAATGGGGTTATATGCGATCAGTTTCTAACAGTATTTATGCTGTTTTCCGAATATAATTGTGATGAGGTTTGATCAGTAACAAATTGTTCACCACATGTTACGATATGGTCGGAAATTCCAGGTACATATTTAGTATTCCTTCGAAAGGATTGATGATAGCAGTTTCTATGAGTATGTATTTGTTGTTCCAATAGAAAATTTGTCTTTATCAGTATGCATTCGGATCTACTTTAAATACAAAAATTATATCAGAATGACACAACCAAATATTTTAAACAGTATCCACTTGTAAATCCAAACATTTAAAGATATATTTTAATGAGAACCAATCAGAACAGTATCTAATGTAACGCGTGAGGCTTTTCGTGGCTAAATTTGTAAAGTATTTTTAATAAATAGCTTTAACGGATTTGAACAGTTTTAATTTGCTATTCCAGATGAATAGTTATAATTGTTAAATAGGGATCTATGAGATCAGTGTCTTTGTGTAATGTTTATTTTCCAATTAAAACACATTTTATTGAAAAAAAAACATTACACTGACCTCATAGATCCCTAACAATTAAAACTATTCATCTGGAAATGCAAAACTGTTCGAATCCGTTAAAGCTTATTTATTGCAAATAATTTTAAAATTTAGCCACGGAAAACCGCACACGTTACATTAGATACTGTTGTGATGGATTCTCATTATAATATTATCTTGGATTTACAGGTGGACACTGTTTAAAATATTTGGGGTTTCATTTTGATATGATTTTTGTATTTAAATTAGATCTGAATGCATACTGATAAAGACTTATATAATTTACTGTAGGAACAACAAATAAATACTCGTAGAAACTGCTCTCATTAATCCTCTTGAAGGAATACTAAATATGTACCTGGAATTTCCGACCATATCGTAACATGTAGTGAACAATTTGTTACGGATCAAACCTCATCACAATTATATTCGGAAAACAGCATAAATACTGTTAGAAATTGATCGCATATAACCCCATTCGAAGTGATTAAACTTATATTTCTAATTGCAGTTTAAAACTGACCTTCCTTTTTACCCATTCAAACAAATGAAAACACATTTAATATATTACTGAAAAAAAACATTAATACTCATAGAAACTGATCTCATAAATCCCTATTTAAACATTATAATTTGTAATCTTCAATTGCAAATCAAAAGTGTTCTAACCTAATGCAGCTCGTTTCTTATAGAAACACTTGCCATTTAACCACGAAAAGCCGCACGTTTTACATTAGATACTGTTCTCATAAATTCTCATTGAGATAGTATAAGTAAATGTCTGGATTTACAAATAGATACTGTTTAAAATATTTGGTTGCTTTATTCTGATATAAATTTTCATATTTAAATTAGATCCGAATCTTTACTGATAAAGACTTATATAATTTACTAGAGGAACAACAAATACATACTCGTAGAAACTGCTCTCATCAATCCTCTTGAAGGAATACCAAATGTGTACTTGGAATTTCTGACCATATCATAACATGTAGTGAACAATTTGTTACTGATTAAACCTCTTCACAATTATATCCGGAAAACAGCATAAATACTTTTAGAAATTGATCGCATATAACCCCATTCGAAGTGATTAAACTTGTATTTGTAATTGCAGTTGAAAACTGACCTTTCTTTTTACCCATTCAAACAAATGAAAACACATTTAATATATTACTGAAAAAAAACATTATAATTTTGAATCTTCAATTGCAAATCAAAACTGTTCTAACTTAATGCAGCTCGTTTCTTATAGAAACACTTGCCATTTAACCACGAAAAGCCGCACGTTTTACATTAGATACTGTTCTCATAACTTCTCCTTGAGATAGTATAAGTAAATGTCTGGATTTACAAATAGATACTGTTTAAAATATTTGGTTGCTTTATTCTGATATAATTTTCATATTTAAATTAGATCCGAATCTTTACTGATAAAAACTTATATAATTTACTAGAGGAACAACAAATAGATACTCGTAGAAACTGCTCTCATCAATCCTCTTGAAGGAATACCAAATGTGTACTTGGAATTTCCGACCATATCATAACATGTAGTGAACAATTTGTTACTGATTAAACCTCTTCACAATTATATCCGGATAACAGCATATATACTTTGAGAAATTGATCGCAACTAACCCCATTCGAAGTGATTAAACTTGTATTTGTAATTGCAGTTGAAAACTGACCTTTTACCTATTCAAACAAATGAAAACACATTTAATATATTACTGAAAAAAAAACATTAATACTCATAGAAACTGATCTCATAAATCCCTATTCAAACATTATAATTTTGAATCTTCAATTGCAAATCAAAACTGTTCTAACCTAATGCAGCTCGTTTCTTATAGAAACTCTTGCCATTTAACCACGGAAAGCCGCACGTTTTACATTACATACTGTTCTCATAAATTCTCATTGAGATAGTATAAGTAAATGTTTGGATTTACAAATAGATACTGTTTAAAATATTTGGTTGCTTTATTCTGATATAATTTTCATATTTAAATTAAATCCGAATCTGTACTGATAAAGACTTATATAATTTACTATAGGAACAACAAATAGATACTCGTAGAAACTGCTCTCATCAATCCTCTTGAAGGAATACTAAATGTGTACTTGGAATTTCCGACCATATCATAACAAGTAGTTAACAATTTGTTACTGATTAAACCTCATCATAACTATATTCGGAAAACAGCATAAATACTTTTAGAAATTGATCGCATATAATCCCATTCGAAGCGATTAAACTTGTATTTGTAATTGCAGTTGAAAACTGACCCTTCTTTTTACCCATTCAAACAAATGAAAACACATTTAATATATTACTGAAAAAAAAACATTAATACTCATAGAAACTGATCTCATAAATCCCTATTCAAACATTATAATTTGTAATCTTCAATTGCAAATCCAAACTGTTCTAACCTAATGCAGCTCGTTTCTTAAAGAAACACTTGACTTTTAATCGCGGAAAGCCGCACGAATTACATTAGATACTGTGCTCATAAATTCTCATTGATATGGTATAAGTAAATGTTTGGATTAACAAATGGATATGGCTTGACTCATTTTGCTGGTCAATGCGGATATAAACTGATAACAATTTCAACAGCAACTTTACCTAACTCTTATAGAAACTTATTGACCATATAGGTTCTCATAGATACTTATTAATTTTTGATAATTTTCAATACGGATTGATGAGATTTTTTTGACAGGGAAGGTACACAAATACCTAATTCTACATATTATTGAATTCGTCCTGAGCTATCTTGAATTTAACGCTATCCAACCTACGTGGGCGTGAGAAAGGTAAATGACCTGTAACAATATGATGCTCAATTGGATGTTTAACTGGCAAATTGTAATTTGGGGAGCTAATTAAAGTAGGAAATTGTAAAAGTAATGTAGTGAATTCATTTGATACGCTAAATAACTTAGGAGAATGTAACGGACCATTGTTTGAAAATAAATATGTTGACAAACTAGTCATATTGTCGATTAAACATTTATGTTTTAAATCAACAACTAAACCAAAATGAGCTAAAAAGTCTGCTCCGATAATGGCGATATTTATATCTGCTTTATTAAAAATGAAAGGAAATAACCTACGTAAGTTTAAATCAATTTTCAAAAATTTCTTCCCGAAGGTATCTATAACTGAACCATTAGCTGCTGTTAGTACAACATTAGTATTCGTTAATAGATTCCGAGGTATAATTGATAAATCAGCGCCCGTGTCAATGAGGAATTCTAATTTATTAGTATTATCAAATATAAAGAGACGAGGTTTACTATCCGAAATTTTAACGTCAGTTGTCAAAATATTATTGACATTTAGTCATCTCTGATTGTCGGTTTTGACATCTTTGGCGAACGTGCACCAATCTTCGAGACACTTAAATGCTTTACGACCATAAAGTTGATGGTAATAGCAAACCTTGGCATTAGAAGTATTATATCTAACGCTGGTACCACTTCGACTATTAGAACGGGGCCTTGAGCCTCTGCGATTTCTTGAGTCGAGTCGACTTCTACAACTATTGCATAAGTGCCAGAAACTGTAGTGGAAGGAATTGAAGAAACTTTAGATTCAATAGCAAGTAATTGAGATGTAAAGATTTCTTGTTTGTGTAAGACTTGATTTAACGTGTCTTGAAATGTAGCGATCAAACTAGATGTAGAAACTGTTGGATTGATGTTACAATTCGAATTCGAGGTAAGGGAAGTCATAGAATTCTGACACGACTCCCATATACGATCGGCAATGTCGATTAACTCCTTAATCTCAGTTTTTCCCAACGCTGTAATTGCAATGAAGGGTAGTCGCCGCTTCCACAACTTGACCAGGAGCTCCTGGCTCACCACATGGGAACCTCCGACCGTTGATAGCATTGATCGGTAAAAATCTGATGGTTTTTGGTCTCCCATCTGGGAACCAGAGAGTAGGTCCTCCAACCGCTTTTCCTCGCTTGAGGTTAAACGAGAAATTATAGTATATTTTTCAAGTTGTCATATAGATCTTTTTCTGGCTGATTAGTGACAACGTCATATACCGTGGTAATAATTTCAGGGGGTAAACTGGCAATCACGTCGGGGTCACCAATTTATAGATATTAGGATTAGTAAAATGATATATCTATAATAATAATTTCGAATTCATGTTAAATAATGTATATATTCGAAGAATAAATAAAGTTTCAGTTTAACATTTTTGTATAATACATGTTATTATTTTTAGTTTCGAAATTGTTTTTTCTTTTTGTTTTGATTATCCTTGGTTACTTGAAGTCCTAGAATCTGGTATTTACTAGTAAGTGAACTGATCGCCACAGATGTCACAGCCCAGCCTATAATTTACTTTGTTGTATAACTTCATATCATCTGCGTATAAGAGACAATTGACACCCAGTTCTACTGCAATGTCGTTAATGAAAATATTGAAGAATAATGGACCTAACACAAAACCCAGGTACACCGATGTAGATACAAATTCTGCAGATCGTCGACCACAGTAGTATTCAATATGGTGGTGGAGTCTATGTTTAAGATATGATTTAAAAAACAACAAATTTCTTAAAATGTCAAATTTTTGAATTCTTGAACATAAATTACTCTGATCAAGTCTCTCAAATGCTTTAATGAAATCTGTAAATTGCGTAGGGAGTTAGAGTTAATAGCTTCAGATATATATTGGGTTATGCAAAAAAGATTGGTTGAGGTAGATCTTCCCTCGAAGAAATCGTGTTGGTATTCAGTAATGCGATTCTGTGCAGAAGAATATAGTTGGTTCATATAACAAAATTTTGAAAGCTTTGGAGAAATTGTTGATAAACGTTATAGGTCTGTAATTCTCAATATTATTTTTTTCATCTTTATTATATATAGTAATTATTTTAGAACATTTCAATACATCGACAATTTCATTAGATTTAATGGCAAAATATTTATAAAATATGAGAGGAATTGTAAATACACTAGCACAATCACGTAATAGAAAGACCGGAATTTTATCTTCTTGTTCTGTAAACTCTCCAATTGTCAAAGAATCAGGGTCTGCATCACGCATTACTTATACTTTCGCGATACTGTGGCAATTTTTTTATAATAATCTGTTAGAATTGTGTTGTAAATTCAGCCACTGAGACAGTATTGGTGCAATTTGCATAATCAACCTAAAAATTAGTGGTTAGAGAATATATAATTTGCAAAGGATATGTTTTTTTATTGTAAATGCATAAATTCTATAATATATGCGTATAAATGTATAAATTTTGATTTTTGTCCACATCTAATATGAAATCACCACCTGCTTCCTCATTGCACTCTAGTTTTACTACCCAACTGTCAACTGTCAACTGTCCCTTATTTCATAGTTTTTTGTTATTTCGACATCATTTGACTGATCCTCCACTGCTTGTAAAAGGGCTCTTTTTGGGCAACTGTGACCGGGATAGTGCAAAATATTCTGAGAGCGAATACAATATTTGGAAGTCAAGTTTACTTTCCTTTAGAGCATTAAGCAATTCTTAAGGCGGCAAAGATCTTTGACCGAGGTTCGCTTTATGAATGTTTTTTAAGACGGGCCCCTTTCCTTAGCCCGGGCCCGGGTACTACCCCCCCTTTCTCCGGGCCTTGCAGTGAGTGGAATCTATTATTATTTCATTTGACTACTGTTTTCTATTGCCACTGTTAATAATACACATAATATTTTATTATTTTGATAACATAACACATTCAATTTTCTTCAAAAAGCACCACTTTTTTAAAGTTTTTTCTATTGTCCTAAATCTGATATTTTTAATTTCTACTTTTGCTCAATGTTAGACAAACACTTATGATAAAATATAAACACACAGAGCTGATAGACCGTGGGATAGTGACAAATTTTTGTAAACGTTTGGTTCCTATCTGGCCTTTAGGGAGCCTATTGTGCCTGATTTGTACTAACCATTTTCGTGTTTATCAAACGGTTATCCAGGGCCCCTCAGCGGAAAACAGAAAAGAAAATTTCATGAAAATGAGCAATTTCAAACGTTTTGTTCCTATCTGGCGTCAAGTTAGACTTACGTTTTAAAGAAAAACAACCGAAGGAAGCTTATCGCCAGATAAATTCCGTGGGCCAGAAGGCCCGAAATTTCAATCCGAATTATAATTATCGCGACATAACAAACGCCAGACAAATTCCGAGGGCCCAACAGTGAAAAAATTATTGTTCAAGTTGTCAACTATTCCGCGAAAATCAAACGATTGGTTCTCATGTGAAATGATTTTTTTTGTAAAAATTAACCAAAACGAAAATGTATTGTATCATTCACAGACATTTTTAGTGGGCCAAACATATTTTAAATCTTAAAAGAAGTGCACGAAAAATAGCCATTTTTTCAAACGATTTATTCCTGTCTGGCATTTGGATTTTAAAAAGATATGGTAATAAATAAACCATATTTCAAGTCCCAGACAAAAAGCGTGGGCCAAACATATTTTAAATCTTAAAAGAAGTGCACGAAAAAAAACCATTTTTTCAAACGATTTATTCCTGTCTGGCATTTGGATTTTAAAAAGATATGGTAATAGATAAACCATATTTCAAGTCCCAGACAAAAAGCTTGGGCCCAGCCATAGGTATGTTGAGTGAAAGTATCGAAAAATCAAAAAACAGTCGTGTAAAAATCGATGCATTTTCAAACGATTCACACTCGTCTGGCATTTCATTAGCTTGTCATTGTAAAAGAGTATTATACACAAACAAATTTATTTCGCATCATTACTTAAATGCCGCAAGCGCGAATTTATGGGGGGTAACAGGGTAATTACCCCCCAAAATTTCATAATTTTTATTATTTTATTTTATATTTTTGAACATATATTCTATTTAGTTGCATCCCATACAGCACACCAAATAACGATTACGATGTGTTCGCATTGTGACGATGTATCTAAATGCAGACACAATGTTACACAATTTGTGTAACCTTGTGTCTGCATCTAGATACATCGTCACAATGCGAACACATCGTAATCGTTATTTGGTGTGCTGTATGGGATGTGTTTATAATTTTTTTTTTGAGATTTTCTCCCCCCCCCCTCCACCCGCTCATCAATTTTAATTTTCGAGGAAAAAAATTTTGTTATTTTCAACACACGGCTATGTTACCCCCCCACCCCCAAGGTCAAGGTCCAGATCCACCCTTGAAATGCCGTTTTTTTTCTCACTTGAAACTCATTTGGAATTTGATTTTAACTGTCACTTTCACATTCATAATCCCTCGATCGAATAATATTTACCATAAATAAGTCACATACTAGCAAAAAGACAAATATAAATTATTACATATTAATATATAATTGACAACTCTGCACTACACCATATCTGAAACTGGGAGTCCTCTTAAGTCCGTACCTGTTTCATTCTCCCTTGGCGTAGGTAGTCAACCGCACAAAAGTGATTCCTTCTCTCATTTTAATGCACTCGACATAAGACACGTCAGATGCGATATGGTAGAAACATATGTGGCATGCATTGCTTGCGAGCGACGCTGCTTTTTATACTCCCCGCTCGTCCCGGAGTGGTTTTTATTTATCATTTGCTAATGGGGAACTTGCCCATTTTTTTTATTTCATTAAAGTGTGTGTTTATGTATAAAAACACGCCACACCAAATATCAGCTCTTAAATCGCAGTACTTACTTTGCAATAAAAAATTAAAGTTGAAATCCTCGCTACTCCTCACGAAAAGCACTGTGACGTCAAATCGAGAAACTAGTCTCGCGTGGGGTCCCACAGATGGTGTACTTTAGCCGAGCGGTACGTCTTCACCCTAATTAATAGACTTGGTGGCGGTTGGCTTATATGGGTTTGAGACGTCCGCATATTTGGTCTTATTTATGTTAGAGAAAAAATAAAAAAAGTGTCGAAAAACTCAATCAATTCTCTTTACATAAGCTATCTACAAATTTTTCGAAAAAAATAATAATTATCGAGATATTCGAGGAAATGTAGGAAATATAGTGTGTAAATCTAAAAAAAAATAATTTTTCTCAGAAGCCTTTATCTCGAAGGACCGAGATTCACGGAGCGTCAAATTATTACATGATATTAAGTGAACATCATATATGAGATCGATTTCGATTAATTACCGATTAATTACGGTGACAAAATGGAGAAATTTTACCGAAAAAAAAAAGGCCCAAATCCCGCCCCCCTCTAATTCCTTCATTTTTGTCGGAATTCAAAAAATTTAAAAAAAGAGTTTTAGCAAATTTTATTCTGTTTAAATTAGCTAGAGTAGTATTTTGGCGTAGGAGCCAAGATTAAAAAGTTGCCAACTGTAGAACCTCAAAATTTGCGATATATCTACAGCTGCGCCCCAGATTTTTGTCAGGCATTTGAAATATGGTTTGTTTATTAACATATCTTTAAAAAAAAAACAAATCCCAGACGAGTGTAAATCGTTTGAAAATGCATCGATTTTTACACGACTGTTTTTTGATTTTTCGATACTTTCGCTCAACATATCTACGTCTGGGCCCAAGCTTTTTATCTGGGACTAGAAATATGGTCTATATATTAAAATATCTTTTTAAAATCCAAATGCCAGACAGGAATAAATCGTTTGAAAAATGACATTTTTTTCGCGCTTTTCTTTTTGTCTGGCTATCCAGGGGACCCAGCCAATTCGTCTGGGAATCTTAAATTGAAACTATTTATTGCCTAATATTAACAAAAAAACAAATGCCAGACGAATGTAAATCGTTTGATTTTCGCGGAATAGTTGACAACTTGAACAATAATTTTTTCAGGGTTAGGCCCTCAGAATTTGTCTGGCGTTTGTTATATCGCGATAATTATAATCTATTTGCCTATATATACAATTCTCAGATAAGCACCAAATCGTTTGATTTGGACCATTTTTCTTACAACTTCGGATTGAAATTTCGGGCCTTCCGGCCCACGGAATTTGTCTGGCGATAAGCTTCCGTCGGATGTTTTTCTTTAAAACGTAAGTCTAACTTGACGCCAGATAAGAACAAAACGTTTGAAATTTTTCATGAAATTTTCTTTTCTGTTTTCCGCTGAGGGGCCCTGGATAACCGTTTGATAAACACGAAAATGGTTAGTACAAATCAGGCACAAAAGGCTCCCAAAAGGCCAGATAGGAACCAAACGTTTTAAAAAATCTGTCACTATCCCACGGTCTATGACACAGGAGATCAGTTTTTTCAAATATATTTTATTGCAGCATTTTTATGTTCATGATTTCTTAGTTTTTGGGTATTTTGCCACTGTAAAAATATTTAAAAATTTTGATGAAATAAACCTCTGCGCCAAAAGGATCAGACAGAGGCTGGTTTTTATACTTCTATTACAAAATGTCTCACACCTAAAAATATATAAACTAAAGCAAAATTGTTAAATGATAAATTGAAAAATTAAAACGAAGGCAGTTGACGTTTCGGGAAATAGTTCTTTTTCCGTTATCAAAACTTTCACTTTTGAGAATGTCAAATCAGACAGTTTGTTTGTTGTTTTAAAATTAAAATGTTAATTGGTTTTTCTGAACTTTCGTGAATATCTTAAAAACCGTCGTAGTTAGGTATAGGGAAGTAAATATAAACTATCCATATTTTTAGTCGTAGAATTTGATAAAATATGGGGGTTTCCATTTAAAAAATTGAAGATATTTGATGTTTCTGAATGGAAAGTTGTGACCACTTTTGTACTCACCCTGTACAATATCTAAATGTTTTCAATTTTTTTTAAATAATCTACAACTATGCTGATTACTTCCATAGTAAAAGCTATTTAGATTCTTGTACGAGTTATTCACAGGAAGAATTTCTTTAGGTGCCATTTTTTTGGTAAAAAAATTAATATCTCAAAAACTATAAATTTTAGGTACAAGGTTTGTTATACAAAGTGACCTTAAAATTTTGTAATCTATCAATTCCGATAATAAAAATATGGGTGTTCCATTTAAAATAACAAAGTTGACATCTACTTCCGGTATAACCGGAAGTGATAGAACTGTCAAAATATTTTAGTTAGAAAGATCATAAGCTCTTTACTATACATACGTAATTTTACAAAAATTTGTTCAGTAGTTTTCGAGATATGGATCGTGTAAACTCCCGGCTGGACACGCTGTATATTCATATACAAAAACAAAACATATAAAGCAACTTTCTTGCAATTTTCTGCGGTCAAATCTTCAATAATATTGTTGTATTTCTGGCACATATTTCATTTTCCGTGATTAGTTTCGCTACATCCATTTGTTAATCCGTCCTCTGTGTCATTGTTGAACGTAAATATTATTTTATTAATTTAAGTTTTGAGAAAGAGAGCGGTCTCCGGTCAGTGGCCTAGCTAGGGGGGGGGGCTAGAGGGGCACTGTACCCCTCACCCCCATGTGGCACCATCCCTGTTGTAGATAAACATTCGTATTTTATTTTTATCTAAAACCATTTTATACCGCCTTTTAAACGATTGCGCCCTCCGCCCCAAAAAGCTGGCTACGCCACTGTCTCCAGTTGCTACAGAGAGATATGAACGGTTAAAAGAATCTTTATTGGGAAAGTTTTCAGTCAAACTTCTAAATAATTTAAAACTTTTAAAGGATTTATGTACACCGGGTGCCACAGGCACAGAAGACTAAACAATCCACAGGCTAGTGGCTCCCCCCTATATTTCCTTTATTTTTTAACTTATCCATTTGAAAGAACCCCGCACAAAACAAATGGAAAGTCGGTCCCATTCGATTTGTCTTTTGGGTGCATAAACCACCTGTAACATAAAAAACGGAATGAGACCACTTTCGGTTTACCCGGAAATGACCGCAACTTTCGATTTTTAAATAGAACACCCTGTATATTTTTACATATTTCCCATTTGAAACAAAAAAGTTTTCGATAAAAAAATGATTTGTAATTTTGAAGGCTTCGTAAATAGTTATTAATGAAATTAAACGAAAAATTATATTTTTCCCTTGGACTTTACTTGCCGTAGAACAAATTTTGGTATTCCAAAGCACTCTAGACGAATGTCTTAAAATACTTAAAAAACTGAACATCGACTCAAAAATTCGCGAAAATCTCATGGTATACTCAGAAAAAATCCAGGTAGACTCAGTCAATATTTGCCGCCCCTAAAAATCTGCCGTTTTACGCACGTGCGTAATTGGCGTATTGGCGTATTGGCGTATAGGGTAATCCAGCACTGCCCCTATGTCCAAAAATCCATTTTTACAGGTAGTTTATGCCCAAATTTCAAATGGATAAGTTAAAAAATAAAGGAACTATTGGGGAGCCATTAGCCTGTGGCACGCGGTATATTGCTTTGCATTATTTTAAAGTCAATAGATCATTGCGTAATTCATGTTTGAATGCCATCACCTAGGCAGCAAACTTGACGTAATTTCGAGTCATTTTTTGGTCACTTTGACTTCTGGAATGATATAACAATGACGTAAAAATTACGTGATTGTCACATCCCAGAGACGTCATTTTGTGGCGTTAAATTGACTTCATTTGGCGACGTACGTTTATCTTGATTAATTGGAATAAATGTACATTCGAGAAATATAATAAACCACTTTGGTGCAAAATGACATGTGAATCTTAAGGGCTCTAGGAGGGTTACGAGATGAGCCGCCACGTAGAAGAATGGACAATTAATAGTAGGTTAAGCACCCACTGGTGTTTATGATGAATCTCGGCCCAGCCACAGAATAATGATACATCTTAAACCTGACCGTTAAGATTCATCCAAATAAGTCGATCTTTCCTGAATGAATTTGAACATTTCAATTTATATTATTTATTTTCTATATAAACTCATTCAAAGAGTTACTGATTATGGTCAGTGGCACCATCTAGAAATAATTTCTACAACAAACCACGTGGTAATGCATAAACTTGTCTAAAATGAAAAAATTACGTCACTTATACATCAAATCGACATCTCAACATCTTTTCGTCACCTGACGTCGACCAATGTTACCAAAAAATTACGTCAAAATGACGTCAATCTGCTGCCTGGGATAGGCCTTAAATACCATAATATATTTTCTATACCTTAGCCCGGAAAGGTGGATAGTGATAAATTGAACTGTCAATAGTGTCAAGTTGTAAGTTATTTTTAATTACACCCCCTTCAAATCTAAACATCAAGGATCTGTTGCCTGCACTGATATCACATGATACCGATTCAAGTTTGGTTAAAATGGGATGACCAATAATGAACTACGAGCAGGCGCGGATTTATGGGGGGGGGGGGGGGGGGGGGGGTAACGGGGTAATTACCTCTTCCAAGATTCTGTAAATCATTAATTTTTGTTTTAAAATGGTATATTTGTTAATTTTGGGAAGAAAAAAATTTTTAATAGAGTAATTACCTTTAAATTTTTCTCTGCTTTTCAAAAAAATTTTGAGACGAAAAATTTTCTTTTTCGGATTTCCCGTTCTTCAAAAACGAAAATTTTTTTTTTGGATTTCTCCCCCCCCCCCCCCCCCCGCTTACCAAAAAATTTTGGGTTCAGTGTTACCCCCCCCAAGCTCAAGGTCCAGATCCGCCCTTGACTACGAGGTGTGTTCACTTGAGATGGGTTACACTGTAGTTTATTACGTCTGATGTAGATTAGATTTATATAATATAATCTGTGGACCCAAACCACAGATATAAAAGATATCTTAGGAATATGGTGAATAGTAAATAAGACAGCTGTAAACTAATATTTAAAGAACAGATACTTACCATAATAAGCCAACATGTTTATAGTAAAGAATATGTCATTGTCTGCAGACCACGATAGAATCCATTCATTATACTATATAATGGCAAAGATTAATATATAGTATTATATTATTATTATATTACTTTTGATAATGGAATAACTCGTCATCGTTGAAAAGAGATGGAGCAAAATATGGAGACCCTTTGTCGGGTAGGTGTATCCAATGAGAGTTCCATTATGTAGTATAGTTCAATGACAGCTTATCTCACTTTTAATGTCCTCTTCTCCATATCTGTTATTAGTCACCCGATTTCATTTCAACATTTGGACCTATGTCAAAGACCTTTACTAGGTCCTTTCCTTTGTTTTTGAGTGTGTGTTTTACACTACACGCAGTCAGCTGAAAATTCAGTGTATATGAGCGTGATAAAACGGATTGGAAAAGTGTAATTGAAATTGAAATTTTTCTAATTTATTTTTTTCGAAAGTTTTCTGGAAGAATTCCTCAGTGAATTGATCATCTAAGAAAAAGTGTTAGATTAGGTAAATAATACATTCCTATACGGTATTTTCTATAGTTACCATTTCTTAGAAGATTAATTACTTGTGGGTGATCTTCCAATCTGCTAATTTGTCCAGCAATTCTGAACTGAATTTCTTCTATTTTCCCACACCAATACACAAAAAACAGTTCACCTAAAAGTCTATTAATTCAAATATTTCTATTGCACACGTCCAGTGCACTTCACACCTGCCTTCGACCAGGTGACACCAGTGCTGACCAGTGGACCTTACACTGGGCAAAGGAATGGTAAAGTGTAATGCATGGGTGAATGCTTTTTCTCTGCACTATCTGCACCAGTGCAGATATTAGAAGGAGATAGAGAAAAATTATTCATAAGTTGAAAAGAGATACATTTGCACTGGTGCAGATAGTACGAACGAAAAGAATTGACCTAATGTAGCACCATATCCTTGCAATGAATAAACGACTTTGGGTGATTCAGTGTAGTTTAGTGCTACACTTCACATGCAAAGCAAGGACTTAATGTGTCTTTTTTGAGTAAAACAAAACTTATTTCAGTTATTGGTGTGCTTTTTTTTTTAGTAAAAAAGTGTAGATTTGACTAGTAAAAAACAAATGCAATTATATTGAACAGCATGTTTTAGAACCCCTATATCTAAAATTTAGCAACATTTAAATAATTCAGAAGTTAAATAATCAGTGACGTAGCCAGGATTTTTATTCGGGGGGGTCCGAAAATTTTTTTGTAAGTACATTATGTAGGTATTGTTACAGTAGCGCAGCCAGAAAATTCATCTGGGGGGGGCCAATAGAACCGGCTTCCCCAGAGGATGAGGAAAATTTTTCAGAAAATGGTTGAAAACGGATGTGTATGTAGATTCCTCTATTAGATAATATTGGCATTAATTACAAAATATTTATTTCAAGGGATAATTTAGATACTGCCTTGTACTGCTTCTTTATTTTTTGGCTCATGGAAGACGGCTTGGGGGGGGCCCGGGCCCCATGGCTCCCCCCCTGGCTGCGCCCATGTATTGTTATGTAGCTTTCGCACAATTCTTATGTAAATTGGCGTACAGTCAAATTGCTTGAATTTTTAATATGTTGTAGATTTCGACTTTCTGATCAAAAACTCTCATGGGCCCAACTCGATCCTATGTCTAGTTTCCGAGATACTACTGCTCAAGAAATGTACAAGAATGAACTTTTGTACAATTTAAATAATTTCGAATTCATGATTTTTTTCATACATTTTATATTGTGGTACGTGATTCGTTCTAATAGTTTTTTATAATATTTTGCACTAAAAACATTTGGTGTTTTACTTAATAAAAAAACCGCTGCCCAAGGAATCACTACTTCCACATCCAGATTCTCTATCCAAGTCACTCACAACGAAAAAACTTTGTATGTGAAAATAATTGTTTATGGAACTTTAATAATATAATATTTGAAACCCTCTACCCCAAAAACCATAAAACGATACCCCACATCGGTAGTGGGGTGGAGGGTGGTGATAGGGGGGTGATAGTGGGGGGGTGGATGAAGTAAAAGAATATTTTGAGGTTTATGGTTACTGTACATACACTAAATCACAATTTGTTTTCATCCCCTTTAATAAGGGGGTGGGGGTGGTAATGAGGATGGCTAATGCCAAACATTTTTTTGAGACCTTAGCTTCTCTTGTATATACTAAATACCAATTTTATGGACTCTTACCTGCTTGATTGACCTATTTACCCCAAATTTACCCCAATTTACCCCCCAACCCTTCGACGGAACAAGATGAAAATATAATCTAGTTCTAGATCTCGTTAAAGTACATATGTGTACCAAATTTCAAGTCAATATCTTAAACGGTTCCAGAGTAAACGTGCGCACAAAAAAGTTACAGACAGACCGACAGACAGACCGACCGACAGACAGACCGACAGACAGACAGAAAATTTTTTTTCGCTCAAACTTAAAATCTCGACGTTTCATGACATTTTAAGCCTATTTGGACAATAAAAATTTTTAAAAATTTTTTTGTCGTTACTATACTTCCACTGGACATGGAAGTAATAGCGTAAAAAAAATTAAAGTTTGAAAAATGTTGGCGAAGGCGCCGGGAAATCTGTAGAAATATAACAAGTGAAAATAATATTTGGTCATATTGGCTAAAACATTGTTTACATAAAGTAAGTATGTGTCTTCCTGATCAAAAAACTTTAATTGAAAAACTTTCGGAAATTGCTTCTTTGACCTCTAACAACAAACACTCCATCAATAAATTAAAAGTTCGACAAGATATACAGAATTTTACAAGAATTTACTTATAGTTGTATCTCCAATACTAGACGAGACTAGACTATATAGATCGAGATGGGTCCATGAGGGTTTTTGATCGGAAATAAGTCACATACATATACAACATATTAAAAATTCAGCCAATTTGACTGTTGTAGGTACGCCAATTTGCATAAGAATTATGCGGGGTACTTTAGTTGAACTATTCAACAACTTATATTCCAAGTAACTGATGGCGACTATGCGCAATGTAACGTGGATTTCGCTTGGCTAGTAATAAAAATAAATCGAATTTACTCATGATTCCACAAGGTTTTATACATTTGACTGAATTAAGCCCTGTCAAAATTGCGGCAATAAATTGCAAGAAATTACGATTTGCGACGGGACTGGTTGCATGGAATGAAGATTTGTAATCGGCCAAAAAAATTTTTTGACTAAAACCGAAAATAACATCAATATAATAATTTTATATAAATATCATGTCTATCAATTATACAAATGTCAATAAATTTCGGGGGGGGGGTCCGGATCCCCAGGACCCCCCCCCCCTGGCTACGTCACTGAAATAATTAATAACTTGGAAGCGAATTGTTTTTTGAGAAAGTCCTTCATTATCTATTTAAAATCACTTTTTCTACCACCGTGTCATAAAAATTTTAAACCAGCAGCCCTGTAAATTCGAGCATTAAGGATTGAGGAATTTGAAAGTATCGACGGCAGTAGGCGAGTGGGTGATAGAGAAAGTGATTTTAAATAAAAAATGAGAATGACTTTTTTTCAAAAAACAATTAGAAAAATGTAATTTTAAGGGGGGCGTAATTCGAAAACCAAAATGTTAAATTTGGATATAGGGATTCTAAAGCATGCTGATCAATAATACTGCATTATTTTTTTCAGTAACTTCTCCAAAATTGATCCTTTTTTCTTAATAAAAATGTACGTCAATGATTGAATAAATAAATTTTGTTTTACTCAAAACAGAGACAATAAAAGTTTCTGGCCCAGTCCAAATTTGCTTAAAATCGGATGACTGATGATCGAGACATGAGGGGACACACATACGCGCTGTACAATAGAAATAATTTGTTAAACACTAAAGCCAAAACTTTTACATATATACATAAAAACACAAGTTTGCAAGCTACACTTTTGGAAAAAGCATATTGCAAGAGACACTAATGATACACTAATAAAAAACCATTCGATCTTTTTTAATTCTGTTTTTAATTGTGTTATATTTTTAATACCTATTAATTTAATTTATTTTAATATATGTATATTATTGTATATTATATCAGTTTTAACTGTCATATGACATGTTCTACTCTCTCAGAGTTTTGTAAAACTTCTACATGAACCATTAAAGATACCCAACACCACAACCACAACAAAGGACCCCGGAACAAAACCCATGAAAATGTTGATTCGGTGGAATCGGCTGAAATTTTGATATTTTGTAGTTCAAGTCATGCTGATCAAAAGTTCTTATCACATCAAGCCAATCCTATGGACAGTTCTTGAGATACAGCTTGTCAAGGTAATTTGCGTCATTTTATACATTCAAGAGCTTTTTACTCCTAAACTATTAACTTTAGCAAAAAGTTGCAAGGGTCGAAATATTTTTGTTCAACTCCAATGGAGCTCATGATTTTTTTTTCAGAATTTTTTAATCAATTTTTAGGTTAGGTAAAATATATATATGTCATATTCCGGCGTGCTTCGGTGGGATTGGCTGAAGCTTTGCCATTTTGTAGTTAAAGTCATTCTGATCAAAAATTCCCATTGCACTGAGTCTATCCTATGAGTGGTTTTCGCTCCAGGAGTGCCTGAAAGTCTTAACAACGAGGTAACGGGTAATCTATATGTACGTATTTATGAATGACTTCCAGCGTGTTTGTGTACTGTGCGTATGCGTTTGTGTGTATGTATGTGCCAGTGTATACAGAGTTCTCCGGAAATATCGATGACAAACTTCTTGTGCAGATTCTACATGCAAAAATATGTTCGCAAATACCTTGAGCTACAGCCCTTTGAAAATGGCACCCAAAAATTGATTATTATATTTATTATTATTATTATATTTCAGAAACCTTTTGATTTACAGGGACGCGACTTTATACGCTTATGGAACAATAATACAAGCTTATTTTTATAGTATTTTTTAAAAATATTTTTTACCGTAAGTGAGTAAAATCGTTCTAATAAGTTTGATGCGGAACCGCTGAAAACACAAGCGTATTATGGTTTTTGGGGTACGCACGGCATGAAAATCACATAAAATATCCATCAATGATTCTTCTTCGAATGATACATGATGCTGGAAACGGAGCACTTATTCCTGAAAATCCTATGGATGTTCTCAATATTTAAAAACTAAAAAGAAAATATTTTAAAACAACAAAAAGTAAAAATAAACAGATAGAAAGTGAAACCAAAGAAATAGGATCACCCTGGTTGGCAATGAGAACGCTCTCATAAGAAACATAGTGCCGGTAAGAGCAGGTTCTTTGATAAAAATAATCACACACACATGCACGCACACGTACACAAACACGCTGGAAGCCATTCATAAACACGTACATATAGATTACCCGTTACCTCGTTGTTAGACCTTTAGGCACTCCTGGAGCGACAACCACTCATAGGATAGATTCAGTGCAATAGGAATTTTTGCTCAGCATGACTTTAACTACAAAATAGCAAAATTTCAGCCAATCCCACCGAAGCATGCCGAAATATGTCATATATATATTTCACCTAACCTAAAAATTGATAAAAAAATTCTGAAAAAAATTCTTGAGCTTTACTGGACTAGAACAAAAATATTTCGACCCTTGCAATTTTTTGCTAAAGTTAATAGTTTAGGAGTAAAAAGTTCTTGAATGTCTAAAATGACGCAAATTACCTAACTTTGACAAGCTGTATCTCAAAAACTGTCCATAGGATTGGCTTGATGTAATAAGAACTTTTGATCAGCATGACTTGAACTACAAAATACCAGCCATTTCAGCCGATTCCACCGAATCAACATTTTCATGGGTTTTGTTCCGGGGTCCTTTATATTAAGTTGGTAAGTTGGACATGGTCATCGATGTAGGTCAAGGTGTGTCGAATTTTCGAGTTCTGAATGAATCATACACCTAGTGGATGGCAGCTTAAGTTATAGTTGAAATATTCTTAATAGTGTGAGGGGTTATGACGTTATGCAGAGCGAGACGAATGAATAGGCGGCAAATAGATCTCCCGTCTTTACTCCACTTACCACAGTTTTTACATTAAGTGAGCGAGAAGATACCGGTTTTCTGACGTGGCATGTAGGAAGGCATAGACTCTGCGCTCTGTAGCCAATGTGTCTTAACGGCAATGCCTAGATAGGCAGTACGTCGAACACTATTGCGAATGCTTGCGTTATACTTACGTATTCAAATTTCTTTTTCAGTGGATAGCGTTGTGTGAAAAAATGTTATGACACTATGTATTTCACCTGGGTTTGAATCTCAGCTCCAGCAGATGGCAACGTCAGAGAAAATGGTTAACATTTTTCCAATCTCCTTCCGGATGCTTTGGACAAGTTCCTCTATCGCGTAGTGCTCCATATCTTTAATCTATGAGTATCAAACCAGGACTAACAGACATGTGAAAAATATATTTCAACAATATTTCTACTAATTTAATGCAAAAATACATTTTGCACCAGTAAAGTGGATTTTTCGCAATATCACTTGATTCAGAAGCATCGGACATATCAAGGTGTCCAACTATGTATCACTTACAAAATAAACCACTCAATCGTAATTATAAACACAAATCAAAATCAAAGACAATACAACCTCAGAATTTATATCAATGCACAGCAGCATGCAAACCGGCATTTTTGTTAGTGTGTCCACCAACTGATGTCATCGGTGGAGATTGCGGTAAAGTGAATGCTGCAAGAGCGTGTATCTCCTCTTTAATCAAAGTATCATATACAGGGTGTCCCGAAACTCCCGCCTTCCCCTTTAGGTGCTAATTCTCCATGCAAAAATAGTAAGAAAAGTTCCTATAAACATGTGTCCGGAAATGCTTCCTAAGGGAGCTACGGCCCTCTAAGGATGGCGCAAAAATAGGTGTTTTTACTAATTATCTCGGAAATGATTTGGGACAACTTTATGAAACTTGGTTACGTTTTTTTAATTATTAAAGGTTATTGTTTTACAGTATTAGCCAAAATTAATTTTATCCAGGGGCGTAGAAACGAGAGGTCGGTGTTCTTTGTTTCTACATATTAATTTTCCATTTGACATTTTTAGTACTTTAATCCCTGATTATGATTCCCTGGTTAATTCTGCATAAAAAAAGGCCTCTTTACAATTAGCCATATGGCAAGCCGTTTTCGAGTAAAAGCGGTCTAAACGAAATATTGCGTATTCGTTTGCTAAATGCGCATTATTTATTTTTTAAAGTAGGCGTAAAACAATAACTTTTATTAATCGAAAAAGTTAACCAAGTTTCATAAAGTTGTCCCAAATCATTTCCAGATAATTAGTACACCTATTTTTGTGCCATCCTTAGAGGGCCGTAGCTCCCTTAGGAAGCATTTCCGGACACATGTTTATAGGAACTTTTCTTACTATTTTTGCATGGAGAATTAGCACCCAAAGAGAAAGGCGGGGGTTTCGGGACACCCTGTATAATGTAGAAATAAAGTAATGTGTTGAAATTACCATTTATTAAGCGGATTGTTTAGAAAAATATAGGAATATATTAATATATAAACTTATCTGTAAAAAAACTACAACATACATACAAACAACATAATACATTATTTATATGAGGTATATATAAAAAGAGAACATTGAAGATGTTTAATTCGATTACGAAATTATATCTATTTTTACGTTTCCCATTCCATCTGGCATAACACAATAAATTCTTTTTATTTAAAATCTAAAGAGATATTTTGTAACTGATTAGAAGTGCTTAGTTACAACATGATATTTGACGCCCATAAATAGCTTTGGATGAAAAGTTGTAATTTGTAATTTAACTTTTTCAGTTTGTTGCATTAAAACATGACAATGAATAGTAAGAGGTTCCATTAACTTCTTCTTCTATCTTCTACCATCTATCTCTAAGTTAACCTACACTTGAAAATGCATTTTACAGAGTTTAGAATGCTTTTAATATATCAAATATTGCACATCACTTCTAAAATGTAAGATATTTATTCCAGTTACATGAGTTCAAAGTAACTTTATTCGTTTTGACAAGAACAGGTAAACAAAATTAATAGTAATATTGCAAAATACTAGTATCTTATGCTTATTAAACTTCACCTAATTATTAAACTTCCACTGATTAAACCAACAAACTAAAACAAAATTAATTTAACATTACAACAAAATGAGAATACGATGCAAGCTTAATAGAATTATTCGAAGCAACATGTGGCAATCTACCATGTAAACAAAGTTTTTACGCAATACCAACTTAGGTGATCCTTATATGCATATGAAAGTACATTGTTATAATTTTAAGTTGGTGTTTTATGACGTCAGAACATCGCTATCGATGATGTGCACTGTTTGATATATTGTATTTACTTTATGTACTAATAGATCCTACGGATCAAAAGTCGGGGCTTGACAATCAGACCACATGTTACCTGGCAATGTGTTATATGGCAGAAATATCGTCATTCTCCACATGACGTGGCACTACTGACAAAAATTGAGAAATTGAGATATGCCGGAAATAAGCATCTTTAGGGTAAATCTTCAGTCTCACAATGATGTACCTGCAAAAGCTATAGTTTTTGCACTAGGTAATACTAAGTAAACAGCGTATATGACAAAATACTAAAAATGTCTCTCGTGTAGTGGTGTAAATAAAATTCTCAGTTCACATGAACGCCCACTGAATTTACTTGGTAGCAATGTTTCTAGTGGAGCTAAAGAAATATAATGAACGAAAAAAAATCCAAGTTTATAGTATTATAGGAGAGTACTCAAAATAAAAAATTTTAAAACGTTTAATACGAAAAACATACCTAAGAAAAATTACGGTTCAAAAACGCAAAGTAATATGCAAATAAAAATGGAAGACAGTATCTTATGCGAAGTTTTTGATCCAGAATAAATATAAGCAAAGAAAATTTTATTAAAACCACTTAGCAAAGTTCAATTTTATTTCTTATAAATATAACATAATAATAAGTATAAATGCATTGCATGCCAGGAGGCAAGCTGTAAACGTGGTGCTTTCATGACAGCCACTAACCTTTTCAAAGTTTGGAATATTACAGTGGCCAAAGAGTGGAAAATGCTTTATGTTCCGATTGATGCTGTGGACAAAATAATTGTTTACTGTCTCATGAAAGTGATGGTGTAAAGTATAGAACCTACTAAAATGTTAAAAGTGTAGCCATCTTGAAAACAATTATGATTGCATTGAATTAAATCAACTGATGGATAATGTGGCAAATCTGATTCTTTCTGCTCTCTGCAATAAATCACCCAAATAACAAAGAAGGTGCGTAATAATTTAACTAGCATTTTGTAATGATATGCCTGTCATGTTTATTGGAGTTCAAACAAGTCTACAAATCTTTACTTTATGAAAACGATGAGATATTTGTTACATTAATTTTGTAGTTGTTCATAAATATAATCAAATACATTCTTATTTTGCTGTTTTTGTAGTTTGAGTTTTTGCTAATGTTCAATATAAATTCATAGATATATGGCATTCCTCTTGTTTACTTTGTTAACTTTTTTAACGAGCATACAATTCGGTGTATTTTAAATTAAAGAATTACCACATAAAGATGTATTTTTTTTTAAACTTAAGTAAAGAAAATGTTTTCTTTCTTTTGAGAATTGTAACTATACCTAATCCTGAAGTAAACATGAGTAAAAAAAAATCATTCCTACTGAATGAGGTGTATTTCCTTCATTTTGCTTCCCCTATAAAATTTAGTAAATGTTATTTATGCCACTATGTGTGCAGGATGACGATATCTTACACAATAAAATTTGTATTGCTTGAGATCATGCGAACAGCATGTTTCTGAAGATTAAAATTTAAGTATGCATGATATATTATTTTAGACATTAAAAGAATAATAAATTAATTTATTCTTTCGTTTGAGTTGAGGGGTTTATCAGAATCAAAATATCTCAGGAATGACTAACAGCATATTTAATTTTATAAATAGAATGTACCTGTAAAAACCAATGCATTTTTTACCTAATGAAGTGGGTGATACAAATATCGCCCACTTGGAAAAATTAGTCGCCCAGTGATTGAAATTTTGATATACTCGGTGACAATGATTTTGGTCAATTGATTGCATTATATTTTTCTTCGAAACAAAAATCGGTACCGATATCGCCTTCCGCGAAATCAAACACCAAACCAATAACAAATATAAAATAAAATAGTGAAAGGGTACCTACAAGTAAGATGTGAATTTTAAAAACCCTAGTACAGAAAGATACCTAAGTTCCAAGAATGAGCAATAGAAAGCGGGTGACGTGACATGCACATGTTTTGCAATATTTTAATTGAAAATCATTTTCCTTTTATTAGATAAAATTATTAAGATATCGTTAACAGTAAAATTAGGTTAGGCTCAAAATATTTTAGGCTTTGTCGCCCAGTGATTTTGGCTTAAAAAATGCACTGGTAAAAACTACCACATAAAATACTCTCAAAAATTGGAAACTGTGATTTATGCCCATAAGAGATAGATTTCGGTCCCATGAGAAGAACTGAGGATCAGATTATAAAGTTAGAAAGAGGGGGATAGAGTTGTTTACATTGACTTCATCTAATTGATGGGGAGCTCCTCTCCTATTTCAGTGCTTTGCGACAAAGAGAAAATAAATCTCACAATGTCTCTATCTTTCAGTTTCCTCAATCACCTCACAAAAGAGCAAAATCCGCCTCTTTATGTCTATGCTTATGCCCCCTACTAATCAATTACAAAGTAAAAATTCCTTAAAAGATATATATTACATAAGACATTTCTGGAATTACTGAATGAAATAACTTACATTTTTTTAGTTATCATAATCTACCTACTTAGATATTAAACCTTAGTGAATATTTTCCATAGCAGCAGATTATTAAAAAAATGTGGCACATAATTACAACCACAATAATTGTTCCACACTCAAGGAGATTAAATCTTTAAACTGAATACCATACTTAAAAACTGTTCGTAATGAATTGTAATGTAGCCATCTTGGTCTGTGTCATACTGCCTAAATGATGAGGTAAGAGTCTGAAACAAAAGAACAGTCATTAACACAATTAGAAACGTGTAACTATTTCAAAATTTAAAAAAATACAGGATGGCGACATTAACGCTGTATTAAATGAATTGTATAACGAAACTAGCAGAATAACTCAGACGTTGCCTGGACCGAGAAGGAAATATCTTTCATCCTAATATCTCACCCCGTGTTGAAATTTTAAGGATTTTGGATTTTTCCCGCATTATTTGAACCTGAAAAGAAACATCTTTTATCCCCTATATCTCATCCCCTGGTTAACATTTTAGGGGTTTTGGACCATTTCTATTGTTTTGAAGTTGAAATCCATAATTTAATTAAATTTTAAGAGTGTGCAATGCCTATGCTTTTACATGGGAAACTTTGTGATTTTTTTCAAAGCTCCCTGTCCCACAAAAAAAAAAAATAAAAAGGAATAAACATTTAGAAGTATGCGATGCACAAAATAAGATTTTTGTTGTTTTAAATAAACCACACATTTGCCTAAAAAGCTGGGAAAACAAAATCATGTAAAAGTTCATTCATAGTTTCATAGATGGCGACACCTTGACAATTAGACTCAGGGAATGGATTACAAGTGTTTATTTAATTTAGACCACAGCAGTAAATATATCAAATATCTAACTTCGTAATGACAAGCACAATATTTTTCTACATAATAAAATATGTTTTCTGTATTTTTTATGCAACCCGTTTAGTAATAAAGCCTATAAAACGAAATATATAAATAACTCTCTAGCCACACCTACTTGTTATCGCTGGCAATTCGACGAGCATAAACTGCCCGACTTAGTAAAAGAGTTCTCTATTTGACATTCAAGCATAATCCAACTAGGATACTATCAGTTGTAAATGTACTGTTATGAGCACCTCGAACAAACAAAATTATATTTAATATCCATAACTAATAACTTCTTCTTACCAGACCTATATCACACATTTTAACTAAAAAAGTGTAGAATATATGCGTATAGGACAGAAGATGTGAAAATCTAAAATTATCTATTTTTGTAGTTAGGATGCTTTTACTTAAGACGGCAGTATACTGAGTAACATTTTCTAGGGATGCTTTATATTTAAAAATGCAGCTGTGTAGAGAATATTATGTTATACATTCTATCTTTGAGGCAATAAAATCCATGAAAAATCTGGGTAATTATTTATTTTTAACTTCCACATCCAGTGGAAGTATAGTAACGACAAAAAATTTTTATTGTTCAAATAGGCTTAGAATGTCATGAAACGTCGAGATTTTAAATTTGAGCGAAAAAAAAATTTCTGCCTGTCGGTCTGTAACTTTTTTGTGCGCACGTTTACTCTGAAACCGTTTGAGATATTGACTTGAAATTTGGTACACATATGTACATTAACGAGATCTAGAACTAGATTATATTTTTATCTTGTTTCGTCGAAGGGTTGGGCGGTAAATTGGGGTAAATTTGGGGTAAATAGGTAAATCAAGCGGGTGAGAGTTCATGAAATTGGTATTTAGTATATACAAGAGAAGTCAATGTATCAAAAAGAATTTTGACATTAGCCACCCCCATTACCACCCCCACCCCATTATTAAAGGGGATGAAAAAAAATTGTGATTTAGTGTGTGTACAAGAACCAGAAACCTCAAAATATTTTTTTTACTTCATCCACTCTCACTACCACCCCCTATCACCACCCACACCCCACTACCGATGTGGGGTATCGTTTTATGGGTTTTTGGGGTAGAGGATTTCAAATATTATATTATTAAGGTTCCATAAACAATTATTTCCACATACATATTTTTTTCATTGTGAGTGATCGAAAATCTGGATGTGGAAGTAGTGATTCCTTGGGCAGCGGTTTTTTAACAAATAGTGTTTTGATTCGGGATTATATGTAGCCAGTAGCGATTACACCCTAATGTAAATGGTCTATCCTCTTTACATTTTACTCCCCTCGCTTACTGAAGACAAGTTCGAAGTATTGTAAAAACCGCTGCCCAAGGAATCACTACTTCCACATCCAGATTCTCTAACCAAGTCACTCACAACGAAAAAACCTTGTATGTGGAAATAATTGTTTATGGAACTTTAATAATATAATATTTGAAATCCTCTACCCCAAAAACCCATAAAACAATACCCCACATCGGTAGTGGGGTGGGTGTGGTGATAGGGGGGTGGTAGTGGGGGTGGATGAAATAAAAAAATATTTTGAGGTTTCTGGTTCTTGTACATACACCAAATCACAATTTTTTTTCACCCCCTTTAATAAGGGGGTGGTGGTTGGTAATTGGGGTGGCTAATGCCAAAAATTTTTTTGAACCTTAGCTTCTCTTGTATATACTAAATACAAATTTTATGGACTCTTACCTGCTTGATTTATCCATTTACCCCAAATATACCCCAATTTACCCCCCAACCCTTCGACGGAACAAGATGAAAATATAATATAGTTCTAGATCTCGTTAAAGTACATATGTGTACCAAATTTCAAGTCAATATCCTAAACGGTTTCAGAGTAAACGTGCGCACAAAAAAAAGTTACAGACAGACAGACATACCGACAGACAAACAGACAGAAATTTTTTATTCGCTCAAACTTAAAATCTCGACGTTTTAAAAAAAATTTTTTGTCGTTACTATACTTCCACTGGATGTCAAGTAAAAACCGCTGCCCAAGGAATCACTACTTCCACATCCGGATTTTCTATCCAGGTCACACAACGAAAAAATTTTGTATCTGGAAATAATTGTATATGGAACTTTAATAATATAATATTTGAAATCCTCTACCTCAAAAACCCATAAAACGATACCCCACATCGGTAGTGGGGTGGGGGTGGTGACAGGGGGTGGAAGTGGGGGGTGGATAAAGTAAAAAAATATTTTGAGGTTTCTGGTTCTTGTACACACACTAAATCACGTTTTTTTTTTTCGTCCCCTTTAATAATGGGGTGAGGGTGGTAATGGGGGTGGCTAATGCCAAAATTTTTTTTGAGACCTTAGCTTCTCTTGTCTATACTAAATATCAATTTTATGAACTCTTACCTGCTTGATTTACCTATTTACTCCAAATTTACCCCAATTTACCCCCCAACCCTTCGACGGAACAAGATGAAAATATAATCTAGTTCTAGATCTCGTTAAAGTACATATGTGTACCAAATTTCAAGTCAATATCTCAAACGGTTCCAGAGTAAACGTGCACACAAACAAAGTTACAGACCGACAGACAGAAATTTTTTTTTCGCTCAAACTTGAAATCTCGACGTTTCATGACATTCTAAGCCTATTTGGACAATAAAAATTTTAAAAAATTTTTTTGTCGTTACTATACTTCCACTGGATGTGGAAGTAAAAATATAAATCGGCCATAGAGTATAATCATTACCCTAATTATTTTTTAAAGTGGTTCATTTTTTGTTACAAAACAATTTACCAACAGTGAAGGAATGGCAGATTCAGTGGAGATTGAAGACAGGGTAAAACGGTGGAGGAACGTATGAAAAATCAAAAACTGTTCATTTTAGAAAAAAATATTCAAACAAAATAGTTACGTCCATCTCTTATCTTCATTCCTTTTCATATATTTAACCCTCATGTTAGCACACTTTGTTAATAAATCTGTGATAATTCGGTAAAAATCTAAAATCGATGTATTGTTCCGTTTTAGGCTTAGGGTGAGATAAACGATAAAATAATTGCTATTTGTCCAGCAAACGCCGAGAACGAGAAAAATGGTCCGCGAATACTCGTGAAGGTGTTGAATAATTATTTATAATAATTAATTACCCGACGGATTATTATAAAATTCAATATAGGGTTCTATTCTGATAATATACGAAGCAATTAAAAAAAAATCAAACCGGGCGCGCAATACTGGTAAGTATAAAATAATCTCATAAAAACTTAGGTACTTTGATTACATTCGAAGTTTTTACATGACTTCCTACATGTAAAACAAAGCTGAATATACACTTATAACCTTTATTGTAATGTATTTATTTGAATTATATTGTACGTAATATACAAATATTTATAAACAGTTAGATTTGTAAAACAAAGCAGCAATGAATTATTTAGAAAATATAAATATAAAGTAACACCAAAGATATTGGCGAGCAGTGTATTGCATATAGTTTGCTTTGCTTATTCCTTTTAAACTATAAATATGTGAGGAAGGCCTATAAAGCCACGCCCATCATCCGTACTTCTCTGTACCCCACTTCCTCACAGGTGAAACTGTTTGATCGGCATTCTTCGCTCTTAACTCTCAAGCTCATCTGGAGAAGGGTTTTTGTTTTTAGACAAAGATACATTCGGGTTATATATAGATAGTCAAAGACCAATTGTTAAGTAGTTATAAGACAGTGGGTTTTCAGCTGTATCTGATATTTGAATCACTGAATACGAGGTTAATTATATAAATTGGACAGCCATCTATCAAGTCAACGAAGACCTACTCTACTGTTGATATAAACTGATTATAAAAGTTACTTACATTTTATTCTACCAATATGGTATTCTCACAAAGGGTATAGCAGAATAAGCATGGTAAAATGGCCCCAGAAACATTTGGGCCTAATTCGGTGTCAGTAGATCGACAATAGGAAAAGAAATGTCTTCCTCGAGTTTTAGCCCCCCGTCGCCCTGTACCCTAATAAACATGACATTTCGTTTTCAATTTTTATCTCTGCAAGTTGCGCGTTAATTATTATGAAAAAAATAGACGATGTTGTAGCGACTCGCTTACTTCCAAGTTAAGATTCTATTAACTTACAAAGATTTGAGTAACTACGAAAGATAGAAAAACAAAAATAATAACAACACAGTATATATTTTAGAAAATACGAATGATATATCAATTTTAATGGAATCGAATTTATTTATTTAATATACCCCTTAAACAGAGATATATTTATTTTTATATATGGTAATTATGGTTAAACCGACCATAGATGTACATGTAATTTAAATGCATCTTAGGAAAAAAAATCAGCTGATTTTGCTGCCTCTTTCGAATAAATAAAAAAATATTTAAAAATTAGAATATTTATTTTTTCATGAAAATAATGTTTAGCATACACCAAACTTTTACCAAAAATACATTGTTATGAGCAGTTTGTTGTAGATTTTTTTCAAATTTTTTGATGCGGTGCGCCATAAAAACTGTTACGACACATTGTTTAGTGGTGCTTAACCATTGAAACTTGTCCGGCAGACCAGACCATTGTATCCGTAAGTATTTGGACCCGCTAAAACCGAATCCAAAGTTAGAATTGTCAGACTGACTCGTTTTTCACCCCCAACCCCAAAAAACACCCCCCAAAAAAATGGTCTGTCCGGCAGACGAGACCAGTATACTCTTATGTATTTGGACCTGTTGAAACCGAATCCGAAGTCAGAATTGTCAGATTGGCTCGTTTTTCACCCCGAACACCAAAAAACACCCCTAAAACAAAAACAAAGTGGTCTGTTTGGCGGACTATACCAGTGTTTCCTTATGTATTTTGACCTGCTGAATCCGGACTCGAAGTTAGAATTGTCAGATTGGCTCGTTTTTCAACCCTAAAAAAAATGGTTTATCCGACGGACCAGACCAGTGTATTCTCATGTATTTGGACCTGCTGAAACCGAATCCGATGTCAGAATTGTCAGACTGGCTCATTTTTCACCCAAAAGAAAACTCCAAAACAAAAACAAAGTGGTCTGTCCGGCGGACTATACCAGTGTATCCTTATGTATTTTGAACTTTTGAATCCGGATTCGAAAGTTAGAATTGACAGTTTGGCTCGTTTCTCACCCCTAACCCCGAAAAACACACCCCACAAAAAAATGATCTGTTCGGAGGACCATACCAGTGTATCCTTATTTATTTAAATCCGCTAAAACCGAATCCGAAGTCAGAATTGTCAAATTGGCTTGTTTTTCCACTAAAAACAACCCCAAAACAAAAAGAAAATGGTCTGTCTGGCGGACTATACCAGTGGAGCCTTATGTAATTTGACCTGCTGAATCCGAATTCGAAGTCAGAATTGTCAGATTTGCTCGTATTTCACACCGAACCCTAAAAAACACCCCCAAAACAAAAAAGCGGAGTGTCCGGCAGACCATACCAGTGTATCATTATATATTTGGACTGCTGAAACCGAATCCAAAGTTAGAAATGTCAGGTTGGCTCGTGTTCACCTCTAACCCCCAAAAAACACCCCCCCCCCCCCCATAAAATGGTCTGCCCGGTGAACCATACCAGAGTATCCTTATGTATTTCGCAAGGATACAGTGGTATGGTCCGCCGGACAGACTGACAATTCTGACTTCAAATTCGGTTTTAGCGGATTTAAATACATAAGGATACACTGGTATGCTCCGCCGAATATGCCATTTTGTGGAGGAGTGTGTTTTTCGGGGTTAGGGGTGAAAAACGAGCCAATCTGTCAATTCTAACTTCGAATCCGAATTCAGCAGGGGGTATTTTCCATTTTTTTTTTTAATTCAGCTTTGGTGATCAATTACTGCATAATCAATTTAAACCAAAACAATAATCTCTTAAATAAAAATAAGAAATAAGAATACACCTGTCTAGACACAGATTTCAAATGATTTTATTTGGCGGAAAATAATTTAACCAATCATAGGCAACTTTCGCTTAGACTCTAACTATCTTAGGGCCAGTTGTATAGGATATGTTTAAACTGTAGTTTAAACAAAAGTTTAATCCAAAGTTTAGATTAGCCGCAGTATGTTCCTTGTATATCTTATGGTTAATTTAAGTGAACTTTATTAAAATATCAATACTTTTCCGTTTTTACGCAAATTTCCCTAAAATATCAATACTTCTCTTTATTATTACTGACAATTGACAACGAAATTGTGTGCTAATTAAGTTATATTACAACATGTATTTTGTAGCATGCTGTATTTTGTTGGTTGGAACATAGAAAAAATATATACAATAATAATATATGTTTTCTCTGGGTTGGAATATTACTCCTTAAAAATGGATCCAGTGAAAGGAAGGACTGCACAGTATTGAGGTTATAAAAACATCACACCACACATATTTCTCAATTTGCTCATGTGTTCAACCGCAGCTTAGAGTTTAACTGGTACTCCATCCACCAGTTGATAGTTAAACTCTAGATGGCCGTTACAGTCACTTATACAATGGACATTAGAGGCTTAACTCTAAGTTTAACTGTAGCTTGTGGTTTAAACTAAACCTATACAACTGGCCCTTATATGAATGCCAAATTGTGTATTTACTTTACATTATTTTACCTATAACACTTCTATTTGGCTCAATATCTTGAAAATCAATAAATATTATTTACATGTATTTAGAAGGAATTAAAAGGTATTTATATTTGTTATTATGTAGAAGTTATCTTAAAAATATAAACAAAACTCACGGCGAGGATTATGTAGCAACATTTCTTGCGTGCCACCAGCTGTCATTTCTTGTCACAATACAAGTGAAAGATATATATTGGTTAGATTTATTTGTTGTTTGTTTATGTTTGATTTTTACTTTATCAATAAACCATTAAGATGGAGTTGAATTTTGTGAAAGGAGATTCGTCCAATTTGCCCAAAGTTGATTATGACTTGATAGATTCTTTCTATAACAAAATTTGGATTTTTGAAAGGATGGGATCAAATATATTAGAAGCTTGCCACCAAGTTCTTCGAATATTAATTTTTTCAGAACACTTATATTTGTGTTTCCACAACTTTTTTTAAATACCTTTTAAATGACATCTACTATTTGTAAATTACAGCAAATACCTCGATGAAAGAAACTGAAATGCTTTAAATCAACACGACGGCGACGTTAGAACACATCTGTCATTTGACTAGCCGTTGACATTGTTGTCATGTTTTGCTAAATATGTTTTTAAAAATCTAATCGGCATTAAAAATTATTTAAAATATTTAATAATTCACGTCTATTATTATTTTTTACACGAGAAAATTAAATTTCGGGGATAAATATATTAAAATTGATTTACTAAATAAGCTTTATACTCTTGTTTTCGTCAATTATCCTTACTAGAACTAGAGAAGGAATTTCAACTTGGCAAAACCACACTGTTTTGTATAAAACCATTCTATCAACAAATCCATACAAACTACCTATGTCATCGGCAAATTACCTACGTCACCAATTTAAAACACCTGTTGCTCCACTTATTTTAACTTCTGTTTTCTCAAAAAATTGATAATAATTTTCGCGGAAATCTGTATTGGAAGGCTTGTTTGTACATTTTCTATGAAAAAAAAAATAGGAAAATACCCCATTGAGCAAAATATTTTAAAATTTTATGAAATACATCAACTACCACTGGAAATAAATACTACAGAGATCGATGATGGAGATGGTATTGAGACCTATTTTAAAATCCATAGTGTGAGGTGGCATTAGCATGATACTAGAGATAGTATGATTCCTTGTGAGGTTATCAGGTTGCAGTTTGCACTTTGACTGTTTTATGCCATGACCACTAATAAGTCGCAGGATCAGATTTTAAAAAAGATGGGGCTTTATTAAGGCCTGTGCAAATTTATTTAGCAACTTAAAGTTAGAAAGGAATGTAAACCAAAATGAAAATCAGGACATGTGGAAAGAATCTGAAACATATATCTTCTAAGGATATCGTCAATTAACTTCAAGAAATACATCTTACTCTTCTCTTCTTCCATTTATTTTCAGGTTGTGATATCACATTTTCCTTTTTTAGGAAAGGAAAAAGAAGTACTCGGGAGAGTTCCTTTCCAGAGGTCACTGCCACTTTCATAGATTTGGTTAAAGATCCAAAGCAGCCAAATTCCGATACAGATAATATCGATCTGTGCCAAATGCAGTTATTTACATAAAAATATCGGATGGTTGAGAACTTACCCCCAACAATGAATGCTCTGCCAACTAACATCAATATAGTCTAGGAAATAACACGCAAATTCGACGGTGAAAGGTTCGCATAGATAGTTAGTATATTACATACCCCAATTATGCTGACAGACAAAACTTCCGGTTGGCACGCGGTAACCGGAAATTGGAAAAAAAAACAGACCAAATTTGACGCAAAATGTTTATTTTGGCGTGTACAGTACTGTACTGTAGTCGCAGACATTGCTATCGGTTGGTTTTTGAGCAATTTGCATCAAAGTAGCGAAAAATGGACCAATAACTTTAAATTTTGACAAAAATAGTTAAAATCGAAAAAAACTGCTCAGCCAGCTTATGGTTCACAAGACACTAAAAAACACTAACCTGGGCTGGCAGACATTTTTGCCAAATTTAACACCCCCAAACCACTCTTTAAAAAAATTTTAGTTGTCCGTCTCTCCATTTTGTTTTTTTATAAATATTAAAAAACGTCCTTTGGATATGTTATTACAGTAGGAAATACGAAAAACTTGAGCTTTGGTTCATCTTGATCCGTTCACAAGTAATAAAGTTATTAACAAAAAAACATCTTTTTTTCAACCGTGCTTTGCTCCAAATATTGTAATAGGACAGTAATTTTTTGGTTTCTAAAAATCATTAAGGGATGGAACAATGACATGCAAGTTTTATTTTCTTTTTATTTCAATGATTTCTCAGTGTTTTTGATTTTTTCAAATCAACCGTCGAGCGCTCAGCTTTCAGCCTCATGCGGACAGAGACACTCACTGCATGGCTAGCCCCCCACCACAACTACTGGTAGTCTCGCTGCGCTGTTACATTCATTTAAACATTGCACGTTTCAATGATAATAAAAATAATAGCAATAATAATAACTGTTATTACCATTATTATTATTATTGAAAACATGCGCGATGTTTAAATGAATGTAACAGAGTAGCAAGACTGTTGGTAGTGGTGGTGGGGGGCTAGCCACGCAGTGAATGTCACTGACCGCTTGAGGCTGAAAGCAGAGCGCTCGACGGCTGATTTGAAAAATCAAAAACCCTGGGAAATCGTTGAAAAAAAAAAGGAAATGAAAACTTGCATATCATTGTTCCCTCCCTTAATGATTTTCATAAACCAAAAAATGACTGTCTTATTATAGTAATATTTAGAGCAAAGCACGGTTGAAAAAAAGTTGTTTTTTTGTTAATAACTTTATTAATTATGAACGGATCAAGATGAACCAAAGCTCAAGTTTTTCATATTTCCCACTGTAATGAAATATACAAAGGATGTTTCTTAATATTTATAAAAAACAAAATAGAGACACGGAAAACTGATTTTTTTTTAACCCTTTAAATAGTGGTTTGGAGGATGTTAAATTTGGCAAAAATGTCTTTTAGCCAAGGTTAGTTAATGTTCTTTAGTGCCTTGTGAACCATAAGCTGGCTAAGCAGACATTTTTTTTTCAATTTTAACTATTTTTTGTCAAAATTTAAAGTTCTGGGGAGGGCCTTGTGCAAAATTGTATGCTCTATCGAATGGCGTCAAGACCATTTCTCTATCTCCTATCATTTTTGAGAAAAAATATGATATAGGCAGATGCAAGTAGCCCACTTGAGGGGGGCAGGGGGAGCAGGCATGATTTCTTGAGGTGGGTCTGTTCGAGAAGCTACTTATTTTAACTTGTTTTATCCATGGTTAAAAGGATTTGCTTTTACTCAAAAGTTGAAGTATCAAACACCTGAATCACTAAGCTATATGTAGTTATTTGGATAATAAAAAAGTTACCTCAACCCACACCTTTTCGCAATTTCAAATCAAATTGTGGCCCCAAAAATATGTTTTGTGAGATGTTTTTACATGAGAATCAACTGACTATTTTTGTATGTTAGAGAGTTGCATAGCGTTAAAGTCAGGGTCTCGTTCTTAAACCAAAAGGATAATTCGTTATGTACATGGATTTCTTACAAAACTGCTGTATAGGTAATAAATTCAATTATTGATTATTAAATCTATTTTTAGTATTTATGAAAGTTATATCAATAAAGGTTTTCAGTATTGATTGTTGAACTTCTTTGACAACACGGTTCTCATTATTTAATATTTCACTATTAGAAAAAATTTTGGTCCCATCATAGAAACATTTTATAACACCCTTTCAACACATATTCACTGATTTAAGTTAAAATTTAGATATTGGAATGGGTTAGTTTTTTATAAATGCTTATTTGTTGCTTTAATTAAAGCATATAAAAACAGTAGTTGAGTACTTAGCTGTGCTTAATTTATTGGTTTATATTTTATTTTATACTTACATATAAAATTATGCAACACTGAATGAAATCATCAAACAAAATAGTTCCTTTCCCATGTCTATCAAATTTTCTTAGTAACGTTTCAACAAGCCCATCCGAAAGTCTATATCCAAACGAAATAAGTGCTGTCTTCAATTCTTCTTTGTCAATATTTCCAGAATTATCTCTGTCAAATGATCTAAAGCAATTTTGCCAATCTGTGACATATTTCCATAATGCTCCGAAATCTTCAAAACCCACTTGGCCTCTGTTGTTACGGTCAAACATACCTAAAAATAAATTCACTAAAGGTTAAATCACCCAAAGACAAAAATATAATTAGTGCAACAAATTATGTTTCTAACAACACATCTACAAATGTTATAAATTAAATATCATTTCCAAATTAGGGATTGCAATTTACCGGAAGTTTTAATAACCGGTAAATCGGTAAATAAAAATGTAAATAACCGGTTAACCGGTATTTACCGGTAATTTTTAGAATGAATGATTAGGGTGGCGAAAATGGCAATTATCTTTTCCATGTACAAAATTATCTAAATTTGACAAAAAAAATTTTGTCCATGACTATTAAATAATGTACTCATTATGTATGTGTTTCCTCAAGGATAATGCTATCCATTATTCCCTGCAGTGAATAATGATTTCAGTATTCACTAGTGAATAATAAGGACAGTCAGTTGTTTATAAGAAGTCGCGGGCAGGTATTTTTTCAATTCGAGTGCAATCTTTTTAGTAGAATTTATGGCTACTTTCTGAAACCTTAAATATAATTATTCGTTAACTGTCATAGCTACAATTGTGTGAATAATTTTACTGTTATTATCAAATTTATGAATAGATAACTTTATTTAGCGTTTCAGAAACAGACCCTCTTTTATCATACAATTTCGTTTTTAAATTTGATTGAGTAGGCCGTTATGTGTCAAAGAACGGCTTGTCAAATTAAATTTAAACGTCAACGTTATTTACAATAATTTTACATTTTACTCAAAAAGAATAATATAAATAATTCATTAATTAATTTCTTCAGTAAATAATTTAACAAAAATATCTAATAGTCGTGGACAAAGTATAGTATTCTACTCGCATATAATGGCTACTCTGGTGATAAACGACATTCACCTACGGCTCGTGTCTTAAACTTCACCCTTGTGAATAATAGCCATCATTATATGCTCGTTGAAAAATATACTATTATATACGTATATTTAATATAATGAACAAACCAAAGGTTTTTTATCAAAAGGAGAAAATATAAATGAAATAAATTTAAATAAATAATTATTCTGTAAGTAACAAAAATATCAACTTAAAAATTATAAACATAAACTCAATAGGGCATTTACTGAATACCTAATCTAAAAATACAATATTTTTTAAAAACGGCCTGTTAAAAGGGTTAGTTTTTCAAAGCTATATCTGTTAGTCGTCTGATATTTGTGCATAGAATACCACCAGCTGAAGATGTCCTTCCTCAATCGATATTGGTGGGTCGATAAGTTAATAAGAATTGGTAACAACATACTTCTAAATGTATTCCACGGATATTTGCGGCAGTAAAATATTTAATTTCCTATCGCACGATATGGTCAATGTCTGTCTTACTTGTATTTCTTAGAGCTTGGTGTCTGGGTTTTACTTTTTATAATATTATTTATTTATTGTTAAAAGTGTTCAGTGTTGGGACAGTCACTCTGTATTTAGTGAATACTAGTCACTGACATAAATAGAAACGTTGAGTACGTGACATATCGTAAGTTCAGAATTTACCGAAATAACCGGTAAAAAATTAAAATAACCGGTAATTATCGTCATGTGTTTTTTTGTCCTAATAACCGGTTAACCGGTTAACCGGTATTGCAATCCCTATTCCAAATATAAGCAGTATAAAATTTTAACTAGAAATTTGTAATTTTTTCTTGATCTATCGATGGATATTTGAATGCATAGAATTTCCCGTTCTCCAGGATCTTTAAGTTAGGTGAATTCTCTGTATGTGCTACATAAATCAAATTTAGCTCTACTCGAGGAAGCACACATTTGATATGATCTATGCGTTATTATCTTACTATGAGTACAAAGAGGATGAATATTATAAGTTTTACATAGAAGAGAAACCACTAATTTAGAGGTAATGAATCCACTTGTAATACCTCATTAAAGTGCTTTGCACATGATCAGTGGCGCAGCCAGAAAATTCATCTGGGGGGGGGGGGGGGGGACAATAGAACCGGCCTCCCCAGAGGTTGAGGAAAACTTTTCAGAAAATGGTTGAAAACGGATGTGTACAGATTCCTCTACTAGATCATATTGGCATTAATTACAAAATATTAATTTTAAGAGATAATTTGGATACTGCTTTTAGTCCCTTCAAATTAGTCAAAAAATCGCTGTGTTATGGAAAATCTTCCCACAATTATGAGACCTGTAAGAAGTGAAGTATTTGGGTTGTCTAATCACGATTTTCACCTCCCACAGTTCAAAAAAAGGGTGGTTTTTGAGAAATATATACATATTATACATGTATATGAATTTTAGCGTTTTTTCGTCTTTTTCTCTATTTTGAGGAAAAACTATGCATTTTGATGAAAAATATCAAGAGAGCAAAGTTGTAGAGCATAAAATTTCCTATAAGTTGTGTCTCTATCATTTTGTTTCGAATTCCGCTTAGTTTCGCCGCTAGAAGGCACGAAAGGAATAAATATACATATGGGCTTTTGCGGCTTTCTTTAGATTTTGAGTTAAAATGATGCATTTTTATGAAAAATTACGTGAGAACAAAGTTGTAGAACATAAAATATATATATTTTTGTGACAAAAAAAAAAAACAGAAAACACCTAAAGATAGTGAATTTTATATTCTACAACTTTGATCTCATGTATAAATGTATCATTTTGGCTCAAAATCTAAAAAAAGGCGTAAAAGTCTATATGTATATTTATTTATTTCGTGCCCTCTAGCGGCGAAACTAAGTGCAATTCGAAAAAAGGTAGAGACAAAACCTATAGGAAATTTTATGCTCTACTACTTTTCTCTCTTGATATTTTTCAACAAAATGCATAGTTTTTCCTCAATATAAAGAAAAGGACGAAAAAACGTTAAAATTCATATATTATATATGTATACATATATTATACCGTGCGTGTAATTTCCCATTAGGCATGTACATTCACGTAGCTCGAGAGATTTGACAACACCGGTAGCCGTAAATTCGTCCGTTGGTGGAGCATTCCAGCTCTGTTATTTCATTGCAGCCAGCTGGCACGCGCGATGTTGTAATTCTTCTCCCCATGCCTAGCCCGCGACTACACACACGGTATATGTAATACTTAACTTTTTACAGGTCTCATAACTGTGGGAAAATTTTCTTAAATATTTCCTAATTTGAAGGGACTATTTGTACTAATAGTGATTATGCTTCTTTATTTTTTGGTACATGGAAGGCGGGGGGGGCGGGCCCCATGGCTGCACACCTGCACATGATCCACTGGAGATATCTGGCCACTCTTTTGTGTCAGTGAGAGTACTCCGATGGTCGATGGTGCCAAAGTAGTACATCCCGCCACCACATGGCTCACGTTTCTTTGTCTGCCACATCCTACATTTGCTATCAACAGACCATTTGAATATCATACTCTGGTGGTATCTGGTGTTTGGTGCTTGGTCCTGTGCTGCTATTTTTATTTTAATGTGTATCTTCTCTTTTTTAATTATATGTACCGTAGAATATTCTGCATATCCTTTTAATGTGTTTGTGAACTTATGTCAATTTTATATATTTGTAACGTGAATTTTGTTTTTTGACCTGTGTAAATACCTTGGTATAGTGTGGAATCAATAAAAGATTTTTTTTTTTTTTTTTTTTTTTTTTTTTTTTTTTTTTTTTTTTTTTTTTTTTTTTTTTTTTTGTGAAGCCAGTCGCCCTTCTCTCTGTCTCCGATGCCAGAGAGGGTACGCTGGTAATACCAGAGACCACTCCCTACGCCGTAGGGTCAGTGGTCACTGGGTCCGCGAATCGTGTGCTCTGAGCAATAGAACCGGCCTCCCCAGAGGTTGAGGAAAACTTTTCAGAAAATGGTTGAAAACGGATGTGTACAGATTCCTCTACTAGATCATATTGGCATTAATTACAAAATATTAATTTTAAGAGATAATTTGGATACTGCTTTTAGTCCCTTCAAATTAGTCAAAAAATCGCTGTTTTATGGAAAATCTTCCCACAATTATGAGACCTGTAAGAAGTGAAGTATTTGGGTTGTCTAATCACGATTTTCACCTCCCACAGTTCAAAAAAAGGGTGGTTTTTGAGAAATATATACATATTATACATGTATATGAATTTTAGCGTTTTTTCGTCTTTTTCTCTATTTTGAGGAAAAACTATGCATTTTGATGAAAAATATCAAGAGAGCAAAGTTGTAGAGCATAAAATTTCCTATAAGTTGTGTCTCTATCATTTTGTTTCGAATTCCGCTTAGTTTCGCCGCTAGAAGGCACGAAAGGAATAAATATACATATGGGCTTTTGCGGCTTTCTTTAGATTTTGAGTTAAAATGATGCATTTTTATGAAAAATTACGTGAGAACAAAGTTGTAGAACATAAAATATATATATTTTTGTGACAAAAAAAAAAAACAGAAAACACCTAAAGATAGTGAATTTTATATTCTACAACTTTGATCTCATGTATAAATGTATCATTTTGGCTCAAAATCTAAAAAAAGGCGTAAAAGTCTATATGTATATTTATTTATTTCGTGCCCTCTAGCGGCGAAACTAAGTGCAATTCGAAAAAAGGTAGAGACAAAACCTATAGGAAATTTTATGCTCTACTACTTTTCTCTCTTGATATTTTTCAACAAAATGCATAGTTTTTCCTCAATATAAAGAAAAGGACGAAAAAACGTTAAAATTCATATATTATATATGTATACATATATTATACCGTGCGTGTAATTTCCCATTAGGCATGTACATTCACGTAGCTCGAGAGATTTGACAACACCGGTAGCCGTAAATTCGTCCGTTGGTGGAGCATTCCAGCTCTGTTATTTCATTGCAGCCAGCTGGCACGCGCGATGTTGTAATTCTTCTCCCCATGCCTAGCCCGCGACTACACACACGGTATATGTAATACTTAACTTTTTACAGGTCTCATAACTGTGGGAAAATTTTCTTAAATATTTCCTAATTTGAAGGGACTATTTGTACTAATAGTGATTATGCTTCTTTATTTTTTGGTACATGGAAGGCGGGGGGGGCGGGCCCCATGGCTGCACACCTGCACATGATCCACTGGAGATATCTGGCCACTCTTTTGTGTCAGTGAGAGTACTCCGATGGTCGATGGTGCCAAAGTAGTACATCCCGCCACCACATGGCTCACGTTTCTTTGTCTGCCACATCCTACATTTGCTATCAACAGACCATTTGAATATCATACTCTGGTGGTATCTGGTGTTTGGTGCTTGGTCCTGTGCTGCTATTTTTATTTTAATGTGTATCTTCTCTTTTTTAATTATATGTACCGTAGAATATTCTGCATATCCTTTTAATGTGTTTGTGAACTTATGTCAATTTTATATATTTGTAACGTGAATTTTGTTTTTTGACCTGTGTAAATACCTTGGTATAGTGTGGAATCAATAAAAGATTTTTTTTTTTTTTTTTTTTTTTTTTTTTTTTTTTTTTTTTTTTTTTTTTGTGAAGCCAGTCGCCCTTCTCTCTGTCTCCGATGCCAGAGAGGGTACGCTGGTAATACCAGAGACCACTCCCTACGCCGTAGGGTCAGTGGTCACTGGGTCCGCGAATCGTGTGCTCTGAGCAGGCGTAACGAGCCAAGGATAACGGCCTTCTGCATTCTTCCGGCTAAGATTTCTGCCGAATTTCGGCATGCCGGTATCGTCTTCAATTCCGAAAGCAGTGTGCGCCTCACCCCACCTAGGCATCCTATGATAAGAACCACTAGTTTAACAGTGTGGTCCGGATAGAGTCTACGGAGTTCGAAGAGAAGATCTCGATATTTAGTCCGTTTTTCCTCCTCTTTCAGAACAATGTTTGTTTCCCCTGGGGCGGAGAATTCAATGACAAACATTGTCCTAAGTTGGTGGTCGAGGAGGACTAAATCAGGTTTATTGGCCTGTATTTGCCTGAGGGTGGGAAACGAGTAGTTCCAATAAATTAGGCACCGCTCATTCCCCACTACGGACGCAATATCCCCCGGAGTGTAAGGCAGCACTGGTGTCTCGTCTATCCCATACGTATGCCGCAGATGATAGTACAACACACGTAATGCTCCATCATGTCTGTGGATATAGGCCGAGACAGCGTATGTCGGACAAGCCGACAATAGGTGCATAAGTGTCTCCGGCACCCTTCGGCAGGCCCTACAGTTTACATCAAGGACCTCTATACCCAGGACATGACTTCGATAGACGAGTGTGTTAAAGACACCATCCTGGCAAGCCATAATGAACCCTTCGGTCTCAGACTTCAGCCCAGCTGACCTTAGGAAAGCAAAGGTCAGCTTCTCAGATAAGCCCCTGTCTTCGATGTTCTTGTAGAAGACTCCATGCAAGGGCTTATCTTTATGCAGCTGCAGAAATTTACGTTGCTCTGCTGCTTTTGTATGGGCTTTTAGCTGAGCGGGTTCCAGCTCGGTGACAGAACTCGGGTTTACCCGCCCAGTGTCGAAGTCGAGACCAAGTTCATCGGCTGCTCGTTGTGCTGCCTTGAATAAGAACACTCCCGTCCCTGCATTTTCATGGTCGCGAACCATGCAGAGAAGGGGATCCGAACTCTTGATGATCTTGCAAGCTCCATCCAGAGCCGACCTGCTATGTAGATACTCCAAACTCAAGAGTCCACGGCCTCCCTGCTGTCGTGAGAGATATAACCGCGGAACGGACGATTTTGGATGCAAACTTCTGTTGAGATGCATCATCTTTCGGGTTCCTACATCGAGTTGGCGCAACTCGCCTTGTGTCCATTTCACTACCCCAAAGGAGTGTAGAAGGATCGGAACGGCAAGCATGTTAGTTGCAGACACCTTATTCTTCCCCGACAGTTCAGAAGACCAAATCTGTCGGAGGAGGTGCTGGTACTTGCCGCGGAGAGCGTTTTTAACTGTTGACACTTCTTGAGTGGAGCGTTGCTCAACACCCAAGTATTTATACGTCTCTCCGGCATCTAGGTGGTGCAAGATGCTTCCATCCACAAGCTGCGCGTCCTCTCCGTAGTCACCGCATCGTCCTCTCTTGAGGTGAACCAGTGCACATTTGTCCAAGCCGAACTCCATACCGACAGCCTGAGTGTACTCATGTACCACCCTGAGAGATTGGCGTAAATCTCTCTCGCTGGAGGCATACAGTTTAAGGTCATCCATGTAAAACAGATGGGTGACCTTATGCCTCCTATCTCCGGGGGTACCGCAATTGTAACCACGGGTTCTGCGAAGTTCAACGGATAACGGCAGTAGCGAGATGCAAAATAGAAGGGGGCTGAGAGAGTCTCCCTGAAACACACCCCACTTAAACATAACCGGCTCTGTTTGGACTCTGACATTACCAGATGTTATAGTAAAGCGAGTCCTCCAGAGCGGCATGAGTTGTTCTATGCATCTCACTACGGGACCGGGCACCGCAAGACATTGGAGCAAGTGAACAATTAGCTCATGAGATGTCATATCGAATGCCTTGCGGTAATCGATCCAGGCCATAGAAAGGTTCCGCTTATACTGCACGGAGTCCTGCGTGACACATCTGTCAATAAGCAGGTTTTCCTAGCAGCCAGCGACACCCTTCTTAGACCCACGTTGCTCGTATATCCGTTCGTAAACCGGGCCGCTTGCTTGAAGTACCCGCATGTACAAGATACGTGTGAATATCTTGTAACATGCGTTTAAACAGGTTATCGGTCTGTAGTTCACTGGATCTGCCAGATCTCCGTTCTTAGGGAGTAGCACGGTTCGCCCCTCGATAATCCAGGAAGGGATTTGCTGCTCTCCATTTAGCCACGAGGTGAAGATTCTGGCTAAATGGCGGTGGGTGCTCGGAAGTTTTTTCCACCAAAAGGTGTTAATCCCATCGGGTCCAGGAGCAGCAAAGTTCTTGGAGCCTTCTGGGGCTCTTCGAACCTCTTCCGTCGTTATCGGTTGGCACACTGCTTGAGGCTGCTGGAGCCCTTGGCAAAAAGCTTCAAAGTGTGCCAGGGCTGGAGTATCTCGGTTTAGTGGACGCTTTTGTTCGTAAAGCGTCTTCCAGAAGTCTTCCACCTGATCTACAGTCGGCGGATTCTCAACAATACGCTCAGGCGGTTGGAACAGGCGAGATGGCTTCTTGCGGAAAAGGTTATTTTCCGCTACTGCCCTCGCCCGCCTTGCTAGCGACTTTTTGCAAGCCACTAGCATCCGTATTCTATCGAGACAATGTTGCTTGGTGGTAAGCAGCACTGCCACGTTAAGCGTGTGATGGACTCGCCTTAAGTTGGCGGCGATTATTATTATTATTATTATTATTATTATTAAACTCTGCGTTTTTCCCTTCAAGCCTGAACCATCTAACCAATTCGTAGACGCCTTTTCGTCAACACTGGTTGGTCGGATCGAGGAAGAATTGTCCATAAATTTACTTGCGCAGATGCTGGCATCTTACCCGTGTGCTGTTATTGACTGTGCAAGTAATTTTTTTATTTGTTATATACAATTTTAACATAGTAACACACAAGTCTAAAATTTGTTATGTATCTGTCTTTATACTATGTTTCTGTACATAGTATTTTATTTTATTTATTTTGTTTTTATTTGTTTGCTATGCTTATTGACTTACCACATGTACATACAATGTATCAACAAATGGTTAATAAATTATTATTATTATTACTCCTCAACACCCAGGTACTTATATGTTTTCCCCGGATCCATACTTCGTATTTCAAATGGATCACTCAGTACAATGTTCTGACTTTTTACATGTATGCCTCATTGGAGGACTACTGTAGCACATTTGTCTAAGCCAAATTCCATGTTGATGTCATCACTGAACAATTTGACGCAATTTGAAGATGTCCAGCTCTTGCTTTAGGTAGGCTTCATTCTTAGCAAACAGTGATGGATTGGGCCAACCGGGACACCGGACAAATGCCCGGTGGGTCACCAGCATTGCAAGAGAAATGGCACTGCTAGTTTAATTTTTGTCGAAAAAATTTAGATGTGGGTTGCCGATGGAGACAAATCCCGGGCTGCTTCACTTATGCCAATCTGCCCCAGTTAGCAAATAACTTCAGGTCTTCCATATAGAAGAGGTGCTTTACTCTATTGTTGCCCCTTATTTCGGAGCCAACTCTGTTTGTTTAGTTGGTTTGAGAGGGGGGCGAGTGTCAGGCAAAACAGTAAAGGCGAGAGCGTCTCCTTAGAAAATTCCTCTTTTAATCTGCATGTTCCCTGTTCTTATGCGACTTTTCGTGTGACAGAGCCAGATTTTTGTTTTCCATCCCTTCATTATCATTATTATAATATTTAATCTTAAACAAGGATATTTTTATATAAAAAAAAAATTTGTTAACAGTGCCTAGTATTTTTGTATTAAAATGTTACTTATGTAAAAAGTAATTTGTTCGGTTTTACTAAGTTAACTGAAAAGAGGCTGACAATTTGGCCGTTATTGTTTGTCGGCAGTAGAAGGAGAGTAGGTCCGTAGATCCAGGCATCTGTAAGTATAATGCGTGTGTAGCAGAGGAAATGCACATAAATACGGCCAGAAGCCAGACTGAATCACTTTGAACGGCTGCCATTGCTATTGTTGACCCTTGCAGATTTTTGGAAAGATTAGATTAGATGTACTAAAAGGCTCATATTGTTCATGGTTAACGAGAAAAACAAATTTAAAGCAAAACAGAAAATTCAAAACTCACATTTTTCCACCTAAAGCCCATTTCAAGGAAATCTGTTGCCCAGACAAGGGAAATCATTCGGACATAAAATAAAGAAATGCACCCTTTGAAAAAATATATATTTAGGTAGAAGCCAATACCAATATGACTGAATTTTAACCTTGGTGCGATGAGCTGTCCAAAAAATTCATAACAAATATTTCCACAACCACATCTCGAAAGCATATCAATACACAGCTTGCCTGCCTCCCTAATGACCCATATCTCAGAGGCATAAAGAAAAGACATACATTTTGCTGAACTTTTGTTGATCTTGTTATCTTTAGGTCAAATCTCATATTTGTTTGCAGTTAGTGTACTATCTTATACTGACCCATCCTTAAGTGGTTTTCACTTGCATAATAATATATTCTACTAATTTATTAAGGATTTAAGCATCTAAAGGTTTGAATGCCCACACGCAAACTTCCTCACCCATATGTTATAACATATGACAGGAAACGAAAAAAATAACTTAATAAAAATCTCGAGATACATCTAATTATGGCCTTACTTTTAAAGGTTAATGTTAACTATAATTACCGTTATAATAAATGGAAAGAAACTTAACTTCCCTTAGGTAAAAGAAAACAATAGTGGGTACTTCGAATTATACACATATCGATGGTGTCCTGACAATACCGCCTATCCGCATATATTGAAAAATTTGTATTATTGCGCCATATCCAACGCGCAAGTTTTCAAACTTCACCCAACTACATAAATTCAATCACAATTCTACAAATGATCCAACTTGCTGGAGCCAATATTGTCGGCTTGCTTTGAACTCATTCGTGAAAGTGAGCCGGTCTGCTAGAATTCCAGCAATCTTCAAAGCATACCGACAAGGTGGCTTCAGCAAGATCGTCTGTAGACCTATTAAAAATCTTGAGAAAATAGCTCCTATGTAATTAATTATATACAAATGCAAAGAAAAATAGTTTTTTATGCTTCCTGTAAAATAACGTTCATTAAAGCTAGGAGTTATTGTCAGGACATCATCGATATATTCACTAGTTACCTTGGTACTAGTTCACACCCTCAGAAGTGCTTCTTTTTTGTGGTTAGAATTACACAACCCGAACAGATAAGAACATAGACATCAGCGGAATGGTATGCCAGATCATCAATAAATTTGGCACTTCTCTAAAACTAAAGTACTCCAATCAGTATATCCGAAGAGATTGTCAGGCACCTGCCGCCAGCGAACTTTAGGGGCTTGGTGGGGGGATCATTGGGATCATTGGTGAGTGTATTGGTGTCAGTACGTTGAGCAACCGGGGTTTGTCGCCATCTTGAAAAGAAAGTTAAGAACCTCTTTTTCAAATATCTCGCCTTCTTGAGTCTACATAACAAAACATATACAGCATTTTAAACGGCAATGGATCCGACAAAGAGAACGATGGTTTTTTTCCTGCTCTACAATTCTCATATGGAACAATTTTCTTGTAGAAATTACCCATCGAGAAAAATTACAAAAATCGTGATGCTGCAACTTTCTCTCGCAATAAACAAAAAAAAAACTATCGGTCCTATGAAAAAAACTTATAGTACATAAAAACATAGGAAATTTTACGCTCTTTAAAATGCTGTATTTGTTTTTAAGGCTGTGTTATCAATGTCAAAATATCGCGTTCATTAATTCGTCATTTTCTAATTCTTTCGCGAGGTTGTTCTTAAAAACGAACCGACAGAATTCAGATTTGATTTAATTATTATGTCTAATTAACTTAAGTATGTTATGTATCATAATTTATATCTGAATACTAAATGAAATTAAGTTTCCAAAGTTTTCTCCTTTGAATTAGTAAACGTGAACGTACCTCTCAATCGGCCGTAATTAATCTATAATTATTTTATTTTCTTCTTCATACATACTAGAATAAATGTATTTAACGTGAAAAAAAGTTAAAAATCGGCATAATATTTGCTCCTATAAAAGATTAACCTCTTAGAAAAAATTGCTAATTTATGCTAATATTAGTTTGACGTTTTACTACTAGATGGCGGGACAGAAGTTGTTCGAAGTGGTAACACTGCTGAAATAACACTAGAAAGACAGTAAGAGCAGGGTCGGACTCATTTCTCTAGTATTGGAAATGGTGTTTAAAAGCATTTTAATTTACTTGCCGATTGAATTGTCCACATTCTGTAGTACTGATTACATATTTCTAAGATTGTATCATTTATTTTTATGTATGATTGACCGGGCTTGATCTCTTAATTGCATACTACACTACAATACAAAGAGAATTGCCTATGGTTATTTATGCAGGGCTTTTTTCTCAGATTATACGTAGAAACAAAGTTGTATTCTTTATATTAGAGCATATTTCACCCTTACTGCACAATTCCAGAACTTTTTTTCATAAAAGCTAATTTTTGTACTCTTTTTTTTCAGTCCTATACATTTCTTGTTTATTGCTAATAAATTATTAGTATGTCTAACAAAATATCATTACTAAAAAAAGTGATTAGGATTATATCAAATAAAGGAACTAAATGTAACTATTTTTAATTCCGACTGTGAAGAATCATGTCATGTGAGATACAAAAGAACTTCTATCTTGTGGTATACAAACTATCTTTACACACACTCTTGCAGTACAAAAATATTGTTTTGAAGACGTGAATGTTTAATTTTTTTTTCCATTCTGGTATGAATGTTTTATGAAGGGTGTAAAAAAAATGTCTACATTGTTCACTATAATTTCCTCTTTATTAAATAAAACAACCGTAAATACTTGATATTATTTTATATTATACACAAACATAAACAAAATGTTCCTTTCCTGGTTTTCAAAGTAATTTTATTGGTCAAATTAGTTATATCAAAAAGTATAAGAGTACGAACATGCCGAAGATGCTACGCGCTAGAAGTTCAGGAAAGAATGTTAGCAGAGTGAACTGCTGCTAGCATCCTCGGTACCAGTGGCGGTCTGGCCAGGTCGGCGAGTCGGCAAATGCCGACTGGGCCTTTTGCCTTTTGAGTACGTAATGCGCTTATATACAAGCGAAGCAAAAACATTCAAATCGGTGACGAACTGAGTTTGAATGTTTATTGTAAAATGCCGACTAAGCCCTAGACACCCAGACCGCCACTGCTCGGTACGTGCGGTCACATTTAAATACAGGTTTGTTTTACAAATTGATATCTTCGATGCATCGACTGAAACTGAAGCCTCAACTTCTAGCTGCGTAGCATTTTTGGCATGTTCGTACCCTAACTCAACACTGCTCCACATACAGAGTCAGTGAAAAGTGTGTGGAGGGTCAATATCTTCCTCAACCATTTGAAATTTAAAAAAATGTTTCAGATAAAAGATAGCAAGAGTGGCGTATGCTAAAATTGTTTTTAAATATATGTGGGTGTTCTACATAGTGGTGACAAGCAAATGCTCGAGTTTTTTATAAGGCCAGGCGCGCACCGAAGTAGTAAATAGGTGAAGTAGTAGTGGCGTGGTAACCGTGGCACATTAGATAAATGCTTAGAACTGGTTTCCAGGTGTCAGTAGCTTGCGCATAATGATGATTTTTTATAACTGAAGGTTATTGCAAGTACACTAAAATAAGTAAAATAATCCAAAAAACAACTTCTACAGACGTCAGCAAACTCACTTTTACGAAGGAAGCGGGTAGAAAATTATATCACCGCGTGACGAAGCAACTGTCGATTTGGCTCTGCCCACATGCGCAATGTCATACCTTGTATTCTTTGTATCATGGTAACAATACACAACGTACAATTTGAAATGCAATGCACACAACACAAAGCACAAAGTCATTGTAATGAGAAAGAGGCAGACATAAACTAGTCGCGTATGTTTGATGATATGATTGATGTAGCGACAGGCGACCTTGCTCGATTCTGGACGTATTTTTTTGCATGAAAGCATTGCTAACGTACCAAAGCCAGGGTGTATTATTATAATCAAGGTCAAACATTGCAAAATATTCGCAACCCGTAATACACTAAGCTGTTTTTTATGTCACGTAAACACGTCAAATTTAATTTAACAATAATAATTGAAATTATTACTGTTAGATATTGTAGATACAAATGCGGTGGTAACCATGAATTGTTTAATTATTTACGAACATCAAATCCTATTTAAAATGTTACAAAATAGAATAGGAGCTGAATCATTTTTTAATTCACTGTTGTAAATCTAAGTCGGCTATTTTCAATACTGTCCGTACGGCCCTGTAACACTTCTGTTGCCAACAACAGATAAGTAAATCACAACTCATAACTAGACAATTGCATGGTACCTGTTTTCCCGGCAGAACCATTAGTTCGCTATTTCTATATAAGAATTGACTGTGGCGTGCAAACGCAACCTTAAGTAGCCTCAACAGAAGCCGAGGTATTTGAATAAAACGGTTCTTAACACTCTTTTCAAGATGGCGGCAAACTCCGGTTGCGTAACGCGTTGACAACTTACCAATACACTCGCCAATGATTCCCCACCATGTTCCAAAAGCTGGTTAATATCGGGTGAGTGTCGACCTATGCATATGGATTTCATACATAGTGTGTCCCTGGATGAGGTACCTCACTCTTGTTAACTTATCTTTGATTTGCCGATAAAAAGTCATTCTTTATAAAAAGTTTTGCTTGTCTTAGGAAGTCATAAACAGTTGTCAACCTTAAGGTAAATTATGCAGGGCATTCTAAAAAATATGAAATCGACTTGTGCTGACAGTGTTTTGCAGGTCAACCTAAGCAGGACTCGCCTGCGGCTCGCCATGAAAGATTGGGGAGACCTGCAACTGTTTTTCGGTCATGTAACATACATTTTTTTTTGCTTCGGCTGACGTACAAAATCAATTATGTATTATTTTTTTAATAAATTTTCTAACAAATACAACGACAAACAATAATAACTAATTAAATAAAATATTTTTAAGACCGGCACTATTATACAACTTCAATTTTTATTATTTCTTAATAAATTTTCTAAGATAAATACAACTACAAACAATAATTAACTATAGGTAATAACTTGTGAATTGATTTTTGAAACCCGGTCCGGCTACCGCATCCGGCCAATCCGGCTTCGAAACCGGATATTCGGCTCCGGCCGGATATGAAAAAATATCCAGTCAACATCCGGCCAGATAAAAACTGTCCAAAATGCATGAAACTTAAATGTTATTTATTAATTGTCAGTTACATATCAAAATATTTATAACATTAACAATGAACTAGAAACTACAATCAAAACAAATAACAAATATAAAAAAATAAGTCTTAAATTCTTCAATAGGCCTACATATCGATAATATGGATACATAATATATTAAATAGTTGCGTAGTTGCTTTTGACGTGTTCGAATTTGAAAACTGCACAAACTCCTGACAGTTCTCGGACGGTAATTTTCAGAACTCGAATTTTCCTAGTTTGACCTCGCTCTAGTGAGACCCACTCAGGGTGCAAGAAAATATATCAGACCTAAGACCGAGTGTTTCGCGAATACAATAGTGGTGGTAGTGGTATGTATAGCTATTTTTCTCCATTGTATTGCTAATGACAAAAACAGCAACTACTAATGATCGCAAGAAATTACTTTTTAATTTGATGTGTAATTACACAAAATGCATGCAATTTCAAAAGACAGATGCAAGTTGCTGGTTCTTCTGAGAATGAAGTTCCTTAGAAAATCATAATATTAATAAATACAAAAACACCATAACTGTGGATAGAACCAAGTACACACATATAAATATTTATTATTAATTATTATTAGTTCTGTTCTGGTGTACCATGTGCATTTCGTGTAGTTACAATTACTTGCAGCAATGTGCAAGATTGGCAGGACAGGACAATATGGGTGTGACTTGAATTTAATTGTAAATATTGCGGCCTGCTTGTAGATAAAGCGACTGCTTGAAAAGGCAAGATATCCGGCCAGATTATCTGGCCGGACCGGATTTTGAACTGGCCGGATATAGTATTCAGGGCCGGTTTTAAGCAGTTTTTATGGGGAGGTGTGAAATTGTTATAATGCCGAATGACCTCTTCTCCTTTGCTCTTTTATTTTCTTTATATATGATTAGTCGCGTCAAGATAGACATTTTCTAAGAAGTTTTCTAGCAAAGGATTGATCGGCCTAATTTTGTTTGTAAATTGTTTATTGAAGTTTAAGGAACATTGGTAAAAAGAAAAAACATGCCGCTGGGACTTTTTTCGTTTTGTCATTAATAGACAAACAATTTTAAGCCCTAAACAAGTTAAAACCCTTTCACACCCAGTGTACACTGTGGTGTACACAAATTTATAAGCTTGTAAATACAAACTGGGACAGAATTTTATCTGTTGTATACCATTGTAGACTTCAGTGTACATCTTAGTTTGTACACAATATATGCACTGAAGTCTATGTTATGAAAACTGAAAATTAGAGTTTACTATTACAGGGAGCATGAAGGTGACGAATTCGCCTGGTGGATGACTAGAATTACCACATTTTGTATATACCAGTTGAGTGTAACGGAGTATTAAAATTTTTGTTCAGCAGTTGAAGGTTTATATTTGGTGTATAATATATTATTTAGTGCATAAGTGATTTTATTTTATTATTTGGACAATTCATAGACATGTACACTGTAGTGCACATTGGGTTTTAGTGGAATAATATTTACTGTAAGTTCTAACCTCATTTTTTTAGGTTTTATTGAAAAACCTATTTATTATAGCATATTTCATTGAAAATGAGTAAAAAGTATTTAACCCATGAAGACTTAGTGGAACTCTTGGAGAATGACCAGTCGGATATAGAGTATTTGAGTGATGATGACGATGGGTTTCAAACAGATTCATATGAACAGAAAGGCAAAATTTAGGTAATTGATAACTGTATGTAGGCTAGCAAAGTACGTTTATTCCTTTAGACATGGTTGATGAAGAAGAAGAGATAGAGATCACAGCTTCAGCACAACCACAAAACGAACCAGACTGAAGAAGTTATTGGGGTTTTCTCACTGGAGCTAATCGAAGATGTTGAAATACCAGAACAAATTGAAAGTGAACCCATAGCAAGAGAGAAAAAATTTAGTAAAAAGGCAAAAAAATTTAAAAAAAATAAAATGAAAAATGAATAAATAAAATAAGCACAATTCATTTTTTGTTTAATAGGTAGTAATGACACTGTTAAGTCCCAGTGTGCACTGTAGTGCACGGGTCAAAGGTCAAAGCTGGGCAACATTAGGAACTCTGGACATAAACTAAAAATAACTAAAAAAATTAAAGAACTTATGTACCAAGTTTCAAATTTTTTGCTCACCTAAAAAAAATGTGGGTCCGAAAGGGTTAATTAAATTTGTTAATTTGCTATCTCGAAAACTATTTGAGAAAACCGACTGAAAATGTGTACTCGGGGATTTTAAGGTCGCTGAGTATAATTTTGAAAATTGGAAAATTCAAGATTGCTGACCCAAAATGGAGGCTATGAAGTATAAAAATGAGATTTTCTGGCTTAAGTTTAAATTTTTGAGAAAAATTGCAAGAATAAAAATGTGTTTAGAATGCCATTTTGCACCTAAATATACAATTTATGAGTAACTCTCCTTCACCCCAATTATTTAAATAAAGTAACCAATTTTTAAAATATTCTGGTAAATCACTCAAAATTTTTTTGCTAAAAATATTTTAAATACATGTAATTTAATTACCCGTTACTGAATTAATTTTACTGATAATTAGTTCAAATGGCATACAGCGCGCTTTCTTGATCCCGGAATTTACATCCTTAGTACCTCCTTTATATTAGTACCAAACTTTTCAATAGAAAGAGGTGAGATTTACCTCAATAATATATTGAATACATTATTTTACGATAATGAAGAAAGAAGAAAGAAATGAAGATGAAGAACAAGAGGAGCAATATTTTCATTCATAAACAACTCAAATGAAATCGTAAAAAATTACTTTAAAGAATGGTGTTTAATTAAATTTATATCTTCATATAATTTTTAGCAAACAATTTTTATTGTGTGGAAATAAATAATGAAAAAAAATTGTACTTAATTTTTTAACAATTCTTTCCATACAATATTAAAATACTTTTTACTTCTGTAATTTCCACGTAAAATACAAGTAATAGTATATTACGTAATGAGTGTTGTAAGAAGCATATTACGCATGAATGGAAAAGTTACGCACGATGCCGCGTAGCGGCGAGTGCGTATTTCCATGAGTACGTAATTGCTTTACAACTCGAATTATGTACTATACTTTACCTACGATCATATTTATTTATTTACTGAATCTGAATTTAGTTTACTAACAATCATGCACTTACTAGAAAGAAGTCTCGGAAGGATCTAGGTGTAGTACTGGATGAAAAACTAAACTTTACAGAACACAGTGATAAAGTTGTCAGTGAATCATATAAGATGTTAGGCTTTGTAATAGGAAGTTCTAGAGGTTTCAATAACATTGATGCAATAAAAGAGCTATACAATACATTCATTATTCCTATACTGGAATATGCCTGTATTGTGTGGTGCCCCCAGCAGAGGCTCACTGAAGGGGGGGCTTTGGGGGCTTAAGCCCCCCCCCTCCCCCCTGGAGGCCAGGGTTACATGTTTTAAAGTAAAAATGAAGGCATCACCAAGGCGAATTGATTTTGTTTTTTAGTTTTATACTCCCTGTTAATCTTTTGTTCAATAAATAAACTTAACTTATTAATCATATTATTGTTATTATTATTTGTAGTAGCCCCCCCCCTCAGCAATTTTCTGAGTAGCCCCCCGCCCCCTCAGCAATTTTCTGGGTGCGTCCCTGGCCCCCCAGTATGGAGTAAAAATAAATGCACTAGAACATTTCTAAAGTTTCTATATTGTAAGGCATATGGCAGTTATCCACCCAGAGGTTATGATCAGGAAGAGTTGAGAAACATTTTTAATTATAAAAGCTTCGAATTTAGAAGATATGTAGCGTGTATAATGTTTGTATTCAAATTAATAAAAGGTTTAATTGACAACACAAACTTCCTTGCTCAGCTTCCATTTAGAATAGGTACATCAATAATAACAAGAAATAATAGCCTATTTTATTTAAATGTTCCCAGGACAAATTTGTACAAAAACAGTCCACTACTGTTTAGAATATGTTCATTGGTCAATACGTATACAAGCAATGTTGACCCCTTCAGCACTAGTTTATCTAGTCTTAAACATGATGTAATTAATCATCTTGAAAATGCTAGCTAAATGTAATGTATTTCATGTGTGTGCGTTATTAGGTTAAGGCAATTTTATATGTATGTTTATATGATTATGTATGTGTGTAGGTGTGTCTGCATACATATGCTTTCATGTAGTCTTTTTTTTAAGTGTATCTGTAATTGGTCATATGTACCGTTGATACAAACGAATAAATAAATAAATAAATAAATAAATAAATAAATAAATAGTCAACAATATTATTCAACAAATATTATGTCAGTTTTGACAGCGTTTGAAAATTACGTAGGCGCATTTGTTTTTTTAAACCCTGCGTCAGCGAACTAAGCCACCTATATTTGCGTGTCCCGTGCGTTTTGTTTACCGTGCGATTTGTTTACAGTGCCTTTTAATTACAATATGTAAAATTCAATTTACATAGATGGTAGGTAGTGTGTTTTTTTACTATTTACAGTAGTGATCGTAGGTAAACAAAGTTTAAATATTCACTATTTTAAGAACAACACTTTCAATTTTAAAAATTAAAACAATAATAATTGCTTTAAAAAAATATTAAACAATAAATTTAAAAATATATCACGTTTTTGTACTATATTAGCCGCCAATCTTAAATTTTCCAATTTTAAGTTCAAAATCGTGATCAGCTACCTCAAAAATCTGAGTATACATTTTCAGTTGGTTTTCTCAAATACTTTCCGAGATAGCAAATTAACAAATTTACTTAATTTGTTTAGTGCTTAAAATTGCTAGTTATTAATAGAAAAGTCCCAGTAGCCTGTTTTTTGTTTTTACCAATTTTTCTTAAACCTCAATAAACAATTTGCAAAAAATATTATTCCGATTGGTCCTTTGCCAGAAAATATCTCAATTTTTAACTTTTCTATATTGACGCGACTAGATGGTCATTTAATTTATTGCAGATACAAAAAAATGTAAATCTGATTGAAGACTTTTGAGGAATCGAAGTGTCCTGTTTACGTTTCCACCAATTATGACAAGGCACTGTAGATATAACATATACTCATATACATACAGCGCTCGGGCTAGAGGCTAGAACAAGTAAAGGCCATGCTGTTGCCAGCCAGGATGATTTAACTCAAATAGAAGACGAAAAGTAATAATTATTTATGGTATTGAGTTTCATTATTACTTCCACATCCAGTGGAAGTATAGTAACGACAAAAAAAATTTTTAAAATTTTTATTGTTCAAATATGCTTAGAATGTCACGAAACGTCGAGATTTTAAATTTGAGCGAAAAAAAAATTTCTGTCTGTCGGTCTATCTGTCTGTCGGGCTGTCTGTAACTTTTTTTGTGCGCACGTTTACTCTGGAACCGTTTGAGATATTGACTTGAAATTTGGTACACATATGTAGTTTAACAAGATCTAGATTATATTTTCATCTTGTTCCGTCGAAGGGTTGGGGGGTAAATTAGGGTAAATTTGGGGTAAATAGGTAAATCAAGCAGGTGAGAGTCCATAAAATTGGTATTTAGTATATACAAGAGAAGCTAAGGTCTCAAAAAAAATTAGCCACCCCCATTACCACCCCCACCCCATTATTAAAGGGGATGAAAAAAATATTTGATTTAGTGTGTGTACAAGAACCAGAAACCTCAAAATATTTTTTTACTTCATCCACCCCCACTACCACCCCCTATAACCACCCCCACACCGCTACCGATGTGGGGTATCGTTTTATGGGTTTTTGGGGTAGAGGATTTCAAATATTATATTATTAAAGTTCCATGAACAATTATTTCCACATACAAAATTTTTTCGTTGTGAGTGACTTGGATAAAAAATCTGGATGTGGAAGTAGTGATTCCTTGGGCAGCGGTTTTTTTTTATGATTTTATGTACATAATTGCCAAATGCCGAAAGTGCCAAATGGTGACCGATTTGTCGAATCGGCCCCTATATCCGGCCCTGCTAATATTTATCTATTTGACACTTATCTCAACAATTAACACAAGTTCGTTTCCATAGCAACGAGAAAGCAAATCATAAATTGGCAGCATTTTTTATTTTCATGGATGGGAAAAGAGAATAACAGGGATCGGAAAAGCTTTTGCCGATCTCTGATGCCCATTTTCCGGTCTAGCCTGGGAAAATGTTAATTTCTTGCGAAAAATTTCTGGTCGGCCGAAAAAAATGTCATTTTCTTTTGAAAATCGTTAATTCCCTATTTTGCAACTCCATTTACTAAAATTTTCAGTAAAAATGTAAAAAAAAGTTAGTTTGCTTAAAGTCAATTTCATGTTTTCTAATTTTTAGAATACCTACCCTGTATAATTTATCTTAAGACAACTGTTTATGACTTCCTTAGACAAGCAAAACTTTTTATAAAGAATGACTTTCTCGGCAAAACAAAAATAAGAAAGTTTACAAGAGAGAGTGAGGTACCCCATCCGGGGACACACTGTATGCTGACTGGACTAAAGATTCTGTAATCTTAAAAGAATAAAATTAAATGTATTACTGAATGTATATGGATGCGACTAAAATGTAAAAAATGTGAAAAAGAAAAAAAAAATTCAGTAAAGAGTTGTGAAAGTAGTTTTAGACGGAGAGTCAGACCCAAAACAATTCTCTGAATTTACTAAGCCTGGCTTTTTGCCTGTTGATTACAGTAGTTGTGTACACTAACATACTGTGGTCAGTTAAGCGAAATCGAGAACAGGTGTCTCAGGTACGCCATCAAAGCTGCCATAATTACGGAGGTAATAAAATTAATTTACTTATGCAAATTAAATATTGAATATAAATAACAGTTGTCAGTCAGTCAGTTGAATGTGGGGACGGAGCCAGTCAGTCAGCCCCAATATATATATAAAAAATAAATAACGTGGAATTCATTTACTAAACTTCAAAATCTTTGTAAAGGTATTAAATAATATATTAATCGTAAATAAAATGGTCAGTCAACCTTTTTGTGGGACAACGCCCGTCAGTCAGCGAAATAAAAAAAAAAACAATTTCGCGCGCGCGATCGGTGTGGCAGGCGGCGGCTCGCTCTTTTCCTTATTATTACTTACCGAACTATTAACTTTATTTTAAAATGTAATTGACAATGAGCAATGTTAATAGTAAACATTTTGTAAAAATTAAATTTGTCCTAATTACATTAAATAGACCATTATGAAAGAAATATTGAAAAATGTATGCATTTAAAATATTATATTTAACATATGTTATTATTATAAAAAGACTAGCTCAACACTATTACAACTATTACAACAAAATAAATCAATAAAATATTTGTAAAACATAAAATATAAAAAAAAAAAAAGGTTAGAATAATCACAAACTTGGGATAAAGAGATGGTGTGAGGCAAAAATGTATTGAACTGCAAACATTCCCCTCACTTTACATATTTCATTGCTTAGTACTTATATATCTATAAAAACATACACTCTTATAAAAAACAAGAGGAAATTCATAACTACAATACAAGGAATCTAGATAATATTGCAATTGATTTTAATTGATTAAAATATAGTAACTATGGTTTTAATTGTTACAGCCTCAAATTTTATAATAAAATTCCCGGCTGGGTAAAAGTCTTACCGGAGGTGAGATATAAGCAGCTGCTGAAAGAATTTTTAATAAAGGAAGCCTTCTACAGTATAGATGAATTCTTAAAAGACATTTAATCAAAGTTGACGGAGGTCAAATAATTTTACTATGTATTTTACTATTATGTCAATGTAATTAGGACAAATTTAATTATTTACAAAATGTATATTATTAACATTGCTGTCAATTACACTTAAAAAAACCGCTGCCCAAGGAATCACTACTTCCACATCCAGATTCTCTATCCAAGTCACTCACAACGAAAAAACTTTGTATGTGAAAATAATTGTCTATGGAACTTTAATAATATAATATTTGAAATCTTCTACCCCAAAAACCCATAAAACGATACCCCACATCGGTAGTGGGGTGGGGGTGGTGATAGGGGGGTGGTAGTGGGGGGTGGTAGTGGGGGGTGGATGAAGTAAAAAAATATTTTGTGGTTTCTGGTTCCTGTACATACACTAAATCACAATTTTTTTTCGTCCCCTTTAATAAGGGGGTGGGGGTGGTAATGGGGGTGGCTAATGCCAAAATTTTTTTTTGAGACCTTAGCTTCTCTTGTATATACTAAATACCAATTTCGTGGACTCTTACCTGCTTGATTTACCCATTTACCCCAAATTTACCCCAATTTACACCCCAACCCTTCGACGGAACAAGATGAAAATATAATCTAGTTCTAGATCTCGTTAAAGTACATATGTGTACCAAATTTCAAGTCAATATCTTAAACGGTTCCAGAGTAAACGCGCGCACAAAAAAAGTTACAGACAGACCGACAGACAGACCGACAGACAGACCGACAGACCGACAGACAGACAGAAATTTTTTTTTCGCTCAAACTTAAAATCTCGACGTTTCATGACATTTTAAGCCTATTTGGACAATAAAAATTTTTAAAAATTTTTTTTGTCGTTACTATACTTCCACTGGACGTGGAAGTAATAAAGTTAGTTAATAGTTCGTTAAGTAATAATAAGGAAAAGAGCGAGCCGCCGCCCCTTGCCACACCGATCGCGCGCGCGAAATTTTTTTTATTTATTTCGCTGACTGACGGGCGTTGTCCCACAATGGTTGACTGACCATTTTATTTATGATTAATATATCATTTAATACCTTTACAAAGATTTTGAAGTTTAGTAAATGAATTGCACGTTATTTATTTTTTGTACATACATTGGGGCTGACTGACCAGCTCCGTCCCCACATTCAACTGACTGACTGACATAACTCTTATTTATATTCAATGCCTAATTTGCATAACGATTTTTAGCCTTAGTAAATACATTTTATTACCTCCGTAATTATGACACCTTTGATGGCGTACCTGAGACACCTGTTCTCGATTTCGCTTGACTGACCGCAGTATGTTAGTGTACACAACTACTGTAATCAACTGGCAAAAAAACAAGGCTTAGTAAATTCAGAGAATTGTTTTTCGTCTGGCTCTTAGACTATTTCCTAATTTTTCTAAAAAGTGTATGATTCATAGTTTTCCGGTATAATAAATATAACTGATGATACATGGAACTCCCATTCCAATTTATATTTCCAAATATCTTAAATATTGAAAATAATTGTTTCCTTGCACATATGTTTCTATAACAATATATAATTTATAAATCTATTTAAATATATTGTAATAATAATATGACCTCGAGAATTCCTCGATCAATTCAATTCCAATTATTTAAAGAGGTCTACGGACAATCCAACCACCCAACCAGCCAACCTTCTCGGAACACTTTGATAATTGGCATGACAACTCGTAAAAGTGAGCTGGTCTGCTGGAATTCCAGCATCTTTAAAATGTACCGATAATGTTGGCTCCAGCAGATCAGCTCACTTTTACGAGTTCGCATGGCAATCTTTAAAGTGTACCGAGAAGTTCGGTTGGTTGGTTGGACCGTCTTTGATATATTACAGTGTCCAACTTCTTTTAAATTTAACGTATAACTGTTAATCATAAAATAATAACAAATTATATACTTAATTTATATCATGGACATAAATTAATACAAAATTAAGAACTGAAACAGAATCTAATCTTAAAAAGTCTAATTGAAGATTACGTGATAAATTCCCAGAAAGCAATACTAATAAGATAATTTGGCATAAAACGACATATACTTCCAAGATATATTTTTAAAAATATATATCTGGATATACTCCCCCAAAAGTTACGAGCCTTCAACAAAGCTGGAATTGTGTTGGCAAGTTGGTGGCTGCCAAAGAAGCAAAACCTTCGAGGGGCGCAAAATTTGGCTCACTGGCGCGTTCTATTCTTCAATCTCTGGTCAGCATCCAATAAGGAGCATCAAAACCAAAAATACCAAAGGCACAAACTACTCTAGTTCCAGCTCTGGCCTTCAAAGTTAACAAAAAATAAGTACATTTTTGAGAAATCCTTGAAACTGGTAAATATTATATTGTGATAAAATTAAGCAAACAAAATCCATTATTTTTAAAAGCATTGTTTCTGTAAAGTTTAAGTAGTAGTCTGTAAAGTGTAGTAATAGCCATTCACTACATTCACACCATATATAAAATATGCATAAAAAAAACATTTCAAGTTGCCCCTTTTTGGAGGTGAAAAACTTTTTTTTTTTTTTGACAAAATACCTATATGCGACCAAAAAAATATGTGTCAGTTATTAGTCATTATACTTTACATTTCAGTAAGAACTGCATTTTGATTTTTTTTCATTAGGCAAACAAAATTCATTAGAAAATCGAAAAAATAATTACTTTTTTAAGCTCAAAACTTTAAGTGAAACAAAATATTGTGCAGCCTCAGACAGTTAGCACTTCATGCCGAAAATAATATTTTTGCTACTTGTAAGCGTTGCGTTAGTGTTATTTGTCTTGTAACAAATCAAATTTAATAGTCCATGACAAAGTTGCAAAAACCCCAAAAGTGCAAGGGTAGCGACGAAACATGACTACCGCCCCCGTTTTCGAGGATAGTCGCCTAGTCCCCAAACGCATTTTTCGTTTTACACTTTTTTTGCAAGTTTCGTATGGACTATAAATATGGCAGAAGTTTCAAATAGCCCAGATATTGTCAGAGTAGATGCAACAGTTTGTTATGTAATGGGGAAGACCTAGCAGTGTAGCATCATAGCAAGTTGCTAACATTATCAACTTTGCCAGTGAGTATGAATATGGATAATAAAAAATTCACGCACACTTTTATTTTCCAAACGTACTTAATTTAGCATGCGTTGCACAAGATATATACCATATATGAAAGTGTTTTTCGTTTGCGGTTTAAAAGAAAAACAATGAAAATTTTAACTCACTTTTTCGAATTATACCCCCTCTGCTTCAACTAAACATATAGTTGAAATAATCTTAATAGTGAGCCGTTATGAGGGGCGAGAAGAATGAAGAGGCGGCCACTAGATCTCCCGTCTTTACTCCACTTCTGCATTAAATGAGAAAGAAGATACTGGCCATTCGATGTAGGCTATCTGACATGGCTTGTGGGAGTGTGTTGTTTAATTCAGGACCGCAGTTGAGACACCGCAGTCGAGCTTATAGTGTCGGGGTGAAGATATAATTCGATAATTACTTTATTTATATTTCTTTACTTGGTAATGTGTTCTTGAAAATAATTTTAGTAAATTTGGTTACCAATTCATAACAGTGCTTTGGGGGATATTGTAAGTGTAATATTATAAAACGTAAACGAGCAAACAGTACAGTTAAATCCGGCTCTGCGTTCTGCACCACTTGCCTCACAACGTCGCTCACAAATGCAATTACTTCAACAATTTTTTTTTTTTTTTCAAAAAGAGAATGGCCTTCCAATGAAGCGTCAGACTCTTACTGACCAAAGCCCCCTCCTTCCGGGCTTGCCTGTATACTACTCTGGGGGCACTGCAGCCTCCTAGGCTTATTTTGCTCACCCTGTATAGCCCTAGCAACTGTTGTTTTGCTACGCGGTGCCCCTCCGATCGGGAGCCAGGACCGATCACCCATCCAAGTCCTCACCGTGCACTACGTTACTGCACTTCGGTGATCTCGTGTAGGTCCGGTCCCATACCCACCTAACGTCTCACCTACTTCAACAATACTTAATTTTTTTTTTTAATTGAGTCTATAAATTTAACGTATCTTACCTATCATGAGTCTAACAGTTTCTGGGTTAAAAGGACTCCAAGTTCCATTCGATAAAGCTGTTCCAAGTTCATCTGCATTAATAAATCCACTTCTATCCCTATCCACCCTATAAACAAATCAAGAAGTGATACGCTTAGTAAGATTTTTGAAACTAATAACATTTATATTTACCTTTGAAATACATCCCACAAAAATTCTCTACTTGGCATAGGAGATGTAAATTGGCTCATTTTCGTTGACAATAAGGTCTGGGTACTATAAATGGGGTACTTTTAACTTAAACTATTTAAGGTTAACGGTTAGCTACGTGTATAAGAATTTAACAAGCATAGATTATAGATTACTGATTATTTATAAGCTACGGATTAACCAGGCGAAACTCGTCAACGCTGTCAGTCACAAGTCGCAACTATTTCACAACTTGTTGAAAACACAAAAATAAAATAAAAATAGGTGACACACACCCAATTCACAGAAGAAGAAACAATTCTGCGCCCAATTCCTAAAAATCCTAAAGGACTACACACACGTTCAGATATCTGAGTGAAGTTAACAAGACGTTGCTGGCAACGGCCAGCAATGGAAATAAGTTTTGAGGCAATATTCCAATGGACCGAAATAGTGTGACGTTTCACTCCCACTCTAACTATTCCATTCTATTTCTCACATCGACTGTATTGCCACTGTACATAAGACCATGGTTAAAATTGAATTTGAAATTTCAGAAAATCTGTGAATATTTAACTATTGAATTATCATCCAAATGTTTTAACTTTAAAAGCTGCGCCTTCTTGTAATAATACTGTAATTTTAAAGTCCTTTTGAAATTTTTTCAGAAATTATTTTTTTATCGCGCACGCGTAATACGTATGTCGAGTATATTTCCATCTTTTTATTTGTTTTCTTTTCCTGGATGAAGTTTAAGGTTATATATAGTGGATTATTCTCAGATAAACAAAGAAATATGGATAAATAATCCCATTTAAAGTATACAGAAGTTGTGTGTATGGAGGATAACCATCTGAGGGGCAGAGTCGAGAGGAATGTTTATGTTTATAGAGTCTCCTAATCAGAGGCGTAGACAGATAAGGGGGTTAAAATTTTTAAAATAATCGATTAATGTTCTCGACTATTACTTATATCTGACAATATGTCTTCTTTAATAATATAGTACTACGACTCTATTGAGACAAAAAGAGTACTGTTTGGTTAGAATGTTTACAAAATGTGTTATTGAAGAGAAATGAAAGTATTAATAATAATAATAATAATAATAATAATAATAATAATAATAATAATAATAATAATAATAATAAATGGGGAGCGAATGCGGACCGACAGCCTCCACGCGGTGCTCCCTGGGCAACAGGTAGGGGTGACTCTACCTGGCTGATGTCGGACGTGGGTCTCAAGGACTAACCATCCTGAGGACTCAAGTCTCTGGTTAACGACCACAACAGAGAACGGGCCCCTCACAATAGACCCCAATCGGATGGGGGTCGGAGACACGTGGGAGGGGCCATACCGGACGGTCTCAATGATGACGAACTCGCTATTGCACATGGACGCTTTAGGTGGACGGGGGGACTACGGGATGACCTGCTTATCTGCTATGAGAGCAGCGAACCCGGACGCAGGGGGTACATGGCGCGGTTGCACCGGTTGTGGTGCGATAAGCACCCGGAGTACCGTGCCTTCTCTCAACAACACCTGAGAGATCAGGTATCCTTCCTGCGTCGAACAGGCTACGAAAGGGCACCCCGTCAGCAGGAAGAAAGGCCAGCCGCATCTCCACCGCGGCAACTACCTGCTGACCGAGAACATCCCCTAGAGTACACCGACGAGTACACCTCAGGACAAGGGTTAGCCTTAACACCAGGGTTAACCCAAAGCCACAAGACCTAGCAAGAATGGATTCGTTGCTCAATGATGAGCTTCCAGAAAATGCCACCATATGGCAGATCAACAGTGCCGTGTACGCAGCCGCTAGGCAACTCGTTCCCCAGCAACGCCTGGCAAGCGTGTTGGGTAAGGTCGAGAAGACTAAGCGGCGCGTACAGAAAATACAGGCAAAAATTAAATCGGCGAGACAACACGCGTCTCGAATCCAGAGTGTGGTGGAGTACGTAACGGCAGCTAAGCCATTCACGTCGAAAATTCGGCGTATAGTTGCCGGTATAAGACGACAACACCGCACTCTTAATCTGGCAGTGCTGCAAACCATCAAACAACACTGTCTAGATAGGATTCGAGCACTCATGGTCATCAAAAAATCTTTGGTCAGACGAGCACGGGCCATGGAACAAAACCATCTGTTCCAAATAAGTCCCTCTCGTCTGTTCCAAGACCCACCGCGTGTTGTCGAAAATCCGCCGTCTGTTGAAACTGTTGAGGCTTTCTGGAAGGGAATCTATGAGACTACGAGTCCATTCGACAGCGGCACTCCAGCGATAGCACGCTTCGAGGAGCTCTGCAACACTCTGTTGGGCGAGCAAGACGAAGTGTGTCCGGCGATCAGTACCGAGGAGGTTCAACAAGCACTTGTTGGAACTAAGAACTTCGCTGCTCCGGGTCCAGACGGCATTAACAACTGGTGGTGGAAGAAATTCCCTTCCACCCACCGCCATCTGGCCCGAGTTTTCAACTCATGGTTGAACGAGGGGCAGCCGATTCCGGACTGGTTTGCCGAGGGGCGTACTGTACTGATCCCCAAAAAGGGAGATCTGTCCAACCCGAAGAATTATAGACCGATCACCTGCCTCAATTCCTGCTACAAGATATTTACACGTATCGTGTATGCCAGGACATTGAGGTCAGTTGAGCCGGTCTACCGACAGATACACGAACAGCGTGGTGGCAAGAAAGGTGTGGCAGGCTGCAAAGAGAACCTATTGATAGACCGCTGTATTACACAGGATTCTGTGCAATACAAGCGTAATCTATCAATGGCGTGGATTGATTACCGCAAGGCATTTGATACAACATCTCATGCACTATTATTACACTTGCTGCAATGCCTTGTGGTACCTGCCCCACTAGTAAGATGCATCGAACAACTGATGCCACTCTGGAGAACCCGCTTCACCATAACATTTGGTGCTCAGCGGGTATCAACAGAGTTGGTAACTTTTAGGAGAGGAGTTTTCCAGGGTGACTCCCTGAGTCCTCTCCTATTTTGCATCTCACTGCTGCCGTTATCTGTCAGGCTCCGCCAAACCCGCGGATACCAATGTGGCCCACCCAGCAATCGGAGGCATAAGGTCACCCATCTATTTTATATGGATGACCTAAAACTTTATGCCTCCGGAGAGTGCGAACTCCAGAACTCTCTAAGGGTGGTCCAAGAGTATACACGGGCCATTGGCATGGAATTCGGGCTGGACAAGTGTGCAGTCGTCCACCTCAAGAGAGGACGAAGCGGGATATTCCTTGAAGACGCGCAGCTCGCAGACGGAAGCATCCTACGACATCTGGATGCCGGAGAGACCTACACGTACCTGGGTGTGGAACAACATCACATCCAGGACGTGAAACAAATTAAGGATACTCTCCGCGGCAAGTACAGACACCGGCTCCGAAAGATTTGGTCTTCCGAACTTTCGGGGAAGAACAAGGTGTCTGCAACTAATATGCTTGCCGTTCCGATTCTGCTCTACTCCTTCGGAGTAGTTAAGTGGACATTAGATGAGCTGCGCCAATTGGATAGGGATACCCGTAAGATGATGCATCTTCACAGGAGCATCCATCCTAGGTCGTCCGTTCCTCGAGTGTACCTCCCACGCCAACGGAGGGGGCGAGGACTCTTGAGTCTGGAGTGTGCGCATGGCAGAGTAGCACTGGGTGTGGCATGCAACGTCCTTAGGAGCTCGGACCCACTCCTGCGTTTTGTGAGAGATCATGAAACTGCAGGAGTTGGCGCATTTTTATTTAAGGCAGCACGTAAGGCCGCAGATGATCTCGGTCTCATATTCGACTTCAGGTGAGGAGGCCGGCGAGGTGCTGAGCTAGAATCAGTAACTGAGCTTGCGCCAAATCGCCTGACAGCCCAAATTAAAGCTGCCGAACAGAGAAATCTGTTCAGGCAGCACGTCGATAAGCCCATGCACGGTGTATTCTATAACAACATAGAGACACTGGGTTTATCGACAAAGCTGACCTTCGCTTTCTTACGGTCAGCAGGGCTAAAGTCGGAGACTGAGGGATTCATTGTGGCCTGCCAAGATGGTGTTATTAACACCTTGGTCTACCGCAGTCGCGTTATGGGTGTGGAGGTCCCTGACATTACCTGTAGGACCTGCCGTCAGGCGTCGGAGTCGCTCATGCACTTACTATCTGTATGTCCGGTATATGCGACTTCGGCCTACATCCATAGGCATAACGCGGCTCTACGAGTGCTGTACTACCATCTTCGGCACTCGTATGAAGTAGACCAAACACCAGTGCTGCCTTACGTCCCCGGAGAGATCGAGTCCGTTGTCGAGAACGAGAAGTGCCGAATATATTGGAACTACTCGTTTCCGACGGTCAGGCAGATACAAGCAAACAAGCCTGACATAGTCCTCCTCGACCATCAAACCAAGGTGATGTATGTCATTGAATTCTCGGCACCTGCCGAAACAAACATAATCTTGAAGGAGGGGGAAAAACGGGCTAAATACCGAGATCTCCGGTATGAGCTCCGAGCGCTATATCCAGACTACTCGGTCAAGATGGTCGTCCTGATAATCGGTGTACTCGGTGGAATAAGACCTACGCTGCTCTCGGAATTAAAGGCCATACCAGCCTGCCAAAAGTCAGCCGAATGGTTGGAAGGCCAAATGCAGAAGGCAGTTATCCTGGGGTCCCTCCGTTTGCTTAGGGCACATGAGTCTGGAATTTACAGTCACTGACCCTGCGGGATGCGGGGAGTGGCTGTGAATAATTCGCTGGCGCTTCTCTCGTGAGAATGTCGGAGACACGGGAGAACTGTCCAGAATCGCGTGCGCGAAAAAAAAAAGAAAATAAAAAAAATAATAATAATAATGTTTATTTGAATTTAAAAGATTAGATACATCATTTGACAAAGAAAGAAATTTTCCAAATAAACACTCAGGTTTCACAGAAGTATTCTAGTAGATACTTGTTTGTGATGTTGGGAGTGTGGACATTTTATTATTACATTTATATCTAATATCTATATGTATAATATAATATTTACACATACATACACATATACATTTACTTACATACTAGACACTATAAAATCAAATATACACATACCACATAACTTAATAAATAACGATAAGTAAATAAACACATCATATAAATCTCAATAACTTCTCAAAAAATTGCCTTGCAGGATATTATTCATTTGGTTCCTAGGAAATTCCAAAATCCATGTTTTACTTTCTTTTTAAACATAAAGATATTTTTCACATTTCTTATCATCAGGTAAGTATAGTCATATAATTTTACAGATAAATAAGTGTGATTCTTTACACCAACGGTTTTATAAACTTTTGGTTTTACTGTAATTATATTTTTTAGTCTGGTGTCATAAGCATGTTTCTTAAAATCTATATTTTTTGTTTTTTGAAGGTTCATTAGAAGAGAGTAACCATATAATTGACGGATGTCCATAACAGCCATTTCTTGTAGCGAACTATTACTTGAATAAGTATATTCTTTATTTAATATAATTTTTAAAAACCACTTTTGTAAAACCATTAATTTATTCAAATAACAATTTGCCACTGCTCCCCAACCTATTGTTCCATAGGTGAAATGCGTCTGTATTAATGCAAAATATAATGTCTTTAATTGACTAATACTTAGGTACTCTTTCAGAAATTTGAAACGTGATAATAAATATCTAGTTTTATTTGTAATATAATTTACTTGCAAATCCCAACGAAGGTGTTTGTCAATCACAATACCCAAGTATTTCATCGATTTTGCTTCCTCAATTATTAGATTTGATGATATGTTCAAAGGACCGACATTTGGGAGATTATTCACTAAGGATGTAAAAGGAAGGTATTTGGTTTTCATGTTATTTATAGTTAAGATATTTATGTCAAACCAATTTTTGATGTTTTTGAAATCCTTCTCTACTATTTGTTTTAGGTCCTGCCACGTGTCTGCACTATAAAATATAGCGGTGTCATCAGCAAAGCTCAAAATTTCTCCTGCACTATTAAGGGTAAGTAGACTATTTATATAAATAATAAATAAAATCGGCCCTAAAACAGTTCCTTGAGGTTCCTTGAGGGACACCTCAATTTATAATTCGTGAATTACTTAGAGCCTCATTAATTCGTACATATTGGGTTGGAAAGCATTTCCCCGAAACCCGAGTTTCTGCATTTTTGACAATAGTCGCTTGTGACAGACAGTATCAAATGCCTTTGCTAAGTGTACAAAAACACACAGAGATGGCTTATTATTATCTAATGTTCTATAAATTAACCCTGTTAAATAGGGCATCTTCTGTGGACTTTAGTGATGGGCGATATCGTGATTTTTCAATCACAACGTAAATCGTTCCTGTGATTTTCTTATACCAGTGAATTTAAAACGTGATGTGATCACGACTTTCATAATACGACATACGGGAGAAATTGTTAATTATTATATTTGTCTTGGTTGAACCACGGCAAGGGAACGAAATACGGAAGGAAAGTCGTGATCACGTCACGCTTTTCTGCCAACTTTACTAACAGTCGTTACCTGTGATTTCTTAATATCAGTGATTAAATCACAGTTCGTGATATATCGCCAATCACTAGTGGTCTTTCTCTCCCTGAAACTAAATTGCCTGTTAGATATAATATTAAATTTATCTAAAAATTTCACAATTCTATTTTTTAGTATCTTTTCAAGCAATTTGGCAACATTGGAAATTAGCGCAATAGATCTATTTATAGTTGATTAATTTTAATTTATTGCCATTTTTATATAGGGGTTTTATAACTCCAACTTTTAATACATTTGGAAATATCCCTTGTGCAAGTGAGCTATTGAATAAGTGGTTACTTTATTTCATTTATGGTTTGTTTTAGGGTTTCGGCTTTAATATTATCGTAACCAGGTGCCTTCTTTTCTTTTTTAAACTATTTGTAACCTATCTTAATACAGTTTCGTTAGTTGGTTGCAAAGATATTGAATTTTCAAGGTATTTCTCATTATCACTAAGTTGACCAGTATTTCGTATTTGCTTTGCTAAAGATTCACCCATATTAATATAATGCTGATTAAACGTATCAGCTATTTCTTTTTCATTTTTAATGATTTTGTTATCGGATTCAATTTCCTTTAAAATCGTTATTACTTTTATTACAAATTCGATTTACCGCATTCCAAAGTTCTTTTGTAGAGTTCTTATTTTTTGTTATGATACTATTATAGTAATGCATTTTAGCATTTTTAATCAATTGCGTTAGTTTGTTTTTATATTTTTTGTATTGTCTGATTATTTCTGTATTTTTTGGGTTTTGTTTCATTTTATGGTATAAAGAATTTTTCTCTTTTACAGATTGAAGGAGGCCTGACGTTATCCATTCTTTTTTTCCTTTGGATTTGTTCATTTTTTTATAGTTTTTGTGTTTTTGTTTATGTAGTATGTGAACTTATTAATAAATAATTCCCACTGTAGATTAAGATCTTCCTTTTGGTATATATCTGCCCATTGTTCTTTTTGTAAATCACATTGTAAGTTAATATAATCTATATATTTTTTTTGTTGTATAATTTGTCTTAGTTAAAGGAGTAATATTGCTATTTGTATCTAGATATAATAAAATTGATCTGTAGTGATCTGTAATTGGTGTTTTTAATATAATAGGAAAAAAATTGTTTTCTCTTTCAGCACTCTTAATAAAAAAATGGTCTATGGTGGATTTTTGTTCATTTTGTTCTCTGGTGTACTTGTTTATATATGACCTAAAGTCATATTCGTTTAGTATATTTAAATATTCTTGACAGAAATCGTCATCCGAGGAAATATTGATGTTTATATCACCAGTTAATACGTGTGCGTAATAACATTTACCTATTTATTTCCTTTAGATATTTTTTTAATCCGTCATTGAAACTATATGGACATGTGTTAGGAGATCTATATATACAAGTTATTAAAATATTTCTATTATTTACATTTATTTCTACTTCCAGTAAATTTAAATTAATGAGGTTATTATAATATTTTATATTTTCTAATATATAAACTCTATGATGATATGATAGACATTTTTTTATTAGTACTATTACTCCATCATTTTTGTTAACATTTCCTTCATTATACAGAGTGTCATATCCATTTATATTAAATAATGCTAGATCCTGAATTTCAAATGTTTCTGTTAGAATGATAATATCAAAATTTTCTGTGAAGTGATTGAGTAATAGCAAGAGTTCATCAAAATTTTTTTGTAGACTTCTGATATTGGTTTGAAATACTTTTATATTTGTATTTAGATTTAAGTTTGAAATCAAATCATTGTGTTCAATTACATCATTTGCAATATTCGTTTTAATATTTTCATAATTGTAATATGTTTTATATATGGATTCATTTTTTATTTTTGTTTTTTTTTTTTTACACATTCTTATAATTCAATAATAGATTAGATATACATTACATTCGGCTAAAACAAAGAAAAGTAAATGAAATGATATTGTTATATGAGTTAATTCCTCTTTTTTTGTTATCTTTTTGTACTTTTTCCTCTGAATTTGATCTTTTCTTCTCTGTAGCTTTTTTGCCTGAATTTTGTATGTTGCTTCTCAGGGTCCTTCCTCTTGTCTCTTCGTTACGTATTTCATCACTGGTTTCCTGGAACCCGATATTTTCTCCTGCTTTTTGTGTGCAAATAGGTGTAGTTGGAGCACTTTTTGAATTTTTGTCTGCATCCGTTGATGGTTCTTGTGCAATAGATTCACTTGATGTCTGATCTTCACCACATAATAGATTTGCTACGCCATAGGACTCCCCATTTATAATCAGTTCATTTTTATAGATTTTTGCGTTATACTGTTTTTCCCTCGCTTGTTTCAGATGTTTCACTAATATTCTTCTATCTTCGAGTTCCTGAGGTGTTAGATCATTAGTTATATATACTCCAGATCCTTTAAGTTTATCTACTTTCTTTTTATAATAAACTAATTCTAATAAAATAGGTCTGGGTTTCAGATTCTCAACTGTTTTTCCTATGCGATGTATATCACGGACTTCTGTCAATTCAAAAGAAGTGGCTGAAGACAGAAACGAAATCAGAAATGAGAAACGATTATTTAGAGTCGACCAACGAAATAATGCACATGAAGTTAAAATCTTCGTAATTACAGAATTGAAAAATATTTTCCTATAAAACCAAACATGTATGTTGACAAGGGTTGAGCAGCTAAAGTTATCTAAAGCAAAACACGGATTTTAAGAGGGCGAAACACCCCAAAAAGTGTAAACTGTAAAAATAAGATAACTATTGTAAAAAAGTTTTTTAGACTTTCATATTTTAGGGTGCGATAGAAAAGAGCATTTCCAATACTGCATAATTTTGATTTAATAAAAAACAGAGTTTAAGAGAGTAAAACACCCCAAAAACTATCTAAAAATAATGTAACTATTGCAAAAAAGTTTCTAACATTTTCTTATTTTAAGGTATGTTAGAAAAGAGCATTTCCAATATATTCCATTATTTAACAAAAAACAGGGGATAAGGAGGTGATACACCCCAAAAACTATATAAAAGTTGTAACATTTTTTAGCGCTTTCAGATTTTGGAGGGCGATAGAAAAGACTATTTCCAAGATAGCGTAATTGGGATTTAATAAAAAACAAAGTTTAAGGGGGTAAAACACCCCAAAAACTATCTATAAATAATTTAACTATTACAAAAAAGTTTCTAACGCTCTCCCATTTTAGGGTATGTAAGAAAGATAATTTTTATTTAACAAAAAACAGGGGATAAGGGGGTGGTACATCTCAAAACTCTTTAAAAATAATATAAAAATTGTAAAATTTTTTCACGCTTTTAGACATTGGAGGGTGATAGAAAATACTATTTCCAAGATAGCGTAATTGGGATTTAATAAAAAACAAGAGTTTAAGAGGGTAAAACACCCCAAAAGCTATCTAAAAATAATGTAACTATTGCAAAAAAGGTTTCAACACTCTCCCATTTTCGGGTATGTTAAACAAAAGCATTTCCAATATCGCATTATTTTTATTTAACGAAAAACAGGGGATAAAAACTATCAAAAACTATTTAAAAATAATACAAAAATTGTAAAATTTTTTCACGCTTTTAGATGTCGGAGGGTGATAGAGAATACTATTTCCAAGACAGCGTAATTTGGATTTAATAGAAAACAAGAGTTTAAGAGGGTAAAACACCCCAAAAGCTATCTAAAAATAATGTAACTTTTGCAAAAAAAGTTTTCAACACTCTCCCATTTTAGGGTAGGTTGGAAAAAAGCATTTCCAATATTGCATAATTTTTATTTAACGAAAAATAGGGGAAAAGGGGGTGATACACCCCAAAAAGTATTTAAAAATAATGGAAAAATTGTAAAATTTTTTCACGCTTTTAGATATTGGAGGGTGATAGAAAAGACTATTTCCAAGATAGCATAAATGGGATTTAATAAAAAACAAGAGTTTAAGAGGGTAAAACACCCCAAAAGCTATCTAAAAATAATGTAACTTTTGCAAAAAAGTTTTCAACACTCTCCCATTTTAGGGTAGGTTAGAAAAAAGCATTTCCAATATTGCATAATTTTTATTTAACGAAAAACAGGGGATAAGGGGGTGATACAACCCCAAAACTATTGAAAAATAATATAAAAATTGTAAAATTTTTTCACGCTTTTAGATGTTGAAGGGTGATAGAAAAGACTATTTCCAAGAAAGCACAATTTGTATTAAAAAAAAAATAGAGCTTAAGAGGGTAAAACACCTCAAAATCTATCTAAAAATAGTGTAACTATTGCAACACTTTCTAACACTTTCCTATTTTAGGGTATGATAGAATCCTATTTTAGGGTATGTTAGAAAAGTGCATTTCCAATATTGCATAAATTTTATTTAACGAAAAACAGGGGATAAGGGGGTGATACACCCCAAAAGCTATTTAAAAGTAATATAAAAATTGTAAAATTTTTTCACGCTTTTAGATGTTATAGAAAATACTATTTCCAAGATAGCATAATTTGGATTTAATAAAAAATAGAGTTTAGGAGGGTAAAACACCCCAAAAACTAACTAAAAATAATGTAACTATTGCAAAAAAATTTCTAACACTTTCCCATTTTAGGGTATGTTAGAAAAAAGCATAATTTTTATTTAACGATTTTTTGAGTTGTATCACACTTTTATCTTTCGTTAAATAAAAATTATGCAATATTGGAAATGCTTTTTTCTAACCTACCCTAAAATGGGAGAGTGTTGAAAACTTTTTTGCAAAAGTTACATTATTTTTAGATAGTTTTAAACTCTGTTTTTTATTAAATCCCAATTATGCTATCTTGGAAATAGTCTTTTCTATCACCCTTCAACATCTAAAAGCGTGCAGAAATTTTACAATTTTTATATTATTTTTAAATAGTTTTGGGGTGTATCACCCCCTTATCCCCTGTTTTTCGTTAAATAAAAATTATGCAATATTAGAAATGCTTTTTTCTAACCTACCCTAAAATGGGAGAGTGTTGAAAATTTTTTGCAAAAGTTACATTATTTTAAGATAGCTTTTGGGGTGTTTTACCCTCTTAAACTCTTGTTTTTTATTAAATCCCAATTACGCTATCTTGGAAATAGTCTTTTCTATCACCCTCCAATGTCTAAAAGCGTGAAAAAATTTTACAATTTTTATATTATTTTTAAAGAGTTTTGGGGTGTACCACCCCCTTATCCCCTGTTTTTTGTTAAATAAAAATTACCCAATATTGGAAATGCTCTTTTCTAACATACTCTAAAATAGGAAAGCGTTAGAAACTTTTTTGTAATAGTTACATTATTTATAGATAGTTTTTGGGGTGTTTTACCCCCTTAAACTTTGTTTTTTATTAAATCGCAATTATGCTATCTTGAAAATAGTCTTTTCTATCGCCCTCCAAAATCTGAAAGCGCTAAAAAATTTTACAACTTTTATATAGTTTTTGGGGTGTATCACCCCCTTATCCCCTGTTTTTTGTTAAATAAAAATTGTGCAATATTGGAAATGCTCTTTTCTAACATACCTTAAAATAAGAAAATGTTAGAAACTTTTTTGCAATAGTTACATTATTTTTAGATAGTTTTTGGGGTGTTTTACCCTCTTAAACTCTGTTTTTTATTAAATCAAAATTATGCAATATTGGAAATGCTCTTTTCTATCACACCCTAAAATATGAAAGTCTTAAAAACTTTTTTACAATAGTTATCTTATAGTTATCTTATTTTTACAGTTTACACTTTTTGGGGTGTTTCGCCCTCTTAAAATCCGTGTTTTGCTTTAGATGACTTTAGCTGCTCAACCCTTGTCAACATATATGTTTGGTTTTATAGGAAAATACTTTTCAATTCTGTAATTACGAAAATTTTAACTTCATGTGCATTATTTCGTTGGTCGACTCTAAATAATCGTTTCTCATTTCTGATTTCGTTTCTGTCTTCAGCCACATATTCAAAAGATATCTCTAATTTCGTTTTTATAATATCCTTGATAACTGTTTGTAAATCTGATTGAACTGTCAATTCTAAAAGTTAAATGGTTCTTAAACGATAAGTTACTCTACATTTTCTGAGTAAAAAAAAATTAACTTTTGGTTAGTATATAAAATTAACTTGATGTAGGTATATCCTGGGGTTATGCGGTCTTTATAATAAAATGATTCTTTTTGTTACGTTTCGGTTTATTCAACCATCGTCACAGAACTACAATTAAATGAAGACAAATATTTTTTTAAATGCTATTTTTTATACACATGGATTTAAATTACATGTGTATAAAAAATAGCATTTAAAAAAATATTGGTCTTCACTTAATTGTAGTTCTCTGACGAAACGTAAAAGAAGAGTAATTTTATTATAGAGACCGATAACCCAGGATATAACTGCATCAAGTTAATTTGATATCAACGGTCAAGAAAATAAAAACATCTATACTTACAACGTGATCTGCCAGGACATGCGGAAAATTTAACAGTAGGTTGTCCCCACCGAGAGGAGTAAAAAAAATGAAAAATTTTTAAAAAACGACCAAAAAAATTACCTTATTTTTTTGTAGGAATGCGCCGCCAATGACTTCAACTAATCTAACGTAACGCGGTACAACCATATCACTTTATCAGACTTGGGATTGACAATACTGACAGTAAAGCTGGATAATAAGATAGAAGTGACTTTTTGGTTTTAATCAAATCACACTACAAAAATACCGAAATAAATCGCAGACATTGATCTCATGCTGAAATGACAAGCAGATATACGAGATATTTAGTTAAACCGGTCAATGACACGGCCGTGTAACTATTGTTCGACCGGAAGCAAAAAACGCGGCTCTCTAGGGGTCTACACACGATCCAGCGGCACGGAGCCAGCCTTGTCGGCATGCTTTGAACTCATTCGTAAAAGTGAATTGGTCCCCTGGAATTCCAATTATCTTCAAAGCGTACCAACAATGTTGACTACCTGCCGCTGGATCGTGTGTAGACCTCTTTTTTTTATCTCGCCGGCCGGCTTCACTTTTTATGTCAATTAAGGAAATGTAAACACCTCGAATACGTTCTTTCACCAGAAAGTTCGTCGACCTCTTCAGAATTAGGTCAGGACTTACACAACATCAGTAGTGTATCTTCGCAAATTGACTAATAATTTAATATACTAAATTACCTCAGAATCCTATAAAATTTTGCAGGGGCTTTTCCCACATTGAAGACTAGCACACCATTTTATTTTCCGCATTTCTTGGTAGATCACGTTGTATATGTTAGCATATAAATGAAACCAACTAGTATTTTTTCATATTACAGTATAACATATTCATCTAAAAGTTTACATACTTATCACTCTACAGTATTGGCAAGCGTTTGATTAGGTATAACAATAAGAGCAAGCGAGAGCAAAGCAACTAGGCTATTCTTTTTTATCGTATAACACATCCTACTTGTGCCACCTGCTTTCCTCACCACATGTGCATGGGCAGCTCTGTTTGCATGCCTAATCCAAGACTTTCTGATACTGTATAATGAATCTAGTCATACGCTACCAGTACCATATACATAAAACAAAAATAACATTGTATTACTTTTAAATATGTGGCTGAAGACAGCAACGAAATCAGAAATGAGAAACAATTATTTAGAGTGGACCAACGAAATAATGCACATGAAGTTAAAATCTTCGTAATTACAGAATTGAAAAGTATTTTCCTATAAAACCAAACATGTATGTTGAAAAAGGGTGAGCAGCTAAAGTTATCGAGAGCAAAACACGGATTTTAAGAGGGCGAAACACCCCAAAAACTGTAAACTGTAAAAATAAGATAACTATAAGATAACTATTGTAGAAAAGTTTTTAAGACTTTCATATTTTAGGGTGTGATAGAAAAGAGCATTTCCAATATTGCATAATTTTGATTTAATAAAAAACAGAGTTTAAGAGGGTAAACCACCCCAAAAACTATCTAAAAATAATGTAACTATTGCAAAAAAGTTTCTAACACTTTCCTATTTTAGGGTATATTAGAAAAGAGCATTTTCAATATTGGATAATTTTTATTTAACAAAGACAGGGGATAAAAGGGTGGTACACTCCAAAACTATTTAAAAATAATTTAAAAATTGTAAAATTTTTTCACGATTTTAGATGTTGAAGGGTAATAGAAAAGACTATTTCCAAGATAGCATAATTGGGATTTAATAAAAAACAGAGTTTAAGAGGGTAAAACACCCCAAAAGCTATCTAAAAATAATGTAACTATTGCAAAAAAGTTTTCAACACTCTCTCATTTTAGGGTATGTTATAAAAAAGCATGTCCAATATTGCATAATTTTTATTTAACGAAAAACAGAGGATAAGGGAGTCATACACCCCCAAAACTGTTTAAAAATAATATAAAAATTGTAAAATTATTTCACGCTTTTAGATGTTGGAGGGTGATAGAAAAGACTATTTCCAAGATAGCGCAATTGGGGTTTAAGAAAAAACAAGGTTTAAGAGGGTAAAACACCCCAAAAGCTATCTAAAAATAATGTAACTATTGCAAAAAAGTTTCTAACACTTTCCTATTTTAGGGTATGTTAGAAAAGAGCATTTCCAATATTGCATAATTTTTATTGAACGAAAAACAGGGGATAAGAGGGTGATACACCCCAAAAACTATTTAAAAATAATATAAAAATTGTAAAATTTTTTCACGCCTTTAGATGTTGGAGGGTGATAGAAAATACTATTTCCAAGATAGCGTAATTTGGATTCAATAAAAAACAAAGTTTAAGAGGGTAAAATACCCCAAAAGCTATCTAAAAATAATGTAACTATTGCAAAAAAGTTTCTAACACTCTCCTATTTTAGGGTATGTTAGAAAAAAGCATTTCCAATATTGCATAATTTTTATCTAACGATTTTTTGTAGTGTATCACTCTTTTATCCCCCTGTCTTTCGTTAAATAAAAATTATGCAATATTGGAAATGCTTTTTTCTGACATACCCTAAAATAGGAAAGTGTTAGAAACTTTCTTGCAATAGTTACATTATTTGTAGATAGCTTTTTGGGGTGTTTTACCCTCTTAAACTCTGTTTTTTATTAAATCCCAATTACGCTATCTTGGAAATAGTCTTTTCAACATCTAAAAGCGTGAAAAATTTTTACAGTTTTATATTATTTTTAAATAGTTTTGTGGTGTACCACCCCCTTATCCCCTGTTTTTTGTTAAATAAAAATTATGCAATGTTGGAAATGCTCTTTTCTAACATACCCTAAAAAATAGGAAAGTGTTAGAAACTTTTTTGCAATAGTTACATTATTTATAGATAGTTTTTGGGGTGCTTTACCCACTTACGCTATCTTGGAAATAGTATTTTCTATCACTCTCCAACATCTAAAAGCGTGAAAAAATTTTACAATTTTTATATTGTTTTTAAATAATTTTTGGGGTGTATCACCCCCTTATCCCCTGCTTTTTGTTAAATAAAAATTAGGCAATATTGGAAATGCTCTTTTCTAACATACCCTAAAATAGGAAAGTGTTAGAAACTTTCTTGCAATAGTTACATTATTTGTAGATAGCTTTTTGGGGTGTTTTACCCTCTTAAACTCTGTTTTTTATTAAATCCCAATTACGCTATCTTGGAAATAGTCTTTTCTATCACCCTTCAACATCTAAAAGCGTGAAAAAATTTTACAGTTTTTATATTATTTTTAAATAGTTTTGGGGTGTACCACCCCCTTATCCCCTGTTTTTTGTTAAATAAAAATTATGCAATGTTGGAAATGCTCTTTTCTAACATACCCTAAAATAGGAAAGTGTTAGAAACTTTCTTGCAATAGTTACATTATTTGTAGATAGCTTTTTGGGGTGTTTTACCCTCTTAAACTCTGTTTTTTATTAAATCCCAATTACGCTATCTTGGAAATAGTCTTTTCTGTCACCCTTCAACATCTAACAGCGGGAAAAAATTTTACAGTTTTTATATTATTTTTAAATAGTTTTGGGGTGTACCTTATCCCCTGTTTTTTGTTAAATAAAAATTATGCAATATTGGAAATGCTCTTTTCTAACATACCCTAAAATAGGAAAGTGTTAGAAACTTTTTTGCAATAGTTACATTATTTATAGATAGTTTTAAATTAGCTTTACCCTCTTAAACTCTGTTTCTTATTAAATCCAAATTACGCTATCTTGGAAATAGTATTTTCTATCACTCTCCAACATTTAAAAACGTGAAAAAATTTTGCAATGTTTATATTATTTTTAAATAATTTTTGGGGTGATACACACAAAAACTATTTAAAAATAATATAAAAATTGTAAAATTTTTTCACGTTTTTAGGGGGTCATACACCCCCTTATCCCCTGTTTTTCGTTAAATAAAAATAATGCAATATTGGAAATGCTTTTTTCTAACATACCCTAAAATGGGAGAGTGTTGAAAACTTTTTTGCAATAGTTACATTATTTTTAGATAGATTTTGGGGTGTTTTACCCTCTTAAACTCTTGTTTTTTATTAAATCATAATTACGCTATCTTGGAAATAGTCTTTTCTATCACCCTCCAATGTCTAAAGGCGTGAAAAAATTTTACAATTTTTATATTATTTTTAAATAATAAAAATAATGCAGTATGGAAAATGCTTTTTTCTAACATACCCTAAAACGGGAGTGTTGAAAACTTTTTCGCAATAGTTACATTATTTTTAGATAGCTTTTGGGGTGTTTTACCCTCTTAAACTCTTGTTTTTTATTAAATCCCAATTACGCTATCTTGGAAATAATCTTTTCTATCACCCTCCAATGTCTAAAAGCGTGAAAAAATTTTACAATTTTTATATTATTTTATATTATTTTTAAAGAGTTTTGGGGTGTACCACCCCCTTATCCCCCCTGTTTTTTATTAAATAAAAATTATCCAATATTGGAAATGCTCTTTTCTAACATACCCTAAAATAGGAAAGTGTTAGAAACTTTTTTGCAATAGTTACATTATTTATAGATAGTTTTTGGGGTGTTTGACCCCCTTAAACTCTGTATTTTATTAAATCCCAATTACGCTATCTTGGAAATAGTCTTTTCTATCACCCTCCAACATCTGAAAGCGCTAAACATTTTTACAATTTTTATATAGTTTTTGGGGTGTATCACCCCCTTATCCCCTGTTTTTCGTTAAATAAAAATTATGCAATATTGGAAATGCTCTTTTTTAACATACTTTAAAATAGAAAAGTGTTAGAAACTTTTTTGCAATAGTTACATGATTTTTAGATGGTTTTTGGGGTGTTTTACCCACTTAAACTCTGTTTTTTATTAAATCAAAATTATGCAATATTGGAAATGCTCTTTTCTATCACCCCCTAAAATATGAAAGTCTTAAAAGCTTTTTTACAATAGTTATCTTATAGTTATCTTATTTTTACAGTTTACAGTTTTTTGGGTGTTTCGCCCACTTAAAATCCGTGTTTGCTTTAGATAACTTTAGCTGCTCAACCCTTGTCAACATACGTGTTTGGTTTTATAGGAAAATACTTTTCAATTTTGTAGTTACGAAGATTTTAACTTCATGTGCATTATTTCGTTGGTCGACTCTAAATAATCGTTTCTCATTTCTGATTTCGTTTCTGTCTTCAGCCACATGTTTGGTTTCATAGGAAAATACTTTTCAATTCTGTAATTACGAAGATTTTAACTTCATGTGCATTATTTCGTTGGTCGACTCTAAATAAGCGTTTCTCATTTCTGATTTCGTTTCTGTCTTCAGCCACATTAATAATAACAATGGAAAAAATACATGAGTTTTCATATTTTAGTGATCAGTTTACATTTAATTTCATTCAAAAAATAGTAAGTAAGTATTTATTTGAATAGGAAAATCCTAATATACAAATTCACTTTTCTAATGTAATTACAAAGAATCACAATTTATACATAAATAAATATAAGAACGCGGACGCACTTTCCAGAATCAAAATTAATCATTTTTCCGAATGTTTCAAATTCTGTTCGAAGGTTCTAGACGCGAACGACGAAGAGTCAGATGACGACGAAAACCCAGACGATAACAACGAAATCACTAACGAACAAATTTCTCGAGAATTTGAAACTTTCACCAACCTATATAAAACAACATCTTTAATAGACTATTCAAAAATCAAAGCCTCAAACAAACAACTCTTATACCGAGGACATAAAGATATTATAACCTTCTTCCAACAAAATAACTTAAAGACCTACATCACAAAATTATCGAGGACATATTCGAAGAGAACCCCGAATTTCATAACGATAAGATCAATATTGTATCGAGCAAAACAGTCAGACATAGGAGATATTTTATCATCCCTCTACCTTTTGATATCGAATCTGTAATTGAACATCTATTTTTGGTATTATTTAAAAATCAAGATGTTTTGGATCTTTCTAAGACATAATTTGTCGAAAATAATTTAGACCTCCCCATACTTGAAATCCTATCATTCATTTTTGCGGAAAAATACTTAAAAGTAGTAATTTGTCAAGATATCGTCAGAACTGCCGACGAAGATGAAATTCCAATTATATTGGAGCAAAATCATTTTGGTAAAAATAATCTACACCGCGGAATAAATGAAACGATTCGAAGAATTAGAGAAAAATACACTTGGCAAGGTCTAACTAAAGACGTTGAAAATTTTATAAAAAATTGCGAAACTTGCCAAAAGACTAAAGAATGCCGGAAAAACCTTAATAACCCTCTAGTAGTCACAGAAACCCCAAGAACACCATTCGAAAGAATTAATATCGATTTGTTTGAATTCCCAACTCGAAATTACGCGTTAACTATTCGCGATGAGTTAACTAAATTCACACAAGCCTATGCAGTCCCGGACAAATCCGCAAAATCCGTCGTAAATACCTTGTTGTTATACTTTCAACATTACGGTACCCCGTTAAGAATCCATTGCGATTACGGTGGCGAATTTGATAACCGCTTGCTCAAAGATCTCTGCACCCTCTACGACATAAAATTAACTTATTCAAGCGTAGGACATCCCCAATCGAACGGATCCATAGAAAGATTTCATGCTACTCTAGCTGAAATGATAAGAATTCATAAAACTGACAATCCGAACGAACATCCTTTCACAATTTTACCATATGCAGTAATATGCTATAATAATTCAGTAAATAAAACACACGGTTTCACCCCATACGAACTTGTATTTGGACAAACGTCCAACAGACCACCTGAAACTTTGTATAACCAAAAAGAGTTAATAACCAAATACGTTAGGGATTTAAACAACAGAATATCCCACTACTATAAAATAGCCCGTAGTCGAACGCAAGCTCAAAAGGAGAAAGCGAAAGTTCGCTTTGATAAGAAATGTTCCCCAAAAACGACCCGAATACAAAATAGGTGACTTAGTTTACGTAATGGAATCACAAATCAAAAACAAATTGCAAAACAAATTTAACGGTCCCTTTAAAATAAAAGAAATTTTCCAAAATTCTGCTACCTTATTAAATCTCGAAACGAAACAAGAAACTAAAGTAAATTTTGATAGAATGAAACCATATACTGAAAATTGAATTTATTTTCAGGTTTCTCCTGCTGTTCGGATCAGCACTCTGTCAATACAAAATTACTCCGATCAATAATGCTGTTGGTGTATACTACCACCAAGACACGGACATCGTGGTGACAAATGACAAATGGACTCTGCTGGTGCATAAAAACATTTCATCTCTCAAACTAGCTTTTGACAAAAATCAAAATATCTTAGACAAAATCTTGTACACTCTCAATAATGGTGATCATAAGTCAATTATTTTTACGAGTGATATTAAAACAGACTTTAACCTTTTAACACAAATATCCAACTCTATAAAAACGAAATTTGACGAAATCTTTTCAGATACAAAAAGATATAAACGAGGAATACTTAACGGTATCGGTACAATATTCAAATCCATAACTGGAAACCTAGATGCTGAAGATGGCCAGTACTATACTAATTGTATAAATAAACTAAATAATGACGAACATCAGTTGGAAAACTTAATCAAAAATCAAATTTCAGTTACAACTTCTGTTATTAAAAACTTCAACTCGACTATACAAAAATTACAAATTGACGAGGAAACGTCAACAAAGATCTCGAAGAAATCGAACACACAATTCAAACTATGACTCAAGCTATTGAGGCTGCTCACATAAAACTAAAATTTTTATACATTTCCGAACAATTAATGGCAAGCTATTTGTATATCGAAGATAATTTGAACGACATTCTGAATTCAATAACATTTGCCAGATTAGGAATCATTCACACGTCAATCATAACCCCTAATCACTTAGTGACAGCACTTCAAGAAGTTTCACAGAGCTTACGAAGGAACAATTTGCCTCTCCCCATTAAATTATCGGAAGTTGCTAAGTATTTGGACATTATTGAATTGCAAGCGTTTCAAATGGATTCTAACTTAGTATTTGTTTTAACAATACCACTTATTGAACCCCAAAATTATAACACCTATCGCCTATACCCTATCCCGATACTTGATAACAGAACTGGTCTACATCACATTTTATCTATTTCACAAAAGTACATCGCGAGAGACGATGATTCTTTAATGTACATACCTATACAAAATTTGAAAGAATGCAAACCTCTTTATTTTGGAACCAAACTATGTTCGAACCTGTTTGCATATCCTATCGACCAAAATGCCATATGTGAAGCCAGAATACTAAAACCATTGCCAAAACTTCCAGAGAACTGTCAAACTTCCTTCATTATTAGTCAGGGATACAACGTCCAAGAACTTGAAGACAACACATGGCTAGTAATTAATTCCGAACCACTTCACATTACCATCAACTGTCCAAAGAGAGAATCCACAACAGAGTTAATTAACAAAAATTCCATCATCAAACTACAACCAGGATGTTACGCCTATGCAGGCATTACTAGAATACAAGCCAGTGCCAAAGACTTTTCCGAAATTAAGGACAATTCACATCCTATCCAAATTCCTTTTGAATGCTGTAATCACATGCCCGACAAAATCGAAATTCCAAAATTAAAACCTCTCAAATTAAACAGTCTCGACGTAGGAGACCTAGATGTTGCTAAAAGTAAACTAGAACAATATTCCAAAGACCTGGATGACCTCATAAACGAACCATTTGTGACCAAACACGTATCTTGGTTCACGTATTTCATAATCACTCTCATCATTCTATTAGTTCTACTTTACATAACTTGTAAATGCAGAAGAAGAAGATGTGGAGCATTGCGAATCCAACCCTCAACGGACAACCCTCCTTCAGAGCGAAGCAGAGTTTTTACCAAATTTCCTAGACTGACCCCTCCAAGAAAGCGACCCGGTATTAAACCTCAAGAAGAAGAGGACATCGAGTTAACATAGACTTTCTTATGTGGAGTTTTACCCTTATCTATTAATTTAGACCATTGTATTTTATTCTTATTACATTTATGTAATGTACTACTCGCTTATTATTATTATCATTTACCAATTTTAACTTTTATGCATTTTATTATTTTGCTTTGTATTCATTCAACATTGTTTCAATTTATTTTGCATTATATTCATTTAACGTTTCTAACAATTTTCAAAAGTTGCTGCATAACATCAACTTTTTTATTAAGGGGGAAGTTGTTATATAAAATTATACGCTTATTACCAAGACTTAGTCATAACAAACCTTCACAGGTATATCATATTACATGATAACGACTTCTCTTATTAATCGCTTATCTTAGAGATATTATGTTTCACCTTTGTTTCTCACATTTTATGCAGAATATCGAATTGCATTTCCTTTGTTCTATATTTTGCTTACTCAGGTTCTGTATGTTATAAATATGACTAAACACGCTTTGTTGAATCAGTTATTAAACTCACTTAGAATGAAACACTTCTAATTATTGTATTATTCCTTCTCCAAGAGCCAACGTTGGCTCCATTAAATAAATAAATCCTTTTTAAAAAGTCACTCATGTGAATCGTGATCTAACATTGGCGCAGTCGGTAGGATCCGTAAACATCATCAGAACAAGAAGCTTAACTGGTAGTGAAGCGTAAGAGAACAAGGGGAACACCTGCAGAAGGTGTCTAACTAGTGCGTGTACATCTACGAGAATAAGGAGACCTTCCTCACTGGTGGTGGCGGATCCCAATCCATTGACGGACGAAGAACCTACCCATGGAGATGAAATTAATGTAAGTCATTTAAGAATCATCTCGTTATTTTATCTCATTTTTACAATTATTATTTCTCACAATTATTTACGTGTATTATACCGCTAATACACTCGGCGAACAAAGCCAATTCTGTTATCAAACAAATCATTTACAAGCTACAACGCAACAATTCTAATTTTAAGTTATTTATTTTCCTATTCACGAAACGACTGTGTATTATACAGTTAATACACAATTTATTAACATACGCAACATAACAAACTATTTTAATTCAATTTCCGTATCATACTGCTGATACGCAACCAATTTTAGTTCAAAAATTTCCAAACAAAAAGCAAAATGCCAAACAGAGCTCAACCAGAGACAGTTCAACCAGTTCAACCAGTAGTGCCGACAACAGCGGAGCAACCAGAACAAGTCGAGCAAGTCGAGCACGAGGTAGAGCCTTACAAACTCTCAGAAATTTTCTCGTTAATTCCGGAGTTCGATGGTAACGCCATCAAACTTTCTTAAACTCATGTCAATGTGCCCAACGCATGGCAATTCATGACCAGAAAATCCAAGACCTACAACGAATTCACCAATTGCCTGGTGAATCCGCATTAACATTTGTTTCGCGTCTACAAACGCACAATTCGAAAATGCACGCTGCAGTGCAAAAACAAAATTTAACTTCGGAGCAAAGAACCGCGCAAACAAACCTGATCGAAACCATGACATTAAATAATTTGTTAACGGGTCTAGAACCAAATCTAGGCAGAATAATACGTGCCAGTAACCCTCCGACTATAATGAACGCAATTATTAGAATTCGTAGAGAGCTACAACTCTCTTATTTTGAACAACAAAAATTCCCAAAAAATAGTGCGGTCAAAAATCCAGTAATTCAACAAAAGCGACCACAAGGTCCCAATTTGCAACAAAAGTTTTGTTCCTTCTGTAAACGGAATGGACATGTAATAAGCGAATGCCGCACAAGGCAACAGTCTCAAAACTTCCAAAGACCAAGTTTCCAAGGAAACCCAAACTCACAAAATTTTTCTCATCAAAACTTCTCACAACCTAGTAATAATCAATTTAGTCAGAGGACATTCCCTCAAAATAATCAGCCAAATCAATCACAGCAAAACAGGCCCTCAGCCATAAGGCCGAACCCTAATTTTATGCAACAGCGACCATCAGCTATCCAACCTAACCCAAATTTTAATCGCTTTAACCAGCAAAAAGCTCATCATTTGAATTACGACAATCAATGTAACTATAATCAATATAACGACTACACTTTCGACGATTATCAGAATTACCAAAGTCAAAATGAATCGTACGAAAATTATAATTTTGAAACCAACCAAAATTTCCAGGAGAATTATACTGCTAATTCTCAGAACGAGCAATACGAGGATTATACTGCTAATCCTCAGGATTTTCGTTTAGATCCGGAGTACCCCACGGATACTCCGACACAACAAATAGACCAATTCGACCAAATATCAAACCAAATACAAACAATGAATCTCAACGACAGTTTCGACCCAATGCTGAATTTCCCAGAACCGACGTTCATGTAAATATGCCTCTCCATACCCTATTAACTGTAAATTCAAAGAACCTTTACTATATGAAAGATGCAACTGGTAAATTTAAAATTCTTATTGATACAGGCGCAGGTATATCAATTTTTAAACCTAAAACAGCTGAAAATTATAGACGTAGATCTCCTGAAAATGTAATTATACAGGGTATTACTGATCAAAAAATTTATATCAACGAATCTGTTCTCATCCCATTCTCTTGACGAGTCATGCAAAGTGTATATCTATAATCTAGATATAGATTTTGATGGACTACTAGGCGCAGACTTTCTAGAACATTACGAATGCCAAGTAGACTTTAAAAATAAACAATTAGTCACAAATTTTAAAACCGTACCGTTATTTAAAGTTACAGAAGAAACGGTAAATTTACCTTTACAACCAACTATTAATTCTGATACAAAAAATTCAAATTTAAGCAACATCAAAAATTTAATTTCTATTGAACCTCGCATGGAAAAAAATTGTAAACTAAAATGTAACCTGCGAAATACCGAGGCTATACTGTTAGCCCAGGAAAACGAAAGGGTACGATTACCGAATGCTCTCGTAAAAATCGATAGCAATGGAGAATTTTTAACCTCAATTATAAAGACGAATGCAATACCAAAAACGGTAAACTTCTCGAACCTCGAACTAGAACCAGTACAAAAATTCAAATCAATTTTTAATCTAAACACTCAAAATTCTGACCCAGACGTACTGACGGACAGATCCTCCGAAATTAGGAACCAATTACGTTTGGATCATCTAAACGAAGAAGAGGCCGAAATAGTAACGCAGCTTTGTTTAGACTTCCAAAACATAAGGAGACAATTTAACATTCACTAACGAAATTAAGCATTCCTTTGATACGAACGATACAAAACCGGTTTTCACAAAGTCATATCGCTACCCTCATATCCATAAAGAGGAAGTCAAAACACAAATCTCTAATATGCTTGATCAAGGCATCATTAGACCTTCGATTTCTCCCTGGTCCTCTCCGGATTGGGTTGTACCTAAAAAACGCGAAGCCTACAGTAAACAAAAATGGCGAGTTGTAGTGGACTACAGAAAACTCAACGAACTGACTACTGACAATAAATACCCGCTACCCAATATTTCCGACCTCCTTGATCAATTAGGCAAATGTCAATATTTTACAACTTTGGACTTAGCCTCCGGATTTCACCAAATCGAGATTGATGCGAAAGATATTCAAAAAACTGCTTTCACAGTTGAAAATGGTCATTTTGAATTCGTAAGAATGCCTTTTGGACTTAAGAATGCTCCATCAACATTTCAAAGAGTGATGGATAACATTTTGTTAGGTATCCAAAATGAACGATGTCTCGTCTATATGGACGATATTATTGTTTACTCCCCTACTATTCACGAGCATATTTCTCGATTAACAGAAGTTTTCAAACGATTACAGAAAGCCAATCTAAAAATTCAACCCGACAAATGCGAGTTTCTCCGCAAGGAAGTCGCTTATTTAGGACATCTCATTACAAAAGACGGCGTAAAACCGAATCCTTCGAAAGTTGTCGCTATTCTAAATTTCCCCCAACCAAAAAACCAAAAAGAAATTAAATCATTTCTAGGCTTAGCCGGATATTACAGGCGCTTTATCCCCAATTTCTCCAAGATTACCAAGCCTTTAACAAAACTACTACAAAAAGACATACCATTTCTCTTCGACAATGATTGTATAAATTCTTTTCAAAATTTGAAACAAACATTAACGACAACTCCGATATTAATCTACCCTAACTTTGATGAACCTTTCGTCCTAACCACTGATGCGAGCGCATTTGCCGTCGGCTCGGTGCTGAGCCAGGGGCCTATTGGCAAAGATTTACCCATTGCCTATGCTTCTAGAACTTTGTGCAGTGCAGAAACTAAGTATTCAACGATTGAACGCGAGCTTCTATCCATAGTATGGAGTGTAAAGCATTTTAGACTATATCTGTACGGTAGAAAGTTCAAGCTTGTAACCGACCACAGACCACTCACCTGGCTATTCTCTATAAAAGATCCAGGAAGTAGACTTGCCCGTTGGCGACTCAAATTAGAAGAGTACGATTACGAAATAATTTATAAACGCGGCAAAATCAATAAGAACGCGGACGCACTTTCCAGAATCAAAATTAATCATTTTTCCGAATGTCCCAAATTCTATTCAAAGGTTCTAGCCGCGAATGACGAAGAGTCAGACGACGACGAAAACCTAGATGATAATAATGAAATCACTAACGAACAAATTTCCCAAGAATTTGAAACTTTCGCCAACTTATATAAAACAACATCTTTAATAGACTATTAAAAAATCAAAGCATCAAACAAACAACTCTTATACCGAGAACACAAAGATATTATAACTTTCTTCCAACAAAATAACTTACAAGACCTCCATCATAAAATTATCGAGGACATATTCGAAGAAAATCCCGAATTTCATAACGATAAAATCAATATTGTATCAAGCAAAACGGTCAGACAGGAGATATTTTATCATCCCTCTACCCTTCGATATTGAATCTGTAATCGAGCATTTATTTTGGGTACTATTTAAAAATCAAGATGTTCTAGATCTCTCTAAGACATACTTTGTCGAAAATAATTTAGACCTCCCCATACTTGAAATCCTATCATTCATTTTTGCGGAAAAAGACTTAAAAGTAGTAATTTGTCAAGATATCGTCAGAACTGCCGACGAAGATGAAATTCCAATTATATTGGAGCAAAATCATTTTGGTAAAAATAATCTATACCGCGGAATAAATGAAACGATTCGAAGAATTAGAGAAAAATACACTTGGCAAGGTTTAACTAAAGACGTCGAAAACTTTATAAAAAAACTGCGAAACGTGCAAAAAACTAAAGTATGCCTGAAAAATCTAAATAACCCTCTAGTAATCACGGAAACCCCAAGAACACCTTTCGAAAGAATTAATATCGATTTATTTGAATTCCCCACTCGAAATTACGATTTAACCATTCGCGACGAATTACCTAAATTCACGAAAGCCTATGCAGTCCCAGACAAATCCGCAAAATCTGTCGTAAATACTTTGTTGTTATACTTTCAACACTATGGTACCCCATTGAGAATCCATTGCGATTACGGTGGCGAATTTGACAACCGTTTGCTCAAAGATCTCTATACCCTCTACGACATAAAATTAACATATTCAAGCGTAGGACATCCCCAATCGAACGGATCCATAGAAAGATTTCATGCTACTTTAGCTGAAATGATACGAATTCATAAAACCGAGAATCCTAACGAACATCCTTTCACAATTTTACCATATGCGATAATATGCTATAACAATTCGGAAATAAAACACACGGTTTCACCCCATACGAACTTGTATTTGGACATACGTCCAACAGACCACCCGAAACCTTATATAACCAAAAAGAATTAATAACTAAATACGTTAGAGATCTAAACAATAGAATATCTCACTATTATGAAATCGCCCGCAATCGAACACAAGCACAAAAGGAGAAAGCGAAAGTTCGCTTTGACAGAAATGTTCCCCAGAAACGATCTGAGTACAAAATAGGTGACTTAGTCTATGTAAGAGAATCACAAATTAAGAACAAACTACAAAATAAATTTAACGGTCCCTTTAAAATAAAAGAAATTTTTCAAAATTCTGCTACCCTATTAAATCTCGAAACAAAACAAGAAACTAAAGTAAATATTGATAGAATGAAACCATATACTGAAAATTAAATTTATTTTCAGGTTTCTCCTGCTGTTCGGATCAGCACTCTGTCAATACAAAATTACCCCGATCAATAACACTGTTGGTGTATACTATCACCAAGACACGGACATCGTGGTGACAAATGACAAATGGACTCTGCTAGTGCATAAAAATATTTCATCCCTCAAACTAGCTTTTGACAAAAATCAAAATAATTTAGACAGAATCTTGAACACCCTCGATGGTGCTGACCAAAAATCAATCCTGTTTAGAAGTGAAGTTAAAACAGAGTTTAACCTTTTAATGCAAATAGCTAGTTCGATAAAAACGAAATTTGACGAAGTCTTCTCAGGCACAAAGAGATATAAACGCGGAATACTTAACGGTTTCGGAACAATATTCAAATCAATTACCGGAAACTTAGACGCCGAAGATGGCGAGTACTACACTAACTGTATAAATAAATTAAATAATGACGAACATCAATTAGAAAACTTAATCAAAAATCAAATCTCAGTTACAATTTCTGTTATCAAAAATTTCAACTCAACTATACAAAAATTACAAATTGATGAGGAAACATTTAACAAAGATATCAAAGAAATCGAGCACACAATTCAAACCATGACTCAAACGATCCAAGCTGCCGAAATAAAACTAAAATTTCTATACATTTCCGAACAACAAATGGCCAGCTATTTGTATATCGAAGACAATCTAAACGATATTTTAAATTCAATAACATTTGCCAGATTAGGAATTATTCATTCATCAATCATAACACCTGATCACTTAGTAACGGCGTTACAAGAGATTTCACAGAGTTTGCGAAGGAACAATTTACCTCTTCCAATTAAACTATCAGCAGTTGCTCAATATCTGGATATTATTGAAGTAAAAGCTTTTCAACTAGATTCTAACTTAATATTTGTTTTAACAATACCTCTCATTGAACCTCAAAATTACAACACCTTTCGACTGTACCCCATACCTATACTTGATAACACAACTGGTCTACATCACTTTTTATCTATTTCACAAAAATTTGTCGCGAGAGACGATGATTCTTTAATGTACATACCTATACAAAATTTGAAAGAATGCAAACCACTCTATTTTGGAACCAAACTATGTTCAAACCTGTTTGCATATCCTATCGACCAAAATGCCATTTGTGAAGCTAGAATATTAAAACCATTGCCGAAACTCCCAGAAAATTGTCAAACTTCCTTCATCATTAGTCAAGGATACGACGTTCAAGAACTTGAAGACAACACATGGCTAGTAATTAATTTCGAACCACTTCACATTACCATCAACTGCCCGAAGAGAGAATCCATAACAGAGCTAATTAACAAAAATTCCATCATAAAACTACAACCAGGATGTTACGCCTATGCAGGCATTACTCGGAATAGCCAGTGCTAAAGACTTTTCCGAAATTAAGGACAATTCACATCCAATCCAAATTCCTTTTGAATGCTGCAATCACATGCCCGACAAAATCGAAATTCCAAAATTAAAACCGCTTAAATTAAACAGTCTCGACGTAGAAGATTTAGATATTGCTAAAAACAAACTAGAGCAATATTCCAAAGACCTAGATGACCTCATAAACGAACCTTTCGTGACCAAACATGTATCTTGGTTCACATACTTCATAATCACTCTCATCATCCTATTAGTTCTACTTTACATAACTTGTAAATACAGAGGAAGAAGATGTGGAGCATTGCGAATCCAACCCTCAACGGATAACCCTCCTTCACCTCCTTCAGAGCGAAGCAGAGTATTTACCAAATTTCCTAGACTGATCCCTCCAAGAAAGCGACCCGGTATTAGACCTCAAGAAGAAGAGGACATCGAGTTAACATAGACTTTCATATGTGGAGTTTTACCCTTGTCTATTAATTTAGACTATTGTATTTTATCCTTATTACGCTATGTAATGTTTCATTATCGCTTACCAATTTTAACTTTTACATTATTTTATTATTTTGCTTTGTATTCATTCAACATTGTTTTAATTTATTTTTTGCATTATATTCATTTAACGTTTTAACAATTTTCAAAAGTTGCTGCATAACATCAACTTTTTTATTAAGGGGGAAGTTGTTATATAAAATTATACGCTTATTATCAAGACATAGTCGTAACAAACCTTCACAGGTATATATCATATTACATGATAACGACTTCTCTTATTAATCGCTTATCTTAGAGATATTATGTTTCACCTTTGTTTCTCACATTTTATGCTGACTGTCGAATTGCATTTCCTTTGTTCTAATTTTGCTTACTCAGGTTCTGTATGTTATAAATACGACTAGACATGCTTTGTAAAGTCAGTTATTAAACTCAGTTAGAATGCAACACTTCTAATTTATTATTCTAATTCCTTCTCCAAGAGCCAACGTTGGCTCCATTAAATAAATAAATCCTTTTAAAAAGTCACTCATGTGAATCGTGATCTAACATATATATATATATATATATATATATATATATATATATATATATATATATATATATATATATATATATATATATATATATATATATATATATATATATATATATATATATATATATATATATATATATATATATATATATATATATATATATATTGTAGCGATATATAACATTGTGAAGTAATTTGAAACACAAAGTAAACATACATGTATGCTTGAATCAAAGGTTAAAATAAAATGTTATTATTAAGAAATTGTTGTTTAATATAGGGTATTGATGATACTTTCAGTAAGCACGAATCTTGAGAAGTGCAAAAATAATCTCAGAAATTGCTAAAAGCTGTTTCTCATAATAAAATTTACAATATTGTGCCAAGAACACATATAGAGACATAATCACTCTCGAAAAACATAAATTAAGTAAAAAAGTTATTCATAAAAATGAATTAAATTAAATAAAACACTAAATAAACTATGTAAATATCATACTGTAACACTTTAGATAAGATTTATTTAAGGAAAATATATCCCATAAACAGGACATAAAATAATAAAAATTCAGAGCGAGAAGCTTCGTCCAAAATCAAACCTTTAGAAAAAGTGATAAAAACAACAATCGTAATCTAACTAAAAGTGGTGTACTTTAAATATTAATAGGTTAACTTACTTTTTGTAGTGTGCACTCTAAGAATAAACTGTGAAAAAGGACTCACTCAGGTGAAAACATTGGGGTGACACTAGTTTTCTTAGGTTTTAATAGATTTCAGTTCTCACTAGTATTGTAGTAACAAAATTTCACGTTGTTCTTGTAGACATTTATAAAGGGCAACTTTTTAGTGTAGTAGTTTTGAACACAGGTTGAAGTTCACATAGAATGGGGCCAAAATGTAGTGCCTGCGACAGCCTGAAAAAACATGTTGTGTTAGCAAAGTAAAATTAAGTGTAGGTTAAGTAAAATATATGCCAAAATGTTCATTAGAGTATGTGTAGATTCGACATGTATATGAAAATAATATGTAAATTAGCTTGTAAGAGAGAATTTTACAAAATTTAACCTTATTTCACATAACCGAGAAACATATTAAATAGGTTGTAAAACCCTAGGTATTGTATACCGAAATGATCTATGAAACATGTAGAATAAAACCCAATTGGCAAAAGTCATCAAATTTATTAAATAAGAAAGAAAAATTCAAATTCAAAAAAATAATAAATGTCAATTAAAATCAAGTGGGTAGTAAACTTCAAAAATCAACGATTACGGCCAATTAAAAACCGTAATTCGTAATTCAGTCATTAACAAGCATTTAAAGAGTCTATACGCGTTTTTGGAACGCGAACACATAACCTAACTTTTTAAAAGTAGAAAATGAGAAATTAATTATTAAGTTTGCATAAAATTAATAAATATAAAACGAAATTTTAATGACTCAACAATATTCGTGGATATGTGAAAATAAGTTTATATTTCAAGCAAATTGAACGTGTTAAGGCTGTGAATAACAAAATTGTAAGAAGGCTTTGTAAACAAATTTCAACTGTGCAACGAAAATAAATGTCAGGTACTTACCTGTATTGAAAATAGTGCTTCATGAGTAAACGGATGGTATAGAAGAAAGAATTAAGTGTGGAAATTCCAAATATCGAGGTCCAAAGTAAACAACCCATTTCAAGCCAGCGGTTTGGTGTGAAATCATCGAGTTTCAAGAGTGGCAACTGCAGTTGGAAATCTGTCAAGTGTAAAGGTGCGTCTGAACCGGTACGTGACACCGAACGCAACCGAATCTTTGGTAAGGTAAAAGCTTTTACTACGTTTTCGTTTCGTCTTCATGAAAAAATAAAGAAATTCTGACTTTTATTTTAAAATTGAGATCTCTATACATAAATTGCAATAGACAATATAAATGGCCAATAGTTTTAATTAATTTTAAGGAACTTAATAACAATTTGTCAAACCATTTTCGTAAAACATACAGGGAGTTTTTGATCTATTGAACAAATTTGGCAGTAATAAAATAAAATTCACTTATTACTTTTCTCTTAAAATTTGGTGTTTTATTAGTTAATTAATTTTGGTTGACATAATGTCACCTGGCGCTCAACAAAATAAATTTTCAATTAAACCAAGGAAAGTATTATCCTATAAGTGTATCACTCAACATTCACTCTGTTCGTCTGTTGAACCTACTCGAGACCCTGAGAGAGAGTTTAGTTTTTCGAAAGTAAGTATAAATAAAATTTTTAAATATATTATATTATAAAAATAACAAATACTATAACAAAAATTTGGCGTCCGACGCGTGGCTATTTTAAATTTAACTTACTAACGTAGGGTGAGTAAGGCGAACAGGGTGAATAAGTGAAACAACAGTTATATTAAACAACAAACAAAATATTGGCCAATTACAAATTTGGCAAATTTTTAAACATTGCATTTATCTGAAAGGTTATTTAAGGTAAATAAAACCAAAGTAAACAAAATATTTATTATTTAACAATAAGGTTTGTATATACAAAAAGAATCACATAAATAACTTATGAGACTACGGTCAAATAAGAAAACAGGAATGGCAGGAAACGACACAGAAGCTGGTACGTCAGCACAAACACAGGACACACAACCAGAAGAAAATGTACAGCCAACCCAAGATCCTCGACAAGCAGGAGATGCACAACAAATGGGGACTACACAGCAAGACTCTGGTATGTTACAACAGTTGATGGAAATGATGGCAAACATGAATGATCAGATGACTCAAAATAGCAAAAGATTGCAAGAAAACATAACGGAAAACATGGTGGAAAACAATATCAGATTGGAAGAAAACATATCAGGAAAAATAGCCAGCTTAGAAAAAAACAACATAAGATTGGAAGGAATCATAACAGAGAACAGCAGTAGAGTAGAAGAAAAGATGAACAAGTTAGAAGAAAACATAAATAGAAAAATGGATGAAAGAATGAAAAAATTTGAAGAAGACACTATGGAATTAAGAAACAAAGTAAACAATTTTGAAGAAAGATGGGACACCATGGGACAAACCATAGCTACAGAGATAAACACGAGGGTAAGTGAGGTATCGGTAGAAATTCGCGAGGAAATGAGAAAAGAGGTAGAAATAAGAGTGGATGACAGTGTGAAAGAACTTGATGACAAATTTAAAAAGCAAGGGGACAATTTAGCGGAACAAATAAAAGAACAGGAGTGTAGGACGTTATTAAACACAGAAAGAATAAGAGAATGGACAGACACACATACACAAAATCACACACCACATACATACATAAACACCTGTAACAAAACTAACTTTTATTTTTATGGGGACAATCGAATGCACCCAAAAGTATTTATCACCAGACTTAAACAGCATATGAGCACATTACCCAGAAACACAAACCTAAAATTAGTCATTTAAAGCATGATACGCGGAGAAGTAGAATTTTGGTTTGAAATGATCAGTGGAAAATTTCAATCTTTAGAGGAATTTGAGGTACTTTTACTAAGACAATACTGGAGTGATTTCACCCAGCAAAAAATTCGTCAAAACTTATTCTCTGGAAAATATAATGAGAAATCCGGTCTAGGGAAAATTATGTCCTTAGAAAAATTTACAATGTCATACATCTAGAGCTCAAATTTACGGAGGGAGAAATTATAAAATATATTGCTAGACATTTTTCAGTAAATGTACAAAATGTAATTATTACCCAAAGAATTGCAACCTTGGATAATTTAATCGAATATCTTAGGGAAATAGACGATTATATGCCTAACAACTATACTTCCAATCAACATTATAATAACTATGAAAACCAGGGAAACAGGAATTTTAACAGTCAAGGGGGAGATCGGAACAATAATCAAAATTTTAATCCACAAGGGGGGAATACGAACAGGAATTTTAACAATCAAGGGGGAAGCAGGAATTTTAACTTAAACAACACCGGGGAAAATAGGACTTTTAACAATCAAGGGGGAAACAGAAACTTTTACAATCAACAAAGGGGAAACTTAAACAGAAATTTTAATAATAACCAAGCCCAGTAAACACACTCTGCCACATCCACATTATAGCCACTCACATTTTAGTGGATTTTGTAAATGGCAAAGCATCACATCACCGTGATGACACTCTTTGGACCGTTTCAGAACGTTCACATTATAACCACTCCCATGTCAGTGGAGATTGGGATGTCCACAATCACCACATCATTTTAATGATACATTTTAAAACGTGGATGTAACTAACTGAGCCACCACTCACTTTGGTATCACCATTTCTTACTAAATAGCGAGCACCGCCGGCAGCGCCACTAGTCTAGTACTACTACTGGAATGTCTTTGTTCTGCTCTCCAGTCATCTGTCATCTGTCATCTCCAGTTTACACTTGTCTGTGTTGTATTAACGACGTTGACGTCAATAAACTTTAGTTTTAATGTTTTTGGTTTTTGTTTGGTAAATATCAACACATTTTTACGTAAAGGTAAGTACCTACTTGTATTAGATACATTGTTACTATGAAATTTTATATTCTTATTTTATACCTTGCCTGTAATTTTCATGTTTGGTGACATATCGAATGACATCATTAAAATTCAAGGAAAAAAACTAATTTATCATTTAACATAATATATTGGTTAACATAATATATTGGTTATTTATTTTTCAATTACAGAATACTTTCGAATTCATAATTTAGTTTTGGTACCACATTAGGTATACCAATAGGTACAGTGTTTGTCTCCATGTCATCCATGCGGCGTGCCCCATTTGATATTCGACGCGATTATTAGGTACCTACCTTCTGTGTGCTATCAATTAATTGGTAAAATATAGGTACACTTTTATATTTAAATTTCATTATATTTATAAAAACAGTATAAAAGAGAGATAAATAAAATATAAATAGGTATATGGAGAGCATATTTAGGTTATTTTTTATTTAAATACCTACTGATAATTGTTTTCTTACCAATTGACGACAAAATGCAGTCATATTGTATGATATTTGCTTTAATTATTACCCATCATTTTATTTTGATCTAGTATATTATTTTAGTACCCGAATCCGAGGATTGTCTAATTATATCTATAGTATAAATACCCCAGTCAAATTAGAACAAATTTCGACGTTTGACAAAAAAAAACTGATAAAGTGTTTAAATTTGGCAAATATGTTCATTTAGGCTTACCTACTATTAAATATACTAAAAGTCCCCAGCCCAAACTGTTGCGCTTGAGCCACCATCTTGGAGAAATGGCGGTCGGATTCAGTTTACTGCTTATATCTTTCTAACCATTAGCGATATCGAAATTATGTTTATATACAAAATAAAGCTTATAAAATTCTGCACAAAAAGTGGTATATGCATTTCATCGACACGTTTCAACAATTGTGAATATCACTCGTATATAATAAAAATATATCATTGTATTGTCATAAAATACGGGACAACTTTCAAAATGTCTTTTCTGTCAGTCCGTTCGTCTGTCCGTCTGCCTCTCCGTCCGTCATGTCTCTTGTAAGCTAAATAACTTAAAAAAGAAAAGTCTGATTTTATTGAAATTTGGACAATAAATTAGTGTTAGCTATAAGAAGAACCCCAGCGTTTAAAAAAAAATTGATCAGTAAGTATGTTATGATTGTAGGTTTAAGTGACATACTTGCAATTTTAATGATCTCCCGATGATACCATCTTGATTGTCGAAACGTTGGTCAGTATACTGTGCAGTATCTCTGTATTTTTAGCATATTATCAAAGGTGTTGCAACACTCTTCACATGCCTTTTTTTATTTACTAATCGATTTTTTCAAAATCAATAGAGTTCTTCCTTTAGTTAACACTAACTTACTGTTCAAATTTCAATAAAATTGGACTCCTCTCTTTAAAATTATCATACTCACAAAAAGTGTCGTACAGACTGACAAACAGATATTCGACGGATATTTTAAAGTTATTGGGAATTCTAGAATTAACATAATAATATGAATTTTTTTTTACGAGTGATTTCCGGTTTAGAAATGTGTTGATCAAATGTAATTTCCGATTTTAGAAGATGATAATAATAGATACGGGAAAATATTATATTACATTTTTTGCAGAGAATTTTATAAGCTTTACTTTTTATTGGAGACTTAATTTCGATATCTCTAATGGTTAGCGAGATATAAGAAAAAAAAAACTTAATCTGAGCACCATTTTTTCAAGATGGCGGAGTGAGCGTAAGAGATAGAGTTGACGACTTTAAGTATAAGTTTAAACAGTGGGCCTTAACGAACATCTCTGCCAAGTTTCAAAACTTTAGGTATCAGTTTTTTTCCTCTAATCCTCCCTATTTAACTGGAATAATTTAGGTACTTATACATTTTTTTCTATTTTAGAATGTTATAATAGACAATTAAAACTATCTTCGTTCGTGGGGCTTCTGGCAGTGGCAGTATAATGAGAGAAAAGATGGTAAGTTTATATAAGTTCTAAAATCTTAGACATTTTGCATTTGAATTTTGTGCAAACTGCTGTTTTTATTATTTTTTTCTGTAGCTATAATAAGGCTCTATAAAAAAAATATATTCTTTATTGTTTCATATTGAAATACTCGTTTCGGTAATGAGAAACTTCACCTTCAGTTTTTTTTGCTTAATTTTTAATTTAGTGTATACTTAGTGTTTTATTTTAAGTCTCATCTAAATTTTATTATTTTGCTAGAAATAGAATTCAAATGGTGCCCACGAATCAAGAGTGATACAAAGTTCAAATAATTTTAGAACCGTATTCTGCATGCCCTGTTAGAATCAAATTCTGAATTCATATCTTTATTGCTAATTCATGTTTTACAAAATAGTAGTTTATTTTCAATCGTCATCCTTTTTTTTATATTTTCAATAGTGTCAATGAAGTTGTTCTAAAGATGTAAGCTATTAAAATTAAATTTAATTACTTCCACATCCAGTGGAAGTATAACAAAAAAATTTTTGAAAATTTTTATTGTTCAGATAGGCTTAGAATATCATGAAACGTCGAGATTTTAAATTTGAGCAAAAAAAAAATTTCTGTCTGTCGGTCTGTAACTTTTTTGTGCCCACGTTTACTCTGGAATCGTTTAAGATATTGACTTGAAATTTGGCACACGTATGTACTTTAACGGGATCTGGAACTAGATTATATTTTCATCTTATTCCGTCAAATGGTTGGGGGGTAAAATGTGGTAAATAGGGGGTAAATCGGTAAATCAAGCAGGTAAGAGTCCATAAAATTGGTATTTAGTGATACAAGAGAAGCTAAGGTTTAAAAAAATTTTTTGGCATTAGCCACCCCCATTATTAAAGGAGATGAAAATAAAATTGTGATTTAGTGTGTGTACAAGAATCAAAAGTCTCAAAATATTCTTTTTACTTCATCCACCTCCACTACTACCCCCTATCACCACCAGTACCGTGTGGAATATCGTTTTATGGGTTTTTGGGGTAGACGATTTCAAATGTTATATTATTAAAGTTCCATAAACAATCATTTCCACATACAAAATTTTTTCCTTATGAGAGACTTGGATAGAAAATCTGGATGTGGAAGTAGTGATTCCTTGGGCAGCGGTTTTTTACTTTAATAACAAAACGAGTGTGTGGTTGAACTCGAAATTACTACTACCAACACTCAACTTTTAACATTATTTTTACTGACATAAATGATACCAAATCTTATTAAACATTTTTAAACTGTGATAATTTTTTATAAATTTTTAGATGTGGTATGAAAAATAGTTCCAGCCACAGCAGACTTTGACTATGAGATAATTGTGACACTTAATCCGTTATAGGGATCAAAGAAGATCAAGAAAGAAATAGCTAGGTGAATTTATATTATAAGGCATACCTGTAATCATATCTTGAATATATATAGTTTCGGAAATGTTTGTTTCATTGATCACTTCAAATTTATTTAATACTTTTTATATTTTTAAATCTAATTTCTATTATTTTACTTAAAGACATTTTCTGGGACCTCACTTTAGTGAGTAATATATGTGCTATAAAACGATTAAAATATCTAGGGATATTGGAAAGATTTATAAGCAAATATCAAACGATTATGTATGAACTGCCTTTTTATATATTTTCCGAAATCTCAAGAAAAATTTAAGGAAAAGGTAAGTAAAGCGAATGTGAAATATACTTTTTTGTGTAAAATTTCAGCAATATCAGGCTACTTTGATGAAATGTTTTGTCTGAAGTAAGCCATTAAAATAAAAATGAATTGTGAATAAATTATGTTGCTTTATAATGTATATTATAACAACTTGAATGTTACCGCTGAGTTAATTTTAAAATAAATGAAAAGAATCTATTTTGCAACAAATAAATCTTCTTTTATATTACGAAAAAAATAACTCAATGAAATAACAATGAAAGATTTATATTTATACCCGGCAATATAAAATGATTAATTTTGAATAAATTATGTTTCCTCGTTGAATTTTTTATTGTTTTTAATCGAAAAAAATTATTTCATCAAAGTCGGCTGACGTTTTATACTTAGTGTATGATTTTACATTCTGAACAACTTTTCTCTTTATTTTTTTCATTTAGAAAAATAAAGGTGTACTTATTTCTTAAATATTTGTTTACAAATCACCCTGTATATCTAAAATTATATTATCATATACAGTTAATTATATATCTAACTATATTATGCAACGAGAATCATTTTAGGTATGCAGGAGGATTTTGAAACAAATATTTAAGAAATAATATAAGTTCACCTTTATTTTTTAAAATGAGAAAAGTTTTTCAGAATGTAAAATCACACACAAGGTATAAAATGTCAGCCGACTTTAATGAAATAATTTTTTTCGATAAAAAAATAACAAAAAAATCAATGAGGAAACATAATTTATTCAAAATTCATCATTTTTTGGATATAAAATATTAATCTTTAATCAGTGATTTTTAAGTTTCAATGGAGCTATTTTTTCGTAATATAAAAGTAGATTTATTTGTTGCAATATAGATTCTTTTTATTTATTTTAAAAGTAATTGGGCGGTAACATTCAAGTTGTTATAATATATATTTTTTGTACACAATATGATCATATCTATATCACAAATGAGTGGTACTGATGTGGCTGAAAAGTGGAAAATAAGTAAGTCACTTTTGACGACGTGGTTGAGTGCGGCCGTTTAGCGTCACTGTGACGGCATTTCCACGTGGTTGCAAACAAGAATGACGACGTCACTGTTGCAAAAATCACATCATTATGATGTTAAAATGATGTGGTTTGGTTTGCTGGGAGGTGATGACATGAACAGGAATTTTAGAAGTAGGGAATTTTACCAAAATCAAAATTTTAATCCACATGAACAGGAATTTCAATAATCAAGGGGGGAAACAGAAACTTTTACAATCAACAAAGGGGAAACTTAAACAGAAATTTTAATAATAACCAAGGTGATGACATGAACAGGAATTATAGAAGTAGGGAATTTTACCAAAATAAAAATTTTAATCAACAAGGGGAAAACATGAACAGAAATTTCAATAATCAAGGGGGAGACGGAAACAAATATAATAACAATGTACAGTACCAACCAAGGCACAACAGTAATACGCAATTTAAAGGGCCAGATAGAGTAAACATGAGGGGGGGAGTAAACAACATTCGCCAAGACCCCAGGAAACAGGTTCGGTGGGAAAATGAAAACCCGCAATTTGAAAATGACATGAGGGAAAGCAGAAGCTATGCACAGGTAGCAAACATAGGTATTAACAAGGAAAATGACTCTACAAAATTCCAAGAAAATTTGAATAGGATAGAGACGGTTGGGCAAATAAATGGTAGGCCTCCGGAACAGGATTTTTGATATTATAAAATTTAAACTTGCCTAGATGTGAAAATGGACGTACGCGAGAATATATTGAATATGAGATTGGAAACGAACAAAAATCTATTAAAATATAATTGTACCATTTGTAACTATTGAGAAAGACACACATTTAATAAGTTTAGGTAATACTAGAACAGAAAAAGGCTGATAGATCAAAACAAATATGAATTATGGTATTGTATTAAGAGAGGACGTATCATCCGAAATAAGGATTAAAAAGGACTTAATAAAATAATTGCGGTTAAAAGGGCAGAGTTCCCAAGGTAAATAATTGCGGTATAAAGGGCAAAGTTCCCAAGGAAAATAATTGCGGTATAAAGGGCAGAGTTCCCAAGGTAGATAAGTGCGGTATAAAGGGCGTAGATCCCAAAACAAATAATTGCGGTATAAAGGGCAAAGTTCCCACGGTATATAATGCGGTAAAAAGGCGAAAAAGCCAATGAAATAAATAATTGCGGTAAACATGTGATGGAAAATACCACATATGTTAAAAAAATAAGTTTTATGAAGTCCGAAGAAGTAAAGATAATTTGTCCTCCTGAAAACAATAAAATGATACAGAAATTGTTAAAAAAGTAACTTGTAAATGTAAAATTTTACAAAGATTCAATAAGTTTATTTTAAAGAGAAAGGAATATCAACTAAGCTAAAATTAGGTATTAATAAAGTATAATTTAAAAATCACAAGATGGTGTGTCACGATGGATTCATGGTGAATATTCATAGGGCCAGGAGACAACTCAGCTCCTGAAACAAAAGAAAATATGTTACAAAGGGGAACAAACAAATTTTAATAAATACATGTGGTAAACAAATTTAATATAAGAAGTGAAAGATAAATTGAATGTTCGAGTAAATAGAAGATTTCATATAGGGTTATTATATCCATATGATACAGGTTAAATGTAAAGAAATTAAATTAGGCTGTACGTCTGTTCGTATGAATTTCACAACCTATGGACAGAGCTAAGAAATTTTCACTTAAGTTCAAATTTATTAGCTAAGGGGGAAATGTAGCGATATATAACATTGTGAAGTAATAAATACAGTAATTGCGTACAGATAAATGAAATATTTGAAACACAAAGTAAACATACATGTATGCTTGAAAAGGTTAAAATAAAATGTTATTATTAAGAAATTGTTGTTTAATATAGGGTATTGATGATACTTTCAGTAAGCACGAATCTTGAAAAGTGCAAAATAATCTCAGAAATTGCTAAAAGCTGTTTCTCATAATAAAATTTACAATATTGTGCCAAGAACACATATAGAGACATAATCACTCTCGAAAAACATAAATTAAGTAAAAAAGTTATTCATAAAAATTAATTAAATTAAATAAAACACTAAATAAACTATGTAAATATCATATTGTAACACTTTAGATAAGATTTATTTAAGGAAAATATATCCCATAAACAGGACATAAAATAATAAAAATTCAGAGCGAGAAGCTTCGTCCAAAATCAAACCTTTAGAAAAAGTGATAAAAACAACAATCGTAATCTAACTAAAAGTGGTGTACTTTAAATATTAATAGGCTAACTTACTTTTTGTAGTGTGCACTCTAAGAATAAACTGTGAAAAAGGACTCACTCAGGTGAAAACATTAGGGTGACACTAGTTTTCTTAGGTTTTAATAGATTTCAGTTCTCACTAATATTGTAGTAACAAAATTTCACGTTGTTCTTGTAGACATTTATAAAGGGCAACTTTTTAGTGTAGTAGTTTTGAACACAGGTTGAAGTTCACATAGAATGGGGCCAAAATGTAGTGCCTGCGACAGCCTGAAAAAACATGTTGTGTTAGCAAAGTAAAATTAAGTGTAGGTTAAGTAAAATATATGCCAAAATGTTCATTAGAGTATGTAGATTCGACATGTATATGAAAATAATATGTAAATTAGCTTGTAAGAGAGAATTTTACAAAATTTAACCTAATTTCACATAACCGAGAAACATATTAAATAGGTTGTAAAACCCTAGGTATTGTATACCGAAATGATCTATAAAACATGTAGAATAAAACCCAATTGGCAAAAGTCATCAAATTTATTAAATATGAAAGAAAAATTCAAATTCAAAAAAATAATAAATGTCAATTAAAATCAAGTGGGTAGTAAACTTCAAAAATCAACCATTACGGCCAATTAAAAACCGTAATTCGTAATTCAGTCATTAACAAGCATTTAAAGAGTCTATACGCGTTTTTGGAACGCGAACACATAACCTAACTTTTTAAAAGTAGAAAATGAGAAATTAATTATTAAGTTTGCATAAAATTAATAAATATAAAGCGAAATTTTAATGACTCAAAAATATTCATGGATATGTGAAAATAAGTTTATATTTCAAGCAAATTGAACGTGTTAAGGCTGTGAATAACAAAATTGTAAGAAGGCTTTGTAAACAAATTTCAACTGTGCAACGAAAATAAATGTCAGGTACTTACCTGTATTGAAAATAGTGCTTCATGAGTAAACGGATGGTATAGAAGAAAGAATTAAGTGTGGAAATTCCAAATATCGAGGTCCAAAGTAAACAACCCATTTCAAGCCAGCGGTTTGGTGTGAAATCATCGAGTTTCAAGAGTGGAAACTGCAGTTGGAAATCTGTCAAGTGTAAAGGTGCGTCTGAACCGGTACGTGACACCGAACGCAACCGAATCTTTGGTAAGCTTTTACTACGTTTTCGTTTCGTCTTCATGAAAAAATAAAGAAATTCCGACTTTTATTTTAAAATTGAGATCTCTATACATAAATTGCAATAGACAATATAAATGGCCAATAGTTTTAATTAATTTTAAGGAACTTAATAACAATTTGTCAAACCATTTTCGTAAAACATGCAGGGAGTTTTTGATCTATTGAACAAATTTGGCAGTACCTAATAAAATAAAATTCACTTATTACTTTTCTCTTAAAATTTGGTGTTTTATTAGTTAATTAATTTTGGTTGACATAAGGTCACCTGGCGCTCAACAAAATAAATTTTCAATTAAACCAAGGAAAGTATTATCCTATAAGTGTATCACTCAACATTCACTCTGTTCGTCTGTTGAACCTACTCGAGACCCTGAGAGAGAGTTTAGTTTTTCGAAAGTAAGTATAAATAAAATTTTTTAAATATATTATAAAAAAATAACAAATACTATAACAATATATATATATATATATATATATATATATATATATATATATATATATATATATAAAGAGAGAGAGAGAAATTACTGAAATGCACTGTTTTCTTTCACTAATTTACTATTTCAGGGTAATAAAGTTAACCAATACTTGAGAGATTATATGTAACTAAGAATAATTAAGGGTAATTAAAACACACATTAAAATAATACATTCATTTTTATTACCTATTTCTGATTACATAACTAAGTGCACCTAAAAAAAATAGTTTTATTCTAATATTTATTTCAATTTAATAATACAATTGTGAATGAATAGTCACTAAAGTACATTTATCAATATAATATTTCATATAAGAGTTTTATTTGGCAGCAGCAAAACCGCTCTGGACTGAGCCATCCAATGCATTATAACTTAAATAGGCATCATGAAGTATAAGAGCATATACTCGAGTTTGTCCAGGAAACTTTGTCTTTCGTGTTTCAAATTCAATTTTTATGTCTACAGTGGAGATTTAATTGCATCTGTTTGGCGGGAACAATCTATGACAAATAATGGAGATTTTCTGAATTCTCCAAGATCCATCATGGGTTCGCCCATATCTTTATCGTAGTAACTTCGCTGAAAGTTCTCATATGCATAGTAGGCTGCCGAGTCGAGTTTCTTATCGAAATCCAAATTCCAACGTTCGTATGGAAATACTTCAGAGTTCAGATATAGTCGAATGTTATTAACATCTGCAGTTATAAACTTTGTGGCGTCTTTGGTTCTTTCATTGGAATTGTCATTGTTTTAAAATCCGATGATAATGTATCGAGGTCTCTCAAGGCTGTTAGTGGTTTTAGCAGCCCATATGTCAGACGATGTATCACGCAAAGTAGGTAGCTCATAGAGATCCCACATGCGGTAAGCCACCTTCACTATAGCATTATTACCGCCCTTGTTAATTCTATTTAATAGTTTTAGCTTTTGTTTATCTTCAGGCACAATATGTTTTATCTTCCACTCAATTTTGGTAATTTCTAGTTCTGCATCAACTTCACCAAAGTAACAATCTTTAAATGATCGAGCTATGATTAAAATTAATTCCTGCTTTGTATTTAAAACACCTCTTGTGTAATCTTCAGCAAAACCCATGATGTATTTAAGAGGCAGCCTACCACTGAATACGTGACTGGTAGTATCTAAAATATCTTGCTTTTCTTCGGTCAGACCCCAACCTGTGGTTAAAAGTGATCGGAGATGTGTTTGTCCATATGATACCATAGTCTTCATTGTAGAAGTGATACCGGGCTTTATAATGACAGCTACTTGCTCACCACCCATTTCATATCTGATTTCCTCAAAGAGAGAAGCTAGTGCATTATTGGATAGATAACACCGCTTGGTAGCATCACTTGAGGTAAATTTTCCTTCAATATAAATATAATTCTCTGCAACGTCGAGTATAAGGTCTTGAAAATTGATAGGAATGCTTATTTCATCCGAATTATTATAATGCGGTGATTCATATGGTTTATATGTATGCTCATGTAAACTAGCAAGTGACTTGTCAAACACAGGTTCGTCAAACACCTCGAGCTTCTCACTAGATGTTATAGTCTCCATTGTTTAATTTTCTATTAATTTTTGACCTATGGACCTATGGATTGGAGAAATGCGCGGTCTTTAGCTGACGATCTAGGTCTTGACTGTGTTATATTAAATTTGGTTCAGTTCTAGTTTTACAATAATCTTCTCGCCGCGAAAATTAATTAAATCTCCGTTGTCATCCAATATGCGTAGCATAATGTTATCGATAAACTGACGCCCTTCAGGTCTAACAGGCAAATATATTATGTTCGCTGGCTCCTTGGTAAGTTTGTATCCAGGTTCAACATCTATGTCAAACTCGAAGAGTGTACGGGATTTTAGGGCATTCAGGTACGCTCCAGAAATAATGTAGCAATCCACACGTACCACCCTTACTTTCATAATATCAACAGGGAGTGTTGATTCATGGCTCTGGTTTGGATGCAAGTATGTTGGTTCAAATCCCAACAGATTGCCAATAGCCATATTTTGACCAAATTTCACACTTCAACGTATTGTTGTTTGCTCGTAGCCGGAATAATTTTTCTTTTTCTTCCTCTGTATCAGCTGGTATAGCCTTCAGTATCGCTCGATATATTTCATCAATTTCATAGGCTCCATATGATATATGCTTATATACGAGGGGTAGTTTTGGACTAGGTCCATAACAAAACCGATTGTTTGTCTCGTCTACATTAAATATAGAGTTGTATCAATAAAATCCAGTTAATTCCAGTCCATATCGACTACCCATATCTAGTTCAATGGGTGGATAAAATTCTGCACTGAGCTCACTTGAGCGGCTAGATAAGGTGAAGGTGTGCGACATGACTGATGTTTTTTAAATATTGTTGTATGAATTTATTGTGATTTACAGCAATCATTGAGGTATAACCTTCTTTTCTTGGAAGGCGATGGAGATACATATATTTCATTATTATTTGATGCTACATTCAAATCACGTACTTCACAGTAAGAACAAAATATTTTTCGAAGTGGTGAACCATCATTAACATCATTACCACTAAAGTCATCATTAGAATAATGTTCTTGAAAGTACTAGGCTATTGTCTATGTACAAAAAAAGAGGGTTGAAAGGAACTAAAACGTTAAAGGGTTTTTATTGTTTATTATGTTCAATTGACCCCAAGATATGAAAAAACCGCGGAGTGCTACCGTTTAAAGTGGTGCCTTTTTGAGATCGAAGTAAAAAGGGCCACTTTTCATATTTTTTTTTGCTCGAAAAATATGAATTTTTTCTATAAACACGTCAATAGAAAAGTGTGCAGAGAATTAAATTTCCAATCGAAATGGGACCTTCAGAAGTCAAAAATGTTTTTTTTAACAAAAATACGTCCAAAAAACAAAACAAAAAAAAGCGAAAAAATGCAATTTTTTATTTTTTTTAATTTTAGCCTGTAACTATTTTTCGGGTACATTTAGACATATACATTGCCACATAACAAAAAAGCTGGCGTTTTACCCGTTAAAAGGAGATTTTGTAAACAGTTTTACGATTAATAGTGACCGAGATATAGCGTTTCAAAGTTGGCAACTTTTAACTTTTTTTGCTAATTTTTACTATTTTTTTTTAAATTTCGTCCTGTAACTTTTTTCTGAGTGAATTTAGGTGTAGACATTATTATATTAAAGTGAAAGCTGACTTTACGCCCGTTGAAATGGTGGCTGGTAAAAGTCTCTACGACAAATAGAAACCTAGATACAGCTTTTTTCTTTTTTAAATTTCGGCCTATAACTTATTTGTCAAATGCTTTAAGTACAGATATTGCTACACTGAATGACCTCGCAGCATTCTTGTTTAAATGGTCTGCAATAGAAGTTTAACCCATCTTAAAGTATTGTTTTTTCTCCTTATTATCCTTATTCTTTCCAAAATCCAAGTAGCAAAAGACAATGTTGTCGTTGATGCGGATACACTATTTAGAAGGATGCTGTTATTCAAACCAACTGATTCAGAATTGGGAGAGTATTCTGATTTTGAATTATCTCCATATCCAACGTCAATCTTTCAAGAGGGAATCATGAGAAAAAATAAAAAATCGGATCTTTATGATTTTTTCGAACCTATAAACGATGTTTCTCTCTCTAACATTTATTACATTATGGATGGTGGATTTTTATTGCACAAAATAGTTTGGAATACCAACGATACATTTGAAGAAATCAGTAAAAAATATATTCAACACTTAAAACATTTTTACACGAATTGCACTGTTATGTTTGATGGCTACCCTAGTGATTACGATAATACAGGTACGAAATCTGCAGAAAGATTACGCCGAACCAAGCAAGTTGGGCCAGGAGTTCAGATTAACAATTACTCAAAGCCATTATCAAAACCTGATAAATTTTTGGCAAATGAAAATAATAATAAAAAAATTATTTCATATTTAATTAAAAAATTTGAAGAAAATAATATTGAGACTGGGCGATCTGAAGAGGATGCAGACGTACTAATTGTAAATACTGCAAAAGATAAGGCATCCCAATTAGAAAATGTTGTTATAGTTGGTCAAGATGTCCTATCATTATTACCAGAAGAAAATGAAAATATATATTTTTTTAATAGCATAGGAAATGTAACTGCCAAATTATATAACCATAATAGTTTCAAATTTAATCATCTACAAAAATACCTTGGCTTCGTCCATGCATTCAGTGGCTGTGGTACAACCTCTTCATTTTTTGGTATTGGTAAAAAGAAATTCTTGAATTTCATTAATAAGAATATTTTGCTTTTGGAAAAGTATTTAAATGAATTTTTGTGTGAAAATGCAAGTCCAGCAGTCATCGGTTCTGCTTCTGAATGTATTGTAACATTACTATACGGTATGAAAATTGATGGCCAAAGCACCTGTCGCTATAAGTTATTTCAGAAGTACTCAACAGGTGCGAAATTCTCATTGTCCCGATTGCCTCCAACAACTGATGCTGCTAAACATCATGGTTTAAGAACTTACTTGCAAATGCAACATTGGAAAGGAAATATTGTAAATCCTCTCAGCTGGGGTTGGAAAAGTTCAGAAAATGGACTAATACCAATTTTGACAAATAAACCTCCCGCACCACAAGTTTTGCTGGAAAAATAGCCTGTAAATGCACCAAAGGATGCAGAGGAAAGTGTGGTTGCAGGAAACTGGGAATGAATTGCTCCATTTTTTGCAAAGCATGTATGGGAATGAACTGTGAAAACGCTGATGTACCTCAAATAACGGAAGACGATGTTTACATAGATGCCGATGAAGAAATCGACTTTGATTTTGAAAATATGTTAAATCCAGGATTTGAATAATTTCATAATGTAAGTTATTAATCTAAGTTATTTGAACAAAAAAAAAACACGTGATATAATAAAGTTCAGAAGTGGAAAAATGTAAAAAGTTATTTTTTAAGTACAATAATCTACTATATCTAGACTGAATCTTGGTTACTATTGATCACATAAACTTCTATTGCAGACCATTTAAACAAGAATGCTGCGAGTACATTCTATGTAGCAATTTGACAAATAAGTTATAGGCCGAAATTTAAAAAAGAACGTAAGAATTGGAAGAAAGTTAATAAAAGTAACACTCTTCGAAACGCTGTATCTAGGTTTCTATTTGTCGTACAGACTTTTACAAGCCACCATTTCAACGGGCGTAAAGTCAGCTTTCACTTTAATATAATAATGTCTACACCTAAATTCACTCAGAAAAAAGTTACAGGACGAAATTTTAAAAAAAATAGTAAAAATTAGCAAAAAAAGTTAAAAGTTGCAAACTTTGAAACGCTATATCTCGGTCACTATTAACCGTAAAATCTCATTTTAACAGGTAAAACGCCAGCTTTTTTGTTATGCAGCAATGTATATGCCTAAATGTACCCGAAAAATAGTTACAGGCTAAAATTTTAAAAAAAAATAAAAAATTGCATTTTTTCGTCTTTTTTTGTTTCGTTTTTTGGACATATTTTTGTAAAAAAAAAAATTTTGACTTCTGATTTCAATTAGAAATTTAATTCTCTACACACTTTTCTATTGACGTGTTTATAGAAAAAATTCATAGTTTTCGAGAAAAAAAATATGAAAAGTGAACCTTTTTACTTCGATCTCAAGAACGCACCACTTTAAATGGTAGCACTCCGCGGTTTTTTCATATATTGGGGTCAATTGAACATAATAAATAATACAAACCCTTTAACGTTTTCATCTCGATCCATTGATGGTGTCACAGAAGCCATTATAGAGTTTTATTTAATTCTTGAAGAAAGAAACTTTAAGCACAAACGTCCACACCACACTGTGTTGAAATTTTGTTGGCGTTCATAATTATAATATATCTTATCGGTAGAATTTGAACTTTTGCGCAAGTACAGGATCAAGTCTTTAGGTGGGGGTAAATCGCCAAAACTATCAAAGTATGTGACTAGGCTGCCACGTTTTTTATATACCACCCAATGTGTTCCAGGCCCATCCATACTATCCAAATGTATGATTGCGGATTCATTATGATTTGGTCCAGAATTTGGTAGATTGTCACGCATAAATATACCTCGGAAATATGGTATCTTCATCTTCTCTACATAATATTTAAGATTGATGTCAGAGGTTTCCGAGGTAGGGTGTCTAGTAGTTTTTTTAACTTTGTGGTTTTAAATAGAGACCCAACCCTTTACGATACGGTTTCAAATATAATCCTTTACCACTTTTTCCTAGAGCAATCTCTTCCATGTGTCTATTGTGACGATTTTTTTCGGCCAATTCCTCTCTTGTTTTAATATCATTTACAGCTTTGGCTATACCAACTGCACCTCCAGCCAAACTACCTAAAGCCGATCAGAGCTGGGCGAGCACTGCTAAAAAGTGTTCGCGAACACTAAGCACTAAGCACTCAAAAAAAGGGCACTAAGCACTGTTAATAGTAGAGTGCTCGCGACTACTAAGCACTCTGAAAAAGTGCTTTAAATTCAGGAGCACTAAGCACTTTTTAAAAATTTAAATAATAGAGTATTGATTGAGGCTGGAATTTCATTGAATTTATGTGTTATTTATAAAAAAAAAGTCAACAAAAACAACCTAGAAAGAAATTGAGAGGAAATATGTTACAGGAAACAGTTGTTTTTAGTGCCAATGAAAGTTCAGATGTGAAGTTTAAACGTCGGCGTCTTATTCCAAAGTTGATATTTTTGCTAAAATTATGATTAAATAAATAAAATTGAACCAAAGTGCATAATAACATGATAACAAAACATCAATAGAATAGAAATATTGTATATTTTTTATTTTTCATATTTCTTTAATTCATTTTTACTTCCACATACAGTGGAAGTATGGTAACGCAAAAAATATGTATTGTTCGAATAGGCTTAGAATGTCATAAAACGTCGAGATTTTAAGTTTGATAAAAAAATTCTATCTGTCGGCTAGACTAAAAAGTTAGTTAGTTAGTAACTTTTTTGTGCGTACATTTACTCTGGAACCGTTTAAGATATTGACTTGAAATTTGGTACACGTTAAGTATTTTAACGAGATCTGGAATCTGGAACTAGATCATATATCTTATTTCGTTAAAGGTTGGAGGATAAATTGGGGTAAATGGAGATAAATAGGTAAATCAAACAATAAGAGTCCGTAAAATTGGTATTTAGCATATATATAAAAGGAGTTAAGGTCTCAAAAAATTTTTTGGCATTAACCACCCCCATTAATACCCTCACTCCATTATTAAAGGGGGTAAAAAAAATAAAATTTTAATTTAGCGTGTATACAAGAACCTAAGGGCTCAAAATTTCTTTTTACTTCATCGACCACTAACCCACCCCCACCCCCCACTAGCGATGTGGTATATCGTTTTATAGGTTTTTGGGGTAGATGATTTCAAATATTTTATTATTAAAGTTCCATAAAACAATAATTTCCTCATAGTGAAGTGCAAATATAGTATTAAAATTTTTTTCGTTCTGAGAGACTTGGATAGAAAATATAGGTGTGGAATTTTAAGATTTATAAACACTACAGGTTGCATTATAATTCGAGTCCTATGAAAAAACGAACATCAGCGTACCTGCCTTTCGAGATATTTTAGTAGGTTGCTAAATTGACATCAATGTTTCAAGAATAGATGAGATGCGTCAGAGACGCGTCATCACGTGTGTGTCTGGCTTCTACGATTTCAAATTAGAATACCATCCAACCTCTGGTGTTTATAGATCTTCGGTTTCCTCGAGGCAAATGGATGCGCTGTGGGTTACCTGAAGTAGTATGGATGCGCAGTAGGTTTCCTCGAGTATTTTGTATGCGCAGTGGCTTTTCTCGAGTACTATAGATTAGATACGCAGTAGGTTGGTAGTATGGATGCGCAGTGGATTTTCTTGAATAAAATGGATGCGCAATGGGTTACTTCAAGTAGTATGAATGCGCAGTGGGTTTTTTCGAGTAAATTGGATGCACAGTGGGTTACCTCGAGTAATATGGATGCGTAGTAGGTTTCCTCGAAGAAAATGCATGAAGTAGACGCTTTACTTCTATCGTGTAGTCCACGGCACACAATGAGTTTTTATTTCTTTATCATGCCATTTTCTGCGTATTAATTCCACATCCAGTAGAAGAATACTGATGCGAAAATGATCTCTTCCATTTTTTATGTACAACAAACGGTTCAGGCACTGTACGTAAAAAATGAATAAAATATTTTTCGTTCAAAATTTGTGTATAATGTGTAAGCACATTATACAAATTTTTATTGTACAGTACAGTAATTTTGATTGGATTTTTTCTTGTATATATTATATTAACTAAGGTTATTATGAACATGAAAGATAATCAAATTTTGAAAATTCGTTGTACATAAAAAATGGAAGAGATCATTTTTATGCGGAATTTCATTATCTTTCATTTTCATAATAACCTCAATTGGCCTCCGAGTCATAAAAAGCGCGATATTCGCAAAAAACCGTTTTTTGTGAATTTTGACCTTGAATAATTTTTTATGCAGTAGTGATCTCGTCGATTTTTAATATTTTCTTTAAAACACCAAAATAAATTGATTTAAAAAAAACGAAGGATATATTTTGTTAGATCATATTTTTGTCTAAAATTACTGGAGTATTAATGAAAGAGACAATTTATCACTATCACATCATGCTTTTAGGTAGAGGGTATAGTTTGTACCACTGATAATTCAGCGATATAAAAAAGTTCGCAAAAAAAACTTAAAGGGTACCAACCGTGTATCAATTTCAGTCTATTTACATAAAAGGCCATAAAAGTGTTCGGCTTTTTTATTATCATTACAAAAAAATGGTCACATATTTCCGAACAAAAATGTAGGCCACTCCCACTGAATATAATTGGATGAAATTTTCTCGACCGGAATTATGTTAGGTTGGTATAAAATATGTGGTCAACGTGGACTAGCGTTGTCAAATTGGACCGGCGGGCGGTACACTAACTAGGAGCGGTCGGCGTCCTTTATGCTTTTTTGCGAGCTTTTTTAGATCGCTGCATTATTTGTGGAATACACTGTAGGAAGGTAACCATTTGTACTTCTGACTAGAACAGAATATAGTTAATAATATGATAAGTGATAAAGGTATCATCTTTACGTGAATTTGGTAAGTATGGTTATTGTGCTTGTAATGTAAAATATAACATAATATGATGACTGATGATGATTATAGATGAATTTGATAATCCCTGCCGTTTTCGAGCAAAAATGAAACAGGAAACCATCATCGACTTGGCACACACCTAATTTAGAAAAAATTGTTCGAGACTATTTTGAAAAAAGTAATGAATGAAAACAATTTATTATAAAGCATTTTCTTGAGAATTATTATTATTGCACGATATCTGATAAATTGGGTGTGAATTCACAAATTTCATGCAGAAATGATTCTTTGCTTGCGAAAATTTTAAAATGCTTACAAGACATAAAGTGCTTGGAAGCTTTCTGGAGTGCTCGCGAGCATTTTGCGGGATCACTAAGCACTAAGCCCTTTCGCAAAGTGTTCGAAGCCCTAAGCACCGATTTTAAAAAGTGCTTTTAAGCACAGTGCTCCCGAGCACAAAAGTGCTTAGAGTGCTTAAACAAGCACGTTGTGCTGCTTGAAGCGCCATTTGCGCCATTTTTCTTGTATCCTTGGCAATAGATCGCTTATCACTGGTCTTACGCAACTCGTCACGTACTTTGCGCACTATTCCTGCACCAAAAGCTATCTTTCTAGGACTCTGCCCACTTTTCTTTTTGTTTTTTATTATAGTTTTTCCTTTTGTTTTACAAGATGTTGCTGACTTACAACTCATACCGAGACGTTGTTTCCCCTTCATTATGGTTGTAACTAACCACGCGGCTGCCTTTTCTTTAATACCTGCGTGTTTGGATTTAACTCGTTTCCAAGCAGCTTGTTCAAGCTGATAGTCTGCTTTGTGTCGGGCAGCAAAATCACTTGTGTTTTGATCGAATGCAATATCGTGCTGCTTGCATGCAGAATTCAACTTGTTTATGCCTGGATCACCTCGCGCTAATCTTTTTTGTAATTTAGTACCGGGACCACAGTACTGGTAACCTCCAGGTAAATGCAGTTCAAATGGTAGCTTATATATTAGGGAATTCACTATCTCCTTACCAGCCTTTAAATGGCGGTTTTTAGTTGTTCGCTGTTTGACTGACAACATTTAAATAACAATTGTAATGCATGTGTCTGTTTATATAGTCGTGAACCGTGCTACGATGCGCATTGTGAAGCAGAGACAAAAGTTTGCTATAGACAATCTAGATGAAAAAGTTGGATGTGGGTTACAAGTCAAATCGCTCCATGGACCGTTACTTCCCTCAACTATTCGTGGACTAATAATCGGCCCAAATGCATGCGAAAAAACAAATTTACTTATATCTCTGCTTACTCATCCTCTTGGGCTTCATTTTGCAAATATATACCTATATTCAAAGTCTCTATATCAACCCAAGTATGGGTATTTGCGCAAGATATTGGAACCTATTAAGGGACTAGGATTTTACACCTTCAGTAATAATGCGAAAATAGTGCAACTATCTGACGCTAAACCTGATTCTATATTTATATTTGACGATGTTATATGTGAAAAACACGATGTAATTCGTGCGTTTTTCTCAATGGGTCGCAATAGAAATGTGGATTGTTTTTATCTGGCACAAACATATTCTCGCGTGCCAAAGCAGTTAGTGAGGGATACGCAAATTTTATAGCATTGTTCAAGCAGGATGACATGAATTTACATCACATTTTCTCTGATTATGTCTCACCAGATGTATCTTTTAAAAAATTTCAAGAAATGTGTGCAGAATGTTGGAAAGAAAGATATGGGTTTCTCGTAATTGACAAGGACAGAGAAGTAAATTCAAGGAGATATAGAAAAGGTCTTGACAGTTTCATATATCCATAAACAATTGTAATTAGAACTTCAATCGATCTGCAGACAGCATCGGGAATACATCGATGAAATTAAATAGAAAGACAATATGGATAGAGATGTGGGTGCTGAAATAAGTCTGAAACGTCAATTAGTTGAGGCTACCGAGTCCGTACGTAAGAAATTTAATTCTCTCAAGAATAGGGATGTTGAAGATAAACTAACGTTGGAGAAGTTATATGAACCCATAACCACACCAAGTCTTATCATCCGCTTCAAAGGTAAAATCACAAAACAATGTGCCAACACAAACGCAAAAGCCAACACAGACGCCAGGGGGTGCAAGAGCTAGTACTAGTACATTTAAGGCAACACCTGACACTAGTGATGAAGATGACAAGAATAATACAAGTCAAGCATATTTTATAGAAACACCACCGAGATCATCGTTAATGAGCACCCCTGATGCAGAAAGTATCCTTGGCAGTGCAGAAAAAAAGGATGATGTGATCAAACAACATGTTAAAGTCTGGTAATCATAAATATGATACTGTATACGGTGTGCGTCTAGATCCCAACACAGATAAACTACTAATGGGTAATAGCGAAATACGCTTTTCTGGTGAAAATATCACATTGTGGCATGGTAATCAACGAGTGGGAAAGTATCCTGGCAGTTCAGAGTTGTATGATGTAATATTTATGAAATATCCATCAGCACTACGTAGTGATGAGACCCTTATGGGAGACGAAGAGCGTGAAATATATCGGCAAATATTAAATAAGACAAAAGCACCATATAACCATTATGATATAAGTATGGGTTTGAATGTGAAGAAATTCAGTGAAATTATAAAACCACTGTTACCTTCTACAGTAATAACGAGATCTAGAAGAGGTTCGGGTATGCATATTAAGAAATTGTACAATAATAGAGGTTTGGATTATGTCTATTGGAAAAAACCGAAGGAGTTGGTAGATCGTCTACGTCTGCTGTATAGTTCGGAAATGGCTGGTAATAACAATGTAAGGAACGAAATAATCAATATATTGGAGGAATTAAGAGAAGAAGGAATAATCTATTAGCGAAAAATGAATATGTTATTGTAATTTTTTTTTTAAATATTGTACTTGTAAAAAATAAATTTTTTAGCTATGTGTAGGGAATAAAAATTATATACAACAGTTGTTCTATTTTTTACCAGACGAAGCAGACATCATAAAAAACATCATATGATGTCAAAAATACATGGTTTAGTGAATTTCGATGCGCGATGGATGCGTGATGGATGCGCAATGGATGCGCGATGGATGCGTGCGAAATTAGTAGATCTTGCAGATTAATAGATATAATGCATTACTCAACGGTCATTTCATACCGATTGGTTGAAAGGGGAACATGAATACGTGTAGTGTTTGTGGCAAACTTTTTCTTGGCAAAGCGGTTTAAGAAGACATGTTGATATTCATACATTCGCTCTTTTCAATGTGGTTTGTGTAATAAAACATTTAGTAGGCGAGATAGCTTAAAAAGCCACATGCAAAGAGTACACAGCGAACGAAAGTCTAAGCTGTTAGAAGAAAGAAATCAAATGGAAAACTTTGATAGAAAAAATGGAAAATATTTATCACAGACAGGTGAATATTGGAATAAACCAAAAGAATTGGTGAATCGTTTACGTTTACTCTATAATTTAAAAATGGCTGGTAACAACAATGTAAGTAACGAAATTGATAGTATATTGGATGAGTTGAGAGAAGAAGGAATAATCTATTAGCGAAATTACAATTATTTTGACTCCCTCTCTATTCATTATAAAATATTCTGAAATGCTTAAATCCTATCAGAAGTAAATAAAAATGGCTAGTGTAAAGACCACAATTGACAAGTTTGGACGCAGAACAGGTAGCGCTGATAAATCCCTAGTTTCACGTGGACCACCGGGCATTGGCTTTAACCTTACACCCGATAATCACTTTGATATTCAGAGTAAACGTTTAAAGAATATTGGAGAACCAGTAGATGGTGTGATCCGTAATTATGTTGATCATCGCTTCGACACATTCCTCCATGACATACATAAAGCTATGAATGATGTGACCGATTTAATAATAGAAGCAATGAAAAAATATACTAATGACAAACTCGAGAAATTGAAAGAAGAAAATAATGATAGCATCGTCAAGAAATAATTTAATTCACTATTCCATATAAAATCTTTGACAAGCTTAAATCATATCAGATATAAACTGAAATGGCTGCTGTAAACAACATAATCGACAAGGTTGGACGACGAAGAAGTGCTATTAATAAATCAATAGTTGTGCGAGGCCCCCCAGGCATTGGTTTTGTCCTCATCGCAGATAAACAGTTTGATATTCAGAATAAGCGTTTAAAGAATATTGGTGATCCGTTGGATCAAAAAAATGGTGTAACTCGTAACTATGTAGACGAAAATATTATTAAGTCTATGGAAGACATTAAAAAATCATACACTGCATTTTTTGAGAAGCAGATGTCTGATTATAATACATTTATGCACAATAAAAATACCCAATTAATTGATGAAATGCGAAACTATATTGACAAAGAAATTTCTGGGGTTAAGAAATTATCCGAGGACAATTATAATACTTTATATGTTGCAATAAACAAGATGTATCATCATACTATCCAAGAATCTCAAGCAAGCAAGACTTCAATCAATCCCATTCTAACGTCAAAAACACTCCAGAAAGCTATGGTAGATGCTAAAAGGACCGATGAAATACGCCAGGTGGAGTCTGAAGTATTTGATACAGTTACGGATCCATCTGTTTTGAGAGCATTTAAAACCAAGGCTGAAATACTTGAAGCGGCTAGAACAAAATCCTAAATACGATGGCTAGTAATGTAAAATTACAAGTTGTTATAGAATTACATGGGGGTTGTAGAAGAAACTTCCGTAGAAGGAGAACAATAATAAGAGGCTATGGTGATTTATGGCAGATGGATTTGATTGAGATGCGGCCATATGCCCATGAGAATAAGGGATGCCACTATATTCTCGTAGTGATTGATTGTTAATCCAAATATCTGTGGACTAGACCCTTAAAAAATAAGACTGGTATAGAAATTACGAAGGGTATGAAAAGCATTTTGGAAGAATCAAACTATTCGCCTAAAAATCTTCAAAGCGACCAGGGTACGGAATTTAAAATAGGAACTTTTCCGCTTTAATGAAAAGACACAACATTAATAATTACTCTGCGTATAGTACAAAAAAATCCGCAATTGCAGAGAGAGTAATACGAACAATAAAAAATTGGATGTATAAGGAATTCTCAGCAAGAGGAAAGTACAAATGGGTTGACATTCTATCCAACATTACAAAAATGTACAACAACAAAGTACATCGTACAATTGGTATGGAACCTGCTGATGTAAAACCAACCACAAAATTGAGTTCTTATGGTAATATTAGTATTGCTTTAAAGCCTAAATTTCGTCTTGGTGACATAGTTCGAATAAGCAAATACAAAGCTGTGTTTGATAAAGGATATACACCAAACTTTTCTACTGAACTGTTCAAAGTGGTCAAAATAAACGTAACAAATCCTAGAACGTATCTACTTGAAGACATGCAGGGTCAACCAATAAAGGGCTGTTTTTATGAAATGGAGTTGCAAAAAACCGTTGAATGAAGAGTCCTTATTTCACTCAACGAAAAAACTAAACACCCAGATGTGTACCTGGTGGAGACGGTTTTAAGAAGGAGACGGAAGAAGATATATGTAAAATGGTTAGGGCTCTCTATTGAACACAACTCTTAGATTGATAATACTTCTATCGTGTAAAATGTGTAAAATTGTTTATATGTACAAAAAATTAATAATAAATGTATCTACCACATGAATGTTGTTTAATTATAACAGAGATCATAGGTACCACTGTCTTGTAAATTCACCTCTTATTCTATTTTTAGATGTAGTAAATAGCGTAAAACAAAATAGTATCTTTTCATATAGTTTATCAACAACTACTATAAATACAGCTACAATTACAATGTTATGACAATATGCCATGTACACATGCATTCACAACATGCATATACTTTATTAATAATTACAAATACTACTATTATTACAAAATTAACTTAAGTTACATCTTTAACATATTGAAAAATATTATTTATTTTCTATGGTGTTATAAAAATACAGGTAAATGAGTTCTCCACCAATGCATATTTTAAGAGGATAATATGGTCAAAGTACAAAAAAAAATAGTAATCTAATTTATATTGTTTTTGGACCTTTGCGTTAAATAGGCATAAAGTTCTTTATTCTTGGCTTAATTCTGCAATTGCCGCAAGCAATTCATCCAACTTATCATTTCGTGTAGAACTAGGTTCGACATGGTTTTGTACAGAACTATGTTCAATGTCGTTTATGGCGGACACTGCCCACTGTGTATTTTGTTCTGGATCACTCTGATAAAATTGTATATCAGAGTAGCCCCACGGTAAAGTCTTTGTTGAATTTGGTATTATAAATCGTTTATCGTCATGGTGAGATAATGTGACTTTATTTTTTACTTCAGTATAAACGTCATGCAGGTAGCTTCTAAATGTATTCATTTTTCTGTATATCAAACCGCCTTGTTCAACAATATGTTTATAGTCATCTATTGACAATTCTTTTTTAATTACGGATCTCTTTACTCCTTTGGCTTTTTTTAACTCGCTACCAACAGATTGCACGGAATATGCTTTTGCTCCCGTACCATAGAAACTAATTATGGGATCCGAGGGGAATTCATCTTTAAAGTTTCCCAAAATCGATGGACCCTTCGGGATATTAAATATATTTCCATCCTGATAGTTTGAAGTATCACATTTTTCTCGGTTATCTATTATAAAGTTATAAAAGTTGTCCGTCAGAATTTTGAGAATTAGACTATCGGTATCGCAATATAATAAACTCGCATTATCTCCAAACTCTCTTTTAATTACATTATAGAAAAAATTGTACAGTACCGTCTTTGATAACTCCAAGACACAGAATCCTATGTAAATTGGTCTTTATAAAGAACCTTTTGCCTACCCATGTGAATTGCTACAAAATCATCGGTAAATATCGAGCATGTTTTAAAATTTGGTCGAGATATTAATTTGTTTGCTCCGTTACTGCGCCTTATACTCTCTCAATGTGTGACTAATTTTATATCTGACCTAATGTCGACATTTTCCATCGTCTTGCCAAATGTTGCATTATTCATTAATTTGAATTGATCTTTTTCAAATTTATTTTTCGCCTTGTTGGTGTTCAAGTCGATATATTTCTTTAACCATGGTGATTGGTTAAATTTAAAAACCCCATGTATTTTCGTAACAACCAGACCGTTAGTAATAGCCTGCTTTAAATTTATATAGTGTACTACATACTTTTTCTTATCATTCAGATTTGGTATCAACTTTGTTAATTTCGATTTTGAACTGGGAGGTGCGATATTCTCAACTAAAAAGGGAAGGTCTGAGTGCAAGTCGTGTAAATGCTGTGGATAATGAATGCCTACCTCAAAAACGTACCCAATAGGACCATTATTCGAGATACTCATAATATCTAAATGGCCGATTTCCCTATCAGACATCCACGAGAAGTCGTCTGTAGGTAATACCTGAACCATACTGTGTCCATATAAGTTCGTGGTGTCTAGGTATGTAACGAACGATGCTGGTTCATTGGGATTATAATGAGGTAGAAACTTATTGTTTGCAATATGTTTCCTTTCTGAACATTGGCTTATTCCGCCCCTTATACCCTTTTTAAAGAAATGAATCATATCGATATCAGTTAACAATTCTAACTCCACTCTAGTCAATTTCAACATGGCGTCCCATGACAACCCAGGAGCTGTATAGTACTGAGCCGGATCCAATTTATATTTATCTAAAGAAATTCTACGAAAATTTTCAAACACATCGGATAACAGAAGTACATCTGACTTCAAGTATAGGTCTGAGTAATCACTCAAAGTCTGACATTGAAACAAGTCCCACACGTCTTTAGCCCGCTGATAGTCCGCATCTGATATGTCCCAAACAGCACAGCACGTCCAATTGTAATTACGTCTCTACAAGATATACACATGAGAAACAAAATATGTTAAGGTGGATCTAATTGTTAAACTAGTACTGACGTACACATATGAGATACACTTATGTTTATATTGACAGAATTATGTGATACAATGTTTAATAATTGTATACCGTATGCACTCAAGATTCTAAACATTTTTATATAACGTAAAGAAGGATCATTAGAATGTTGAAATTTGACGTCCGTAGAAGATGCCTACAAGGTTTAAGTCATATATATGTGTGATGCTTTATATAATACTTGTGCCTACTGCATACATCACATAAAAGTGCGATATATACACATGATACAAATAACTATATGTCAGAAACTAAAGGGGCTCGCTTAGGGTTAGATTGCTTGGACATATTAACAAGTACCAGTAGGTACGACACTGCTATCCTCTAAACACTAATTTTAATAACAAATTTATAGTCACAAATAGTTCACAATTAGTTCGCACAAATAAAATTAAACAATACAATTATACAACACCAAACCACTTCGATAAACAAGGAAACTTAACGATCCGCGACCCGCTAGCCCTTCACATTAATTTTTAATGTTAACTCTCGAATGGCTTATCCAACAGTGCCCTTCTGTCCCTGGGCTAGCTGGTCTCGTTCCGTTCGCTTCGGAACCCCTGAGCGTGTTCCCATGTTCATAAACTTAAACTATCATTTGTTAGGGCAAATAGATAAAAATGTTTATGTTAACAAAAATAACAAACAGGCACAACTAGTGCTGGCCCCGAAGAACCATAGGCGTGGACAATTTATTTTCGGTGGCGCCGACACGGCCATTCTGACATCGTGCACGTCCTCGGACACCATTCTAAAGGTGAAGACCTGAAACGAAAACAAAAATAACTTTTCTATCTACACTGCTCGTCCATCCTGACCATGAAAACATTAACCAGGTAACACCTGTAGATTTTTCGCTAAATCTAAACATTTACTGGAATATAATCAAACATTCAGGTGGCACTACAGGCCTCATCCGGTGTGAGCCATTTGGCACCGGGATCGACATACAAGACGGCAACACAGCGTGCCTCATCTGACAGTAACAAGCAGTCACTCGTCAGGATCGACATAACAGGTGGCAACAGGCACATAGAGCCTCATCTGACAATAACAAACAATCACTCGTCAGTATCGACCTAACAGGTGGCAACAGGCACATAGAGCCTCATCTGACAATAACAAACAGTCACTCATCAGGATCGACATAACTGGTGGCAACAGGCACATAGAGCCTCATCTGACAATAACAAACAGTCACTCGTCAGGATCGACATAACAGGCTGCAACAGGCACATAGGGCCTCATCTGACAATAACAAGCAGTCACTCGTCAGGATCGACATAACAGGTGGCAACAGACACATAGAGCCTCATCTGACAATAACAAGTCACTCGTCAGGATCGACATAACAGGCTACAACAGGCACATAGGGCCTCATCTGACAATAACTAACAGTTACTCGCCAGGATCGACAATAAACTTACTCAGTAACAAAGTGTCTCTAAAAAAAAAAAAAAAAAAAAAAAAGGTTAGTTTACGTATTTCTAATTATTCGCCGACGCAGGCTCATTCTGCTTCTCATTTTCCTCTGCTACACTAATAAGCTGATCATGTGCAAATTTGAATATTCTACCTTATTTCAATATTCTACCTTTACCTTTATCTGTAGATTTAATTACTTCATATCTATTATTTTCCAAAATTTTGACAACTTTATAAGATCAAGTTTAGAAATCATTCGTTCATTGGTTTTGCTAAACACAAAATCACGCACTGAGAAGGGCCTAATAATAGCTTTTCCAAAAAATGTTTCTATTCGCATCACTTTTAGATGCCTTTACAATATTTTTACTAGCAACTTCACGAACCTCCGATAAAGACAGACTTTTATCGGAAATATCACATTCTTTATAACAAATTTTTTGTAACTCCAGAGAACGTTTTGATGTTCCAAATAAAAGCTCAGCAGGACTAAAACCAGTAACTCTGTGTTTTGTGCTATTTAAAGCTAATTGAACTTCACCGAAACTGTCTTGCCAATTTCGATCATTTTCGGTTTCAACAGTAGTCAAGGTATTTTTTAATGTTTGCATGACTCTTTCGACTTGTCCATTCGCTCTGCTTGTACCTTGGGCAATGAAATGTAAGTCAATATTAAAACTAGAGCAAAACGTGCGAAATTCACTACTAGTGAAACATCTACCTTGATCACAAATTATGCGCGAAGGCGCTCCAAATAAATAAGTAAACTCTTTTAAACAACCGACAGCAGTTTCTGCAGTTAAAGAGCGAATACGGTATAGCATAACAAATTTAGAAAAAGCATCAATAATTACAAATACGTATTCTTTGTTGTCACTTTTGCCAGACAGCTTTCCAGAAATATCTATACGTGGATGGTATGCCAGGGCTGAGAATTTTTCGGAATTGGGTGCATTTGTATTTGAATTTTTCCTGATTTATTTTTCGAAGTTTTACAAATTAGGCAATTATCAACGAATTTCCTAACAGTTCGCAACATTTAGGAAACCATAAAAGTTCATAAATTTTATCTAGAGTTTTCTCCCATCCTAAATGTTTCAAATTAGTGTGCACATGATTTATTACTGACCAAATCATCGAACTTGGGACAACCGGTAAATAACGTGAGCGGTTATTTCTTTCAATTTTACGAAGCAAAGCATTATTTCGTATATCATATGTCTTAGCGATATTCTGGGTCTAGTTCATGCGCCTTAAGGGCTGCGATTATTTTTACTAAACTATCGTCTCGTTGTTGTGCTACAGTAAGCCAGTCGGTTGAAGGTCCATAACTTGCACCTTATTAGTTGAGTTATGTTTACATTTAGGTGCTCTTTAAACAGTCCCTTCGCTGCTTGACGTAGCAGGGTTCCTTGAAAAGAAATCTGCATGTTTCATACGTTTCCCTTAACCATAAATTATCTCGAAATTAAAAGCCTGGAAAAATGCTCACCAGCGGTGTACGCGTGGGATTACGTCACGTTTTGTTCGGGATGATTTTAGAGCAGTCTGTGAAAACTGTAAAATGTCTTCCAATAAGGAAATGATAAAAATGTTTCAATGCTTTTATTAATTTGATCACTGATAAGTGGCAAAGAATATCTGTCAGGTACAGTGTTGGCATTCAGTTTACGATAATAAAGGAGTTCGGAACCATTTTTCTTTCTGATTAAAATAATAGGACAGGCAAAGGTGACTACAAGGTCTTATATTATCTTTGAGTAATTTTGCCATTTTGTCTAACAATTTCACGCTCAATGGGAGCCATTCGATATGGTTTTCTTTGAACAAATTTAGCTGAATCTTTTAATCAAATTTCCAAATTACCAGTGTTCACGCGTCCTAAAAGTACACCTACTACAAAATGATCTTGATAATTGCACAAAAGTTTTACTAAATCTTGCTTATCATTACCAGTTAAATCAGTTTCTATTTCATAGAAATTTACAGTTTCTTGTTAGCAGATCTGGACTTTTAATTCACGGGAAAAAAATAAACCATCTGATATTTTGTGCTATCAAAACTTTATATGATAATTTGAGCTGACATAAAATCATTTGGTACTACGAAAAATAACAGTTCGACAAAAAGTCCTTGAAGTTCAATGACTGTCAAAATTTGAAAATTGCAAATAATAGAGCCACAACCAACGCCCTTCAAAGTGGTTAAATTACTGTAAACTGTAACGTCTACCATCAAAATGAGTGGCTACTCGTTATTTTAAAAGAGAACATTCTGAACCTGTGTCAAACAGAAAAGGAAAGATCTCACCAGATTTGAGCTTCAGCCCTCCAACGGGCAAGGTTTCCATCTCGCACGTACTGACTTGCTTCTCCGCAGATTTCCCTTTTCGGCTGGCATTTGGACAGCTTGGTGAAATATGGCCTGGCTTTCCGCAGGTATAGCAGGTGACGGGACTGGATCCTTCGTCTCGATTCGGCCGTGAAGTCCTAGGCGGTGACCATCTGGGTTTTCTGCAGTGCTAGGCACGGTGTCCAGTTCGTCCGCATTTGTGGCACTTTCCATGGAATTGTGCAGTTCTGTCATTTATGGAGGGTGATGATAAAGCTCGACGCTTCGATCCAGTTTGATGACCAGAGGGAGCTAGCGCCGGTCTTTTACCAAGTCTCCCCTGTAGCATGGTGCACATACTTTTGGCATCGTTTGGGCGGTCGGTTTGGTATCTTCGTCTGACGAATCCATTTCGAGTCGATTCAAAGTAACAGGCAACAAGTACGGCAAATGACTCGTCGCTTTCCCTGTTCTTCAATAGGTCAAGAATGGTTCTCATAGAATGTAGCATTTCGTCTATGAGTGTGTCTTCTGGTGTATTCTTTTTTCCATTAACGGCTTCAGAAAATTTCTCGATAGGATCAACAGGTTTGGCGAAAACTGCCAAAGATTCTGCTTTCAGGGCCGTCCAATTTTTTTCGTTGGTTTGGCAGATATCAGCCAACTAGCTGCCTCACCTTTCATGGCTTGGGATAAAGTCATTACCAAGTCCATGACGTCTGGATTATATTTGCTCACCCATAAATCTACAATCGTGCACCAACCTTCGGCGTCTGCAAATTTAGATATTGGATCGAATGCTGGCAGTTTTACATTTGTGTATGTTGACGTCGTTGGGGTTGGTGAGTTTGTCGAAGCTGACAGCAATTGTTGCTCTAATTTTTTTATTCTATCCAACATTTCACCTCTCATTGTTGCATGTTGTTGCAACGGCATTTCGTCTTCACTGTCCGAATGTCCTTTTTGCGGTCTTGATCCACCACTTCTGATGTCAGAAACTAAAGAGGCTCGCTTAGGGTTAGACTGCTTGGACATATTAACAAGTACCAGTAGGTACGACACTGATATCCTCTAAAGACTAATTTTAATAACAAATTTATAGTCACAAATAGTTCACAATTAGTTCGCACAAACAAAATTGAACAATACAATTATACAACACCAAACAATTTCGATAAACAAGGAAACTTAACGATCCGCGACCCGCTAGCCCTTCACATTAATTTTTAATGTTAACTCTCGAATGGCTTATCCAACAGTGCCCTTCTGTCTCTGGAATAGCTGGTCTCGTTCCGTTCGCTTCGGAACCCCTCAGCGTGTTCCCTTGTTCATAAACTTAAACTATCATTTGTTAGGGCAAATAGATAAAAATGTTTATGTTAACAAAAATAACAAACAGTCACAACTAGTGCTGGCCCCGAAGAACCATAGGCGTGGACAAATTATTTTCGGTGGCGCCGACATATATATACACTTTTTAGTTGTGTCTCGTCGTGTCTACATTCGACTATTCGAGCATGGAACAGTGTGCGCGCGCAAAGCATCAGCGTGAGCATATCGGCCATGTGTATCTCATGTGTCCTCTTTCCTCTATAAGAGTGGTCATAGCCACACATATAGCAGGCATTTTTGTTTTTTAACAATATCCAAAATAATTTATATTCGAAAGAGTTTGCAAAGATTCGGCAAGTTTAAAGATATCGAGTTCTTTTAATAATAAAATTAGATTAAAATGCATTAAAAAGCAAAATCTAGCCGTTGCGTGTTCTACTATAAAGTCTTTAGGCAAGTATTCAAACAGAGAGGTCAGTGGTTGAGTGAGTTAAACATTAAGCGGCGAACGGCGCTGCGCGCCGTGTATGTCTGGCTGGCTCCGGGACAGTTTCCGGGGAGACACATTTATAATTTAATTTAAATAAAGTATTGTTTGATTTGATTTGATTAAGCGGCGAGTCAAAAGGTCCGCGGTTCGATCTGTGCTCACTCTATCTTTTTTTTTTTTTGTTAAAGTAATTGCGAAAAAACTTTTAGTTGTTTTTTTCAAGGTAATAATTGCTTATAAAACCGATATACGAATATACTTCTTTTCAATTTTAGGTCTGTTTTAGACCATTAAATATTCTATTTATGTTGTATATTATACCTTTACCGTTTTTTCTCCAACACGTTTCATAGGTTTGTATAAGTACCTCAACTTAAAAAAACCCCACCGCTCATCAAATTTGAGATGAGGAAATTTTTTTTTTCGGATTTCTCCCTCTCTGCTCTTTAATTTCGAGATCTGGGGAAAACATTTTTTTAACGAACCGCCACTGAATACTGAATTAATGTAATAATTACGTTGTTCAACAACTACTCGTACTTCTCAGGTGACACTGGTGACAGTTTAATTAAATTAAATAAGTTTTTCTTAATAATTATAAATAAATAAAAATACTAGTAACTCGAAAAATTCGGGTTTGGGAACACGTAAAAAAAAGAGAACCTGAAAGATTTTCATATATTTTAAATAAGGCTAGAAATTCAATTTCACATAGTAAAGACTTCATACACATTACCATAAACAATGCTTTTAGCATCCGAAATAACGGTCACTTAGATAGCTCAGTTGGTAGAAGCGTTAGTACTGTAATACGGACAACACGATACATGTAGGTTCGACCCCTACCCACCGCAATTGGCAAAGGTAAGTAAAAATGAATTTTACCTACGATCTCTACTGTAAATAGTAAAAAACACACTTCCTGCCATGTATGTAAGTTGAACTTTACATATTGTAAACAAGTCGCACTGTAAACAAATCGCACGGTAAGCAAAACGCACAGGGCACGCAATTATAGGTGGTTTATAGCGCTGACGCGGGATTTAAAAAAACAAATGCGCCTACGTAATTTTCAAACGCTGTCAAAACTGACATAATATTTGTTGAATAATATTGTTGACAAGTAAACTAAATTATGATTTTACTAAATAAATAAATATGATCGTAGGTAAAGTATAGTACATAATTCGAGTTGTAAAGCAATTACACACTCATGGAAATACGCACTCGCCACTACGCGGCATCGTGCGTAACTTTTCCATTCGTGCATAATATGCTTCTTATAACACTCATTACGTAATATACTGTTAATAACTAATAAACATTATAATTTGCAGGCAACCTTGTGAGAAAAAATTGGAGTGATGGTAAACAATATTAGATATGTTAATGTAAATAAAATACACGGATGGCTAACAAACAAATTCATAGGACAAAACGTATTTATGAATTATTATAATTACTTTATTTTTATCAAATAGACTTATACTAACTAGTATGTAGTTTTATATGTTCCTTTTACTAAAAACCTGTGGGGGATTCATTGGCGCAACTAGAGAATTTTTCTGGGGGTGGCCAGGCCCCTTGTGTTTAAAACACAAAGTTCAGTGGCGGCTCGTGCATAAGATACTTGGGAATTCTGTAGATATATATGTGTACACGGGGCGGTTAGTGATAGCGCCGTAGGCGAAAATTTTTTGTTATTTCAAGGTCATTCAATGACCTTGACCTTGACAAAAGAAGTCATCGTGCTCTGGCAACGCTGGCCAAAAGGCCGGTCGTCTTTGGTGTATAGTAACATTTTAAAATTAATGTTACATTGAACTTTCGACGCTCGGAGCCACCCCCTGGATTAAAACAATTTAAACATAATTATTAACAAGGTAAAAACGTACTCTTCGCCTTTTCACTGAACTTTTTATATAATTGTTACACATGCTATAGGTTACTCTTCGCAGTTTTTTGTAAATAATGTTAGTTTTAGACATTTTTAATTTTCTAGAACGAACTTAGTTGGTAAAAGACTCAGTGTAAAATAAAGTGAAAATAAAAAACTATACCATACCCTATTTGGGTTTCGAACCCGGGACCCTTGGATTCCATTAACCATTAACCATTAAAACCTTTATTAATATCTTTTAAGTACATTTCAAATGATATTTGATTTATCTGATTTAAGTGTGTGTACGTAAATACAGAGTCAAAAACGTAAGAACTACACCACCACCTTACACGTAAAAAGATGTAAATTTTTACATTATAAGACACGAGTTAAAATCATATTTCCACGGTTATATATTGCATTATGAAATGTATATTTGTAAAATATATAAATATTTAGATATTAAAATGAATTATCATTCCACCAGATTTCTATTCAATTACAAAAACAGAAAAATCGAAAAAAAATGTTTTCAAATTTAAATCATTACCTAATAACATTTTTAGTTACCGATCGATTTTGTTCAAAAATAATAGGGTTCTTCCTCTAGCTAACACTAACTTACTGTCCGAATTTTAGTACAATCGGATTTTTCTTTCTTGAGTTATCGTGCTTACAAGAAACGTGACGGACGGACGGACGGACAGACTGACATTTTGAATTCGTTCACTAACACAATGATATGAAAATTTTTTGTCTGCGAGCGATATTTACGGTTTTAGAAATGTGCCGATCAAATGCAATATACTCTTCGTTTTCTTATTTGCGAAGAGTATAATTATGGTCAGAATTTTTGGTAGTTCTGCAGCACTTATGAAGAAACCGCCCCTGAATTGCCATTATACCTAGATGGGAAATCCTCTTTTAGCTATTTCATCGACACGGCCATACACATTATACATAAAACTACTTTTCACTTTCAGTCAAATTATAAAATGAAAAAACTATACAAATATGTAAATCTTATTGGTTTCGAATGGTTTTATCGTGATACTGATACCATACGACGCTTAAAAGTAAGAGATTTAATATTAGGAACATATTGAAACACATACGCTTCAGATTTTCAATTTTTATTAAAAAAATTCACAAGAAACTAAAACCTAAATCCTAAATCAATGAACTAATAAACAAAAACATTAAAACAAAACGTTTAGATATTTAAATTTATGGATTCCGAATAATTTAGTGATACATTAGTCGATAAATTTAGATTTTTTTTTGCCAATTTTAATTCTTTCCTCTGAGGTGGGCCGTGGCTAGTTTGGGGTGGGCCCGGCCCACCCTGCCCCCTCCTCTAGTTGCGCCAATGGGGGATTACCAAATATAACCTGAAAACGACGTCGAATTAACGTCTAGCATAAGACGTCATTCGTCTGAGACATTAGGAAATCAATGACTGTGCATCCGATAACACACTGTGGATCAAATTATTTGTGTATATGTAAATGGTATACTGTGGCTACATTGTGAGGCGGACGTTTAACCTTTGTGCATACGTGTGTGTTTACAATGTGTAAACGTAGCACATTTACATCGTAGAATTGTGTAACCTTGTGTCTGCATCTAGATACATCGTCACAATGTGAACACATCGTAATCGTTATTTGGTGTGCTGTATGGGGTGTTCGTTGTTTAAATTATCGTAAAATTATCCTTCGATGGTAACTCTGTTTTATTTAACTTATCTAAATTATCCATAAAACTATAAGGGAATTCACCCTTCTGCCTCATTAAATTGAATTTATTGTTATCATTATAAAAACTCCTTGTTACCTCTAACTGAGCGTCATCTAAATTTGCACCTAAATTTTCCAATGATGCAGCTAAAAACTTAAAACTATCGATAAACCGTAACTGTAAAATTTCTTTTTTGTAACCACCTTTTTGTGAACATAGTCGTGCATATAAAGATGTTTTGTAAAGGATATACATTTTTCTTTATTTTGTGCTATTACACCGACCCTATCTTTATATTTACACAACTCTTTGATGAATATGTGACAATCATAGCCGCTCAAATTGTGGAATATATAATAGGTACAAAATTTGGTAATTTGTAATTCAGGTTGCAGATAGAATGTGCAGCAGCGAATCTTACCTTGCCAGATAAGTAGCAATGATCTTTCACTTTTACATCATCTCTATCGAAAGGTTTCTCACATATGCCACATACGGTCGTATTCTCAAAGGCTTGCTTTTCTTGTGCTGTCAATTTTGCCATTGGCACTATATCTTTCATATGTTGATTATATATGTTTCGTAAATCAGCCTCTATACGACTTACAAAAACTTTATAAAATATGCAACGGAGTATGGTTCATGTTTAAAAGTTTTATTTGTAAATGATTGCTCGGGGTTTAGATCACACGTAAGGATAGGTTTTAAAATCGATTCAAAATCTGCATATACCACGAAAGGTACTTGCATTTGTTTCTCGATATTTTCAAATTTCAAAATATTTTCAGGTACTTCTTTACCAAATTTATCAATACGGAATTTTTTCGTTGGTATAGTTGTATAAATATGATTGCAATCGTTTCTCTGGTGTTCAAGAAGCTGACTTTCCTTACTATAGTATACTAAACAGCCATCACATAAATAATTATTATGCTCACGATGGGAAATTTGGCTGGAAACTAATTTTGACAAATCTTTTATCCAACAATAATGGCTATTAACACAATCGTTATTACAACGATGATTATCGTCGGTTTCACTACAGTCTCCAGAAAGTAATAACAAATTTACATGATTATTCAATTGTCTTTCACGATAACGCAAAGGTCCACCAACTTCATACCTTATAATGTTATTTTCAAATTTCTCCTCTAACCCTCCCGTATACATTAATTGAAATATTGTTCATTTCTTCATATTTTGAAATATCTCGCAATTTTACTGGAAAACTCATACCTGTTAAATTTAGCACTGTTGAATAATGAAGGTATGCCGTTGTGTTTGATGTATGACCATTTGCAGGGTATAGCGCCTTCGACCATTTAAATACATGGTCGAAGTATAGCGCCGATGTTACAGCCCAAGCGAAGCAACACTGGTCCTGATTTTCCACGTTTACCACAGCTTTCTTATAGCTAATGTACTTCTGTAATTTAACATATGATGAACCGCCAAGAGGACTGTACTTGTTTACATTAATTTCTACAAATTCAATTCTTTCGATAGTCCAATCTAAAAAATAAATAATAATTAATAACTCTCTCCATATTGTTTTAAAAATATTAACATACCAGAGTCACGTTCTTGAAACTCGGTAGCTTGTGTAATGATGGCCTCCACAAAACTATTCAAAACATCGTTTAAGTCCATAGACTCGTTCAAAATTGCATTGCTGGTATTAAAACACTTTAAATCTCCCACATCCTGACTTGGCAGAATGTATCTTGCAAAAGTTTCCATGTTCACTTTTACAGCTTTATGCATATCTTCAATCCTTCTTGAAGAAGATTTAAAATTTTCGTTCTTATTTCACTAAAAAATGTCTATAATCTAGATGAATATTTTTGCTGCGCACCCTATTGCTATTATTTTTTTACTATTATGATTATGTAACTGCTCACTGAAATTTTAACATCGATCTAGATATTTTTAAAATAAATTTTATCTCATCACTATTTTTCATTTTTATTTTTTTTTAACCTTTCTGAAATTTACCTGTAGGAGTTTTCGTCCTGGTAAAAGGGGGTCAATAAGTAATCTCTATTCTTAACGCTGCAGGTGGCGCCCCAGATTAAATATCTTTTTAAAACACTCCTTTTATCAGACGCGAATTGTGTGACAGGTATTAAATAACAGTGTGAAGTGTACTTTCCCTAAATAAGATAAGAGCCTTAAGGTCGTCCTAAAGGTAAGGAAACTCACTCTTAACTCTAAAGAAGTAGCTAGCCGAGAGCCGGGTTTTTTTCTGGTTGTCTCGTCGTTCTTGGAACTTGTCCCAGGGATAACAAGGGAACCTGAAGGCTCCAAACAGGCGTCCACTCCACCCAACAACATCGGGAGGAGAGGGAACGTAGCAAATTAGTTACACTTACTTGAATTCGTTTCGTGTACCTGTTTGAAAAGGACTTTAAAAATTACCAAAAAGATCTTTTGCATAAAACAAATGTATGCTTTATGTTTTCAAATATGAAAAAAAATCTTTTTTCTAATAAATTGACTGGTTTTGAATAAATGAGACGTTTGACTAAAATGCAGAGGCGCACTGAATTGGGAGGCTTTGGGGGCTTAAGCCCTCCCCCCTGGAGGCCAGCATCACATATTTTAAAGTAAAAATGAAATATAAATAAACCAAAAACAAAATATAAAAGCAAAATACATTGTACGAAATATACGATTGCGCGGTCGTGGCAATATATACATCATGGGCGAATTGATTTTATGTTGTAGTTTTATAGTCTCTGTTAATCGTTTGTTCAATAAATATATTAAATGTATTAATCATATTATTATTATTTGTAGTAGCCCCTCCCTCAGCAATTTTCTGGGTGCGTCCCTGCTAAAATGAATAATAAAACCCTTCATATTTCCACCCTAACGCCCTCGTTCGGGGGCTTATGGGAACAAAAAATACCCAGGTAGCAAAGACACGTGAAAATGACGTGAAAAAATGGTCGGGGGTGACGAGAAATGACGAGTTAGATGACGTAAATGAAACGTGAAAATGACTTCCTAATGTCTCAGACGAATGACGAATTTTTCAGGTTATACTTGGTAATCCCCCCCCACAGGTTTTTAGTAATAGGAACATATAAAACTACATACTAGTTAGTAATCTACTTGATAAAAATAAAATAATTAATGCATAAATAAGTTTTGTCCTAATGAATTTGTTTGTTAGCCATCCGTAATTTTATTTACATATTAACATATCTAATATTGTTTACCATCACTTCAACTTTTTCTCACGAGGGTTGCCTGCAAATTATAATGTTTATTAAATTATTAAATTCATTTTTACTTACCTTTACCAATTGCGCTCCGTAGGATTCGAACCTACATGTCTCCCGTTGTCCGTTTTACAGTACTGACGCTTCAACCAACTGATCTAGCTTGGCGACCGCTATTTCGGATGCTAAAAGCAGTATTTATTGTGGTGTATGAAGTCTTTATTATGTGAAATTGAATTTCTTGCCTTATTTAAAATATATGAAAATCTTTCAGGTTCTCGCTTCGAGTTACTAGTATTTTTATTTATTTATAATTATTAAGAAGAACTTATTTAATTTAATTAAACTGTCACCAGTCTCACCTGAGAAGTACGAGTAGTTGTTGAACATAATTATTGCATTAATTAGTATTAGTGGCGGTTCGTTAAAAAAAATATATTTTCCCCAGATCTCGAAATTGAAGAGCAGAGAGGGAGAAATCCGAAAAAAAAAATTCATTATCTCAAATTTGATGAGCGGTGGAGGGGAAGTCAGGAGTCAACTATTTTAAGAATTAAAGTTTTAAGTTGAGGCACTTATACAAACCTGGGAAGCGTGTTGGAGAAAAAACGGTAAAGGTGTAATATCGTCATCTACAACATAAATAGAATATTTAATGGTCTAAAACAGACCTAAAATTGAAAAAAACCAATAAGCAATTATTACCTTAAAAAAAAACAACTAAAATTTTTTTTGCAATAAAAAAAAACTGAATGAGCAGGGGCCGAACCGCCGACCTCATGACTTGGTAGACGACGCATTAAGCACTCGGCCACCAACCTTTCTGAGGCTACTTGCCTAAAGACTTTATAGTTGGAACTGGAACACGCAACGGATAGATTTTGCTTTTTAATGCATTTTAATCTAATTTTATTATTAAAAGAATAGATAGAAATATAATTTAAACAAATAAACTGCCGAATCTTTGCAAACTCTTTCGAATATAAATTATTTTGGATAATGTTAAAAAACATTATATCCTCGAATAAAAACGCCAATTCTTGTCCCTCACGACACGGTTTTTTTTTTAAACTTTACACTCTGCTTACGATAACAAAATGCCATTAGCGAGTTTTAAAGTTTGTAATCCGATAAAATATAAATAAATTTAACACCAAAAAAAGACGACAATATGACGTGATGTGTAGCACGTCATTTTAATGTCATTTATAAGACGTCATTTTGTCGTCGATTTTTAGTGCCCTGACGTCTTTTTGACCAGAATCACCAGATTTTGACGTCATTATAACGTACCCTTGCTACCTGGGTAGAGTGCTATTTTTAAATAATGAATAATTTTGCTTTCAAAGCGTTGATGGTGTAACGAAACGGTAGAACTTGTTTTGTGAATAAGTTACATTAATATCGAAAAAAATAAACCTAATTTAAATAAACATTGCAATTGAAAGTGTCGTGTTGGCCCCTGTACTATTGTGGGATCAAAACATATGTACTATTTATTGCCGCATATGTAAAAAGCTATATATTTTTCCTATTACTATTTTTCCTATAGTGAAAATAAAGCAATCGTCAAATTTAATTGTTGGTAGTAAGGGGTCGATAGCAAGGGATCAAAATGTTTGAATCATGCATGACACACCGGAAGTGATTGTCTAGCTCCTTCAAACCTTCCCCCGTACCTCAGAAATTAGTCACCATAGGATTGAACCCTTCATATTTCCACCGTAACGCCATAATGCATGCATGACGCATCGAAAAGTGGTGGGGGGATCCCGGTTAAACTAGAGGGATTATAATTCATGCGTGAGTGGGGTCCGACCGGAAGTGATTGTCTAGCTCCTTCAAACCTTCCCCCGTACCTCAGGTATTAGTAATTCTTATTTGTCCTCCAAGGTCATAATTCATGCGTCCGATCTCTCAGGTGTGAGACTCACCGCTTTCTCCTTGCCTCTCACGGGAATAACGTCATCGAAAAGTGTTGGGGGGATCGGCTAGCACCGGCTTAAACTACCCTCGTTAAAACTCATGCGTGACGAATAGCCATAATTCATGCATGACGTCCCCCTTGCCTCTCACCCCCTTTTCCCCGCACCACACCCCTTCATCCCGCACCCCACTACGGCTCCTCCCACGCTATGAAAAGTGGTGGGGGGATCGGCTAGCACCGGCTTAAATTAACTACCATATTATGATTAAAAAAACAACTAAAAAGTGTATACATAAAGTTGATGACTCAAGATACCCACAATAATATTCAACTTCAATAATATTCAACTACATTAGCGGTTGCGTTACGATTTCATTATCTGCTACTGTTGTTTTCTGAAGAACAGTTTAACAGCAGTCAGCAAGAACATTTTTACTACGTCGCGTCGTGTTTCTTATCTGTTATTTTCGCACCTGCTATTTTCGAACAGAAATAACAGTCTGCTAATGCTATTTACAAATAACAGTTATAAAATAACAGGTTGTTAAATACCAACTCATCTCTAGAATAGTTATGAATGCCAAAAATTAGTGATGGGTAAAAGTAGTTATTTTTTAATAACTGTTTAAACTGCTACTGCTATTTTTAAACAACAGTTTAAAATAACAGTTTAAAAATAGCAGATCGCTGAGAAGTGCTAGCATGCGCATACCGCAGCGCGCATTTTGCAAATGTTATTTCAGAGATGTTATTTTATACATCATGCTGCTATCGCTACTGCTTATCTGATATTTTCTCATCTGTTATTTTCGAACAGAAATAACATAACATTTACAAATAACAGTTATAAAATAACAGGTTGTTAAATAGCAACTGATCTCTAATCTCTATGCGAAATTGATCTGTGGCCGAATGCCATCGCCATTCGCGGCTGTTCGCTGAAGTTTTGGGTTCGCAGGTTACGATCCGACGGCACAGAAGACTAAACAATCAGAATGGAAACTGGCGGCATATCCTTTGTACAATTTAACTCCAGAATCACGTATCTTGTTGGAATAGATATCAGGGGCGTATTTTGTAATATTGTAGTCAGGGTCGCAATTAGGAGTTTATAATTTAATTTTGCACAAATCTTCAACTTTAATCAAATTTGCAAAATCACTCTTTCTGAATTGTCTAAAAGTTGTCTTAGTTTGACATAATGCTGAACTTGTCATTTTGTTGATTTTTTAATCTATTTTTAAAATTACAAAGTATGTAACTAAATTATTGTACAAATCAGATTTCTTTGTACATCTGGCAACTCTGTATTGAGTACCAGATTACTTGTTGTTCTCAATCTACCAAATGTGGCATCGCTGTATTCTATTCCAGGGATTCTATGCGCGCTTAGAAATGCGCTAACCTTCCCCCTCCCTGAAAGATTCCATTCTGATTGTTTAGTCTTCTGTGCCGACGGTTTTTGGTCGATTTGATTATTGACAGCTGTGTTTATTTAACATTTTCGAGTAAGATATAAAGTATAAACTATAAACATATAAACGGTCTAAGATGGCTCCAGTAGATGTGGAAACTCCTCCTGTAAGTTATATTCTTTAGAAGAATTTTATATTTGTCTAAATAATTATGTTGTACGGACGTTTCACATATAGGTACTGTTAAAATAATGGTTATCTTATATCTTATAAGGAAGTGAACTAAATACCTACCAAGGCGTTATCTGCTATATTTTCGAATTCCAATTTTAACAGTGATTAATTTTAATAGTAAATTACTTACCTATTCATTTTACCAAAAAATATTACAGGTGGAAATCCAAATGAGAAATTTAACATTATCTGGTCATGTGGGGTTCGACAGCTTACCAGATCAACTAGTCTCAAAAAGTGTGCAGAATGGTTTCATTTTCAATATAATGTGTATTGGTAAGTAATTTTCAGTTATATAAATGCATCACATTGCACAGGGGAAATGAGTAAAATATGAAAAATATACCTTCGTTGAACAGGATGGCTATTATAGATCTTGGTACAGATTACTCGTGAAGGCAAATGATATTACGCAGAACTTAAGTACCCAATAGGGAGAATGATTTTGATAATTATTTAAAGTGCAGTCTGTGAATAAACTGTATAAAGCTGACGTTGCCAGACTAGTAATCCACATCATGTGGAAATTACAAAATTTTTCGATTTGGTCCGTTATAAAGTAATTCTTGCCTTATATTGAGAGGTGAAAATTGATTATATCATTTATTTAATAACATGTTATATTTCGGTTATACCTATTCTGTTGCCCACAATCATGACACAAGTTCCTAATCACATTGTGGATTTATACCTTTTTTTTTTTTGTAAGAGATGCAGTGGCGTAACCACAGAAGACTATCGGTCTTTTGTAGCGTAACTAGAGTCGAGAGGCCCGTGTGCAAAATTATCTGGTTGCCCCCCTAAACTTTATAAAACAAATAAGTTTCGATAAAATAAAATAATTCAGTTTATTTAACATAAAATAAAAAACATTTTTTTTTGAATGTATAGTTCCTATAGGCCCTCTAAGTTCTGAGACCCGTGTGCACTGCACCTCTTGCACCCCATGTAGTTTCGCCAGTGAAGAGATGAATAAGTTTATTGCATTGTGCATACAAAAGCAATGTATACTTGTATGTTGAACACCTTGGGGAGCGTAAAGATACATAATTAAAATTCACTATATTTTATTTTGAGATACTCTACTGATAGCAACTTTCTTTTGTTTTAAAAATGTCAGCTTTACTGCATTATTTTCTCCTACACTGTTTTTGACTGATTTACCCAATGTCATTTTTATGAAATGTTTTGATTTTAAATATTGAAATATTCTATAATATATTTTTTCTACGAAAAAACTTATTTTTTTTCATAATTTTTTGTGCGCAAAACATGTTCATGGTGAAAAAAATTGAAAAGGGTGAAAAAAGTAACATTTTAATTCACTCTTATGTATAGTCGGATGTATGAGTGTATTGAAAACAATTGACGTTATCTTATGATCTTCGCTTTAGAAGCATCAAATTACGCATTTGTATTTTGACGTTTAAGTCAATTTTGAAATTTGTTTATATAAATATGGAAATTAAGCAGTCGTAGAAAAAAACATTGTAGAAAATCATGCATAAAGTGCCATTTTTTTTTCAAATTTCGTGAAAAAAGTACCACTTTATGCATTTGTTGCATAAATTACTTACTATTGTAGCATTTGTAATTTCTACAATGATTCTAAAAATGTATAATTGTGTTTGTAGGACTATAACCTAAATTCAGTAATTGTTCTATGCCAAATAAGTGGACAAATTAAACTATGAGCTAGATATCTTGGTGACTCACCTTAAATAACTTATTGCTTAAGTAATTAGGGCTTTAATTAACTACTTACAGTTAATATTAGTGTAAATATTTTTGGATAAGATTTCTCAAATAATCACAATGTATCTTGTATTAATATAATATTGCAAATACAGGGTCGGACTCATATGGAAAACCTGAAGAACCAGCAAAATTCAGGGAATTTGAAAACACTTAAAAAATCATGTAAATGTCGGGGATTTTTAAAAATTTTGCAAAAAGCAAGGAATTTTGAGTCGTAATATGGAAAACAATAATCTGTTTATGAGGTCCCACTGTTATTTTAAATTGCTACTTTTTATCAAATCAGAAATTAAAAAAAATTGATTCAATAAAATTATTGCTAGTAGGTTGTCGCTGAAGAACATTTTTTTTTTTTTTTCATGGAAAACCTGGAAAATTCAGGGAATTTTTTCAGCTATTTAAAGTCTGGACCATGAAATATCTAAATAGTAAATAATAAAAAAGAACAATGTGTTGTTATAAAAAAATCATTCATCATTATCATAATAATGATTAATAATTAATATGATGGGGGACGGTAGCTCAGTGGTTTAGCGCGTCTAGCGTGCATACTGGCGTACCTAGCGAAGCAGGTTCCCTACAAACACCAAAGGTTGGCCCTTCAGCGGGCCATCACTGGACCAGAAATGAAACTTCTGGCCCAGTGATGGCCCGCTGATGGGCCGATCTTTGGTGTTTGTTGGGTTCAATCCCTGCTCATCGCGAAATAATTTTAATTATAAAATTATCCCCAAGAAGTGGTTCGGACTCCACTATAAGCTGTAGGGCCTCGTTTCTCTTTACCTAACACAAATTCGTTATGGATTTTCAAGGAGTTACTTCGGTTGAGAAGCGGTTAAGAAAAATATTTTAAGAAAAAAAATATATTTTTTTTTTTTAATTTTAAATATGATTATTTTCTTATACATTAATTATACAAAACGACTTGTTATCTAATTATGAGGAATAATATTTTGTTTATGTCCCAGCACTCATTGCATATAACACCAATCCGACTGTGTTGGACAGACCTATTTTCAGTTTTCTCATATTTACATGAGAAAACTGAAAATAGGAATGTAATAGAAATAATTAATATTAGGGAAGGGGGATGGGAGGTAGGTAAAGGTCAGTATGATAATCAATAAGAATAATAATCTTTATTTCATAGAATCAATGTACACTGATATAGCAAGTCCTTTCCATGAACATTACCTTTGCTAAAAATTACAACGAACTTACGTAGTAGGGTGAAGTGGGACTATCCACCGGCAAACATTGTTTTTTTGATGTCACTGCTTTGGTTGTTAATTTTTTTATCTTATCATTTTATTTTTGTTTGATTTCAAATGTTTATTTATTTATTTCTTAAATATCGTTAGTACAGTAACTTTATACATTCTACCTGACATTAAATCAGGTATGGCTGCTTTTTTTAATATGTTGTATAGGATTAAAAAGTAATGTTAAATCCAAGTTTACGACCTTGGCGGACCTCCGGATCTTGGTCAAAAATCCAAAAAACTGCGAGATTTTTGTTTTTTTTCAATTTTTGTCGATTTTGACACCTAAGGCCTACTTTTTCGGTAAAAACATTTTAGTGTTTTTAAAAAGTAGATTAAATTTGGTACAAATTGGTACCAGAGCGGACTCTGTAGATCAAATAGTATCCGAGGTACAGCTGTTCAAAGTTTTACAAAATTTTCATTTTTCGACATTTTTATGGTAGTAGTATGGTAGTATTTCACAGATTTTTAAGTTAGAAATTGTTAAAAATGTCGAAAAATTAAAATTTTAATTTGATGACAAAGTTACTGGTTTTAGACATAGACTGATTCACTTAAACATCATATTTTTAATAAAACCCACTTTTAAATGTCTGTGATGTTTTTTATTATTCTTTTTTAATATGGTGGCAAAAATTTGACATTTTATCTGCATATTCGTGTTTCGTATCAATTTTTGTTGTGGTCAATAAATTCAGTGGTTGTAGTCAAATTTTGTTGAGATGGATCTGTAAAGAGATAGTTGCCCCTCCCCCTTAAGTCTTCCATCCTTTAAGTCAAGAAAAAAACAAAAAAATTTGTGTAATCATTTTAATAAAAAATTGTTTTACATTAAAAAAGAAAATATTCACCACTAATAATTTTAGAACAATGTTCTTCACATGCGCACAATTGCGTACACTGAAGACCGTTTCTGACGCATTTGCTCACAGAAAACCTTTGTTTGCAGCTACAGGCAATTAGTTCTTCACAACTTTTTGCGACATCGGAAATAGTAGACCACAATGGCTGAAACCCGTCATTAGTTTTTTCCCATCCCCAAGTATCGGGTGAAGGAGTTTGATAGTCTTTCTCCAGACAGTGCTTCCATATAAGGGCTTGAAGAGTGGCTCGCTTGATATGCTGAAGTAAAGCATTTTGCGTTGGAGGTATATTCTCAATTGGTGTACTTTTTTTAATGAAAAGGAATCGTCTACACTCATTAACTGTGTTTAAGGGAGATGTTACATCATACAAAAGAATCACAAATCTTTGCATGATATCTTCATCTGGGTGTCCTCCTATTAGCATCTACTCAAAAGCGGAATTAATATTATTATCTGCCATTCACATCTTCCAAGCTCCTTTCTTGCCTACTCCACAAAATGAAGACACGGTGTCGCAACCTGTTGCAGAAAGAAATATTGGCAAAAAGCTACAGATCTCCTATGATAAATGAGAACAAAGGTCATGGATGCCTATTAACCTACGATTTTCCCAGTTCCAAAATCAATCCAAAGTTGTTGAATATTTTCAAAATTTGAAAAGGCAGGTACTGCAATGACCACAACATCCGAATATACCGTTCGAATGCTAACGCAGTTGTGGCCATTATCAGCTGCATGCTTAGCACGAAGAATAAGGCGTCCGTCTGCTTCATGTCACGAGGGTGAAATAGCTGATAGATCTAACTCTGCTGAAGATGATATGCTCTTTCCTCAAGCATACAGATTATTGTTTTTCCTTCAAAATGTTCGTTTATTGGCTGTTCTGCCAAGAAAGTAAACAACTGTTTTTTGTTTTCATCTACTCGTAAAAATTCGTTATATTTTTGTGGAATTATCGTATGTCCTACTCCTCTTGATTAGCGTCTTACTGTCTTTAATGGTGCGTGCTTATCGCACACATTAATAACTAGTTCATTGAAAATGTCAATGCGTTCGTTAATATCTCAGATATTATTTAGAGCATTCCACTGAATTTGTTGCACTTCAGATTCAAAATCGCGAATATTAAAATATGAGAAGTCTATATCTAATGAGCTTATTTTCCTGTTTTTCAATATCTAGAGAAATGTTGCAATAAACTAGTCTAGGGTCTGTGAGTTCATACATATCGATAGTACCAGATTCCGATACATACATGTTGGAATCTACTGCTGTTATATCTATTAATGTGCTACTATTTAACGTTATTCTGGTTGGGTCATTTATTACTTGTATTAAATTGAATGTACTAAGTATGTCTAAGAGAAAGATTTTTTCATTGCTATTTTCAAGCAAATCAACATTTATGTCACCAAGTATAACAGTAAAATCATACTCAGCTGAGATAGCAGCTAAAACGTTTTCAATCACTTTCAGTTTTAAATAAGAAACAGCCGGTGGTCTATAGATTACCTCTTTTAGTATTTTGTTTGACTTATAACGTAAGCTTAACCATAGATGTTCAATTTGTGTGTTATCTCCATTGTCCATAAATGATACATCTAATGTCGCAAATTCAAATACAGAACTCACATAAACGCCGATGCCGCCTCCTCTTGATAACCTGTCGTACCTTATAAAATTGTAGCCTGGAATTTCAATCAGTGGTGTTGGATAATCTGGGTTTAGCCATGTTTCAGTTAGAGCCATCAAGTGGAATTTTTTTTCTATCAGCAGTTCCTTGATTTCATTGAACTATTGAACACTATTGAGCGAATATTATTGTGAGAATACTCTGTTTTGCTTTTTATGGGATTGAGAAACTAATGATTCATTACTAAATTCCTGGCTGTTTAGCTCAGGCATTTTTGGTTTTTGTTGGTGTATATTTACGTCATTTCTGACTTTTTCACTTATCTCTAAAAAATCGCCGTGTTCGCCCGTTTGTTTTATGTTAAGTAAAGTTATATCTTGCAAAAACTACTTTCTTTGGCCAAAAATTAGCTTGATATACTGTATCCTTCAGATCGTATTTTACACCTACTTTAAAACATTTACAAACCTTCCTTGATGTGTCGTACTTTGTAGCGAGGTGTTGTACTACAACGTCATCTTCTTCCAGATTTGCTTTTTTCTTTATATATGATTTAATGTGATTTTCGTTTACTCCATCCTTTACATGTGACATGAATAACCATACCTTTTTGTCCTTTCTATCTTCTCTCCCACAAAATTCGTTATCTATCACTTCAGCAATTCCTACATTTATGTTTCGTTTCCTTGGATTTTGTTCAGTTTCTTTATTTATATCCGTTCTATTGGGGGTTCTAGAAGTTGATGGTATCTCACTGTTTATGTTTGGAGCACGGTGCCTTTTATTTCGGTGCTGTATCTGCATCCAAGGACTTGCCGGTACGGCACCGTCAGTCAAAATGGGTTGTGCTGTTACTTGCACAGTTTTTTCTGACTTATTTTTTTTTGTTTTGTACTTCTGTATTATTGTTATAGATTTTTGTGGGTTTCCTTGGCTATGTGTTGATGTTGTTTTTTGTACCATTTTTTTTCTTTAGTTCCTCTATGTTCTTTTTTAGCATTTCAATAATTTCTACTTTACTTTCAATGAGACGATCTTTTTCCTTATTAATTTCACGAAGTAGGGTTATTGTATTGCCTTCTTGACAATCTTGACAATAACAAATCATTACTCTTTCTTTTAATTCAAAGCATCTTGCTTCTGATGCAGTTAATTTCCCACATGGCTTACAAACTTTTTTGCTACACCCATCACAAGCAAAGACTTCTTTTTTTTGTGCAACTTGCTTACAGATATCACACTCCATGTTTTTTTATTTCCTCTGTTCTTAATATTATGTTTAATAACACTTTTAACAATATTTATGTTTATTTAATTGGATACTCTTGATTGGATGGTGTCTTTACTCAGACGTTGCATTCTAAGAAATGTCGGAGTATTCGGTACTTTTAATAAGGACGACGTGATGCAATGAATATAAAACTAATAATTAAGACGCAACTAAAAATTTTAAAATAAAATTATATGTAAAAAAAAACTTTTCAAAAACAAGCTTTTATTATTACTTGGGTGTACTAAAATGAAAAAAATTAAATTAATTGTCTTAAAAGCTTGTCGCGTGTATTGAAAAAAAAATACTTACAATCTCTGCCAAATAAAATTAATGCCTGTATGAACTTCTCGTGCGCGATAAGCTTTTTAGACAATTTATTTTATTTTTTTCGTTTTAGTACACCTAAATAATAATAAAAGCTTGTTTTAAAAAAAATTTTTTACATATAATTTTTTCCAGATTCTACGGTGGTATCGTAATCAGATGATCATATATGCCAGCTGAATATCCGTGTTGCCTTCATTTTCGAAAAGTGTGAGTTCTTTTTTTAAATTTGATATCAAATCGGTTTCAGGACGTATTTGAATTGGGTGCATTGCGTTTTCTAACATTTTGTTAAAAATGTTTTCCAATGATTTTTCTGTGTTGTAAGGAGAATTTTATCTTCCTCATGATCTTCATCAATTACCTCTGGAATTTTTTGGAAACATTTTATAAGATTCTCTAATATTTTCTTAATGACATTTTATTAGGAACCTCGAATAGTGCGTCTGATTCTTGCTCATTAAAATTGTGCAAGCAGGTATCGGAAAATGGCCGGGTAACAATTTCTGCGTTGGGTGATTCTTACTCTTAGTGCATCGTGCAAATGTGCACTAAACGGCACGTCAACTTGTATAATTTGCTTTACCATGAATTTTAAAGAGATATCTGATAAATAAATTCTCATCACGTCAGCTCAGTGCCTCCTCTGTGACTTTAAGTGGTTCCAATAATTTAACCAAATCTCCGAAGTTTATATTCCGAATCCAGTATCAAAAGCGGCATTTTTAAGCTGACCATTGCATTAAAAGACTGTTCCGAAAATACCGGGATCCAATGGACTACAATCCCGGGATTTGCGGTATTCAAATATTGCCGGGATCCCGGGATTTTCGGTTTCGGGATTGCAAACCCTAGTGCACGCGCTTGAATACGCATGACTGTGAGTCCGACGCATTGAATTACATGTCACTAAATCAGAATTTGTTCAATTTATGTGAGTGTTGGTTCATTTAAAAGATGGAAATTGTGGCGTTTTGATGCTTTTTTGTTTTAAACAATACAAGCAAAAGATGGTTGGTAAAAATATAGTTATATATATTATCACGCCCGAACTCAATTGTCGCAATAAACAATATAGAAAAAAATAAAAGCCCTTCAAAAAAATTCTTTCTTCATTGAGAACTGTTGAAAAGTATGTACACTTCATGATTATTATGGTTTATTACGTTGAAGTAACGAGGATTGAAAAAAAAAAAGGTACATCTCAAATCATTTTAATTTCCCTGCTTGATGATATTTTTTGATAAATATATGTATTGGAGGCTGTAACTTGTCAAGAAATTGACCCATTGGAAGAAATAAAATATCACTATTTTGGAAAAAATGTATATTTTTCGAATGTTCAAACACAAAATCGTTTACTTGTATGCATTTTTTCGAAAATATGATCAATCAGATCATGATAGAAATTGCGATTTTTACGATCTTATCTTTATAACTATGAAAATATCTTTGATTGTTTTGAATACAAATTCTGGAACTTTTCCAATACATTAACAAATGTATAATAATTGGATATAGCTGAAATTTGGATAGGTGTACCTGTAATAAATACAATACAGTAAAGGCACTTAAAAATTCCTGCGAGTGAATCAGCGGGTATGTGTGGTGTCTGTGAATGCATTGATAATTATATATTTTCCCTCCAAACTCACTATTTATCCTCCTATTCGCTAAGATGTTTAAAATGTGTAATCAGAAAGAGAAAAAAGCTTTATTTTACTCAATAGAACAGCTAAGAATTTTTATAGGTTCCATAGTATGCATTTAATCGTGCGCTAGCCGCGCAGAGTGACAAGGTTACTTCACTATTTTTTTTCCAGGAATACCGTGGCTTTAGCGAAAAATTTTATTAGAATATTTTTTGTTCAGAAACACGTGGTCTATCCACGTGTATTTTTTATTTTTTCCTGCCCTGACTTAATTTAAAAATTTTGAAAAAATTTGTAAAAAAATTTTTTTTCACTTTTTTTTGTGTTCTGCATCCGAACGGAATGTAAACTTTTCAGGATATTATTCTATACATTTTCACGAACTCATTAAAAAAAACATTATTCAGTTTGCAACTTTTTGTGGGTTTCCCTATAAAAATGTTCTCTGTCATCTGGGCTACTTTTGCAGCTCTTACTTTTAACTGTGCAAGATGGCCAAAAAGTTCAATAAACAATTTTCAAAGAGAATAAAATAATGAGTAATTTGGCATAATAAAAAATTGTCATATTTGTATTATTTAAATATATTATTTACACACTTATTGTATGAAATAATGTGTTAAAATTTTTGAAAAACGTGACATTTTACAGGACACTACGTAAATCTTTGCGAAACAAAGTCAAAACTTATTTTAAAGGCTGGTTTAGAATGTATTCTAGCTTTATAGCTCCTAAGTTTGCATTTGATTTAAATCAATATAGGTATAATGTTTTACAAACATTATAGATAGTAGTGTAAATCTGCAAATTTGCCCAGCCCAACTGGCACAGCTCTAGAACACCAAAAGAAAGTACACATACAGGTGTAAATATGGCTGGCTGGGTATCAATTTGGTATCAAATTTTTGGAGCTGGAAACTACAAAATTTTTCCAAACCCAATGAATTAACAACCAGCGCCTGAAAATACATTAAAAATAATATTTTGCAAATGACAAAACAGGTTGCAGTCAAAGTTGCGAATGCAGAAAAAGCGGGTTGCAGCTCAGCCGGCATGGAGTGCAGCGGGGAGGCGTTAACTGTGCACCTACCTAATTGATGATGAAGACGATGAAGATGCTTTTGATGAAAATATAGTTATAATAGATACGTCATGCACAAAAAGGATCAAATATTTTAAGAGTTAAATTGTTTTGTACTTTTTTTTTACTTTTTATGAATTTTATCTTTAAAATTTTCACATATCGCTACTTTTTTTTTCAAAATTTTGTTATTTTTCTAATAAATATTATAGTTTTTGAAGCCACTGAAATCTTAAAACGACTTTATTTTGGTATATTTAAAAAAAAAATCAGGTTCTTCGCATTTTAGTTTTTTTTTTCGATTTTATGAATTTTTTCCGAATTTTCTGACCAATAACGGCAATTTTTTTATTGTTTAGTATTTAATATTAGAAACCTGTAAAAAAAAGTTTCAGCCAAATCCGTGCTTTACTTGACTTATTCCCAAATAACGCGCTTTTTTCCGTAATGGTCGTCCACTAATTGAATGGAGTCTAGGATTTGCAATCCCGAAATCTCGAACTCGAAAATCCCGGGATCCCGCTAAATATTGCCGGGATCCCGGGATCGTAGTTGATTGGATCCCGGGATTTTCGGGATTATAAAACAAGATGGAACAGTCTTTTAATGCGTGATCGGCTTAAAAGTGTCGCTTTTGACACTGGATTCGGAATATAAACTTTGGTTAAATTATTGGAACCACTTAGTCACAGTGGAAGCACTGTGCTGACGTGATGCGAATTTATTTATGAAATATCTCTTTAAAATTCATGTTAAAGGAAATTATACAAGTTGACATGCCTCTTAGTGCAGAAGAATCACCCAGCGCAGAAATTGTTACCTGGGCATCTTCCGATATCTACTTGCAAAATTTCAATGAGCAAGAATCAGATGCACTATTCCAGGTTCCTAAAAAAATGTCATTAGGGAAATATTAGAGAATCTTATAAAACTTTTCTAAAAAATTTCAGAGGTAATTAATTGATGAAGAATACCATGAGGAAGATAAGATTCTCCTCACAGCACAGAAAAATTATTGGAAAACATTTTTAACAAAATGTTAGAAAACACAATGCACCTAATTCGAATATGCCCTGAAACCGATTTGATATCATCAAATTTAAAAAAAGATACTGCCATAACGATACTGCCAACTAATGTAGTATCTGAAAAAAATTATATGTAAAAAATACTGTTTAAAAACAAGCTGTTATTATTATTTAGGTGTACTAAAACAAAAAAAATAAGATTAATTTTCTTAAAACCTTATCACGAGCCAGAAGTTCATACAGGCATTAATTTTGTTTGACAGAGATTATAAGTACCCAAATATGTTTTTTTTCGATTCACGCGACAAGCTTTTAAGATAGTTTTATATTTTGCGTTTTAGTACACTTAAAGAATAATAAAAGCTTGTTTTTAAAAAGTTTTTGTACATATAATTTTATTTTGAAATTTTTAGTTACTTGTTCATTATTAGTTTTATATTTATTAAAAGTACCGAATCTCCGGCATTTGTTAAAATCGAATCAAATTATAGTTTAAAAAAACAAAAAACACACTTCTTGGTACCATATTATTGTATTGTCATCAGAACTACACGTGCATGTAAAATTTCAGCTCAGTTGGACGTCTTTAAGTGGTTCAAAATTGACTTGCAAGATTTGCCCTAAACATATTAACATACAAACAGGGCAAGTTAAATAAAAGCTTGTAAATACGATTTACGCAACTGGTAACATTTGTACAAAAATTAGATACCAATTTAGAGTTAATACCCTTAATGAATTGATTTTTTTACGCTACTGGCTTAGTCAACACTGTCAGAAATAAATTTTTGTTCAGATATTCATGTATTCATTATTTATCTACTGTTTACACTAATATTTTTTCAATTCCTAATCCTGATCCCGAAATCCCGGGATTCCTGGGATCGTGTAAATTTGATCCCGAAATCCCGGAATTGTATTATGACTCCGGGATTGCAAACCCTAATGGAGTCCATTTCCTGATGGGAGAATTTTTTTTTTTTTTTTTTAGGTGAAACAGGATTAGGAAAATCTACTTTAATGGATTCGCTGTTTAATACGAATTTTGAATCAACTCCAAGTCCACACACATTACCAACAGTTAAATTAAAAGCCCACACATATGAATTGCAAGAAAGCAATGTACGTCTTAAGGTAGGTAAAATGTAGGTTTTTACCCTTTATTTTTTCATTTCTTAATCACTTAAATTATTCAAATCAAGACAATTGTGTCATTAAAATATGAATATTAAGATAAGAAATTATAATGGCATTGCAATTGGTAAAATTACTTACATTAATTTCCTGGTACTGGAAAAAAATATTTTTAGGTGCCATTCGATCTTATAGTACGTTGGGTACACCATAAAAAATCTGCACTTTTACATTGGAATGTGCCACTTTCTGTGTTCATAGTTGATGTCAAAAGGTAACTTTCTAGCCACTTCAAAATCCGTGCAGGTCACCAAAATGGCGGCCATTAAAGATGGCCGCCATTAGCCACACTAAATTTTTTTGTATCTCATCTCCTAATGGTCCGATTTCTATTTTCTTTTTTTTAGCCACACTAAATTGATGATTGCGAGTGATCTAGAGTCGTAAAAGATCTATAGAAGCAGTTCATTTACATAAATATTTCTTAGTATTTAGTAGTTCTTTGTTTGTAAAAATTTGTTTACTTAATGTAATAAATGTTTTCAAAATAATTAAAATCACTATTGTTTGTGAAAACAAGTCTCTCTTGACATATACGGAACACAGTATACATAAACGCTTTTCTGTGGGGAAAGAAAGGGATGTTGAGCACAATTAAAACTTACTTATCAATGAAATTTGTGAGAAAAGTGAAATTTTCAGGTTTTTGAAAATTGCATAGAACCCTTAAGGTGTAGTGATAAATGTATGGGGATAGAAAAGTGCCATATAAGAGCTTTCAAACAAAAAAAAGAAAATAGAAATCGGACCATTAGAAGCTGAGATACAAAAAAATTTAGTGTGGCTAATGGCGGCCATCTTTAATGGCCGCCATTTTGGTGACCTGCACGGATTTTGAAGTGGCTCCCTATCTGGAAAGTTACCTTTTGGCATCAACTATGACCACAGAAAGTGGCACATCCCAATCAAAAAGTACAGCATTTTGGGTTATATAGCCATGTACCCGACGTACTATTAAGGTCTCCCAAGTTTAAAGAATTAAAAAAAAAAAAATTGAAAGGACAAGGGTAGATATATTTTCGCCCACTAATTTCATGAAAATAAAAAGTTCTACTTAAAATCATTTAATGTTATTTATTTATAGTTAAGCATATGATCTTTACGTTTTACATTTGAAAAACAACAGTAAGTCATAATAATAGCATTTCAAAGTAAGCATGTTTGCAGTTTTTTGTAATTTTTGATGTTGTTCCGAACTTTTATTGTATATTTCAGTTAGATGCGCTCAGTGAATTAAGAAAATCTATAACCTCATTTCATTGTTGAGTATTTATGCTTTTAAATAATGGTCAATTTATATTGGTTCATCAAGCCCTTCAATGTATAAAAAACAAAATCGTTTCCACGGGAGTCGTAGTGGTGTTGACGTTGTGTGCGAATTTAAATGTGTCGACGCTCAAAACCACATATTGTCGTGTGTATTAGGGTGGCCCATCTTTTTCGAAATCGAAATTTTTTATTTCTCACCCCTGCAAATGGTTCCATTTGAAGAAAAAACAGTCCCCTCAAAATATTATTGAGGCAAATTGAAGGCAAGGGGTGCCGCAGAATGCATTATTATGCAATAATAAAAGTAAATGGAATTATTTACATTCTTTGGTTGATGCATTGTTTTTTTCTTTAATCAGCAACATTTATCTTTAGAATGACTAATCAAGTCATACAAATATCAAAGACATTACCTATTGTGACTATGACATGTGCCATACTACTGTAAATTCGTAGTCTAAGAAAACTAGACTAGAAGTTTTTGAAATAAAACTCTCGTTTTATCTTCGTGTATTTTATTATGAAACGTTTTTTTCATACATAGTACCAAATATCCTAAATCTACAAGACATATAGTAATAAAAACAATATTTTTTGCACTAGGCCAAAGCATGCGACAGGGTTTCTTTTTTTATATTTGGAAACTGTGATTTATAATCATTTACAACTTGGAGTAAAAACTGTTTTTGGTCTTCATTTTTTGTTAAAATGTCATTATAGTCAGTAATAAGTTTGATTCCTCTCTCAGCGGCATCATTTACAACTTTAATTTTGTTTACAATATTGAAACATCGGGTATAACTTTCATTTTCCCTCCATGTTGTTGGATCATTTTCCAAAAATTCCATAGACAAACCTAATTTTTGAAAAAACTGTTTAGTGTTCTCGCATATGAAGTCCTGAATTTCCTTGTTTTCAACGTCAGTAATGTTACTAATCATAAGTCGTTTAATACCCTCTTGATTTGGTGCTTTCCTATTCAAAGCTTTAACCATTTCTCTGTTAGTGGTAACTGAAATATCGTCATCAAAGAAAGATAAGCCAACATTTACTGAATTAAGGTACCACAAATGGTTCACTATTTTCCTACTAGCGGCTTGAGATATTTCTTTGTCAATATTTTGATAATTAATGAGTTCTTTACAAAAGTCTAAGTCATGAAGCGGTGCTTTACTAGCAAATGACGCTGTAAACCAGGCCTTTACATAAACCTTTACAATGAAAAGACATATATCTTCAATACCTATTTTTTCTTTTTTAGTTAGTTGGAACTGATCTTGGAAAAAAAATATTTTTAGACAGTAAATGGCTTTGGCCATCCAACGTGCATGATGAAATGCCCCTGGTTGATAGAATGTCGTGTGAGTGGGCTCTTCTTCAACAAAAAGTTTAGAAAGCATTAAAAATTCTTTATAATCATCACGAGGCTGTTGCAAAGTTAAAGCTGCATTTAGAAACTTTACAATTTCGGCTTTAACTGGTTGTAAAATGTGTTTAATTTTTGATACCTGAAATCCAGTTTTTAGTTTATTTTGATCTATTTTAGGCCAAAATTCCCTAAAACGTTTAAATAGTGGCACATTTGGACCAGATGAGGAAGGCATTTTTGTGTCAAACACACTTCTCAAAACCACTTCAAAAATATGATGTCTACAAGGAAAATATAGAATATCTCTTTCTAATTTTTGTTGCAATAGTGTGGCTGTCCCATTCATATAACCCATATTTGATGCTGTTGTATCACAACACAAAGCTATTACCTTTTCGTCCAAATTCCATTCACAAAGCACATCATAAACTGCTTCAGTCTGTTCTCTTCCAGTTGAATTGGGCAAAGCTGGTACTCCAAGTAGTTGTTCAATATCTCCACTAGTAACTAAGATAGCAAGTCTATCGATATTTCCCATTCCAGTGAGAGAAGGTAAAAGTTTTCCATCCCAATTGATGACTGGGGCCGGCAATTCAGAATTACCGAAGGCAGTTTTTAATATTTCAGCTCTTTCTTCGCGGATGCGTTGTCAAGAGCGCTGAAGTGTGGTTCTGCTGATGGACACAGATGTGGTGTCATGTCCTAGTGCTTCTGCTACTGCCGTCAAAATATGGACTCCATACCTGTCGCTTATTTTGCAAGCATCAAATGCAGCGGCTATTTTTGGTGTGATGATGTTACATGTTCCATACAATCTCCTCTTTTTTGGTTGTGACGGGCCAGGCTGGTCTTGTAACAACTCTTCTTGGGCTTCGATTATTTCATCTTCATTTTCGTTGGAGTCGGCTGAATTACTACTCGATGATGGACAGGTGACTGTTTCCTCTAATCTAGCTTTTTCTTGTTGACTTCGTTGCATTCGTTCGGATAATTTCTGTAATTTCTCCTCAGCTGATTTTTCTTGAGAAGCAAGTTGGTAATCAATACCATGCATAAATCCAGGACGTCCCTTTTTTCTTTGGTTAATTAAAAACTGCTTATCTTCATCTATTTTCATCAACTCCAATGCATTTGCATGAGAAATGTCAAAAAGATCGTCCAATTTTTCAACGAAATTTTTTTCTTTAGCTCCCGCACTGGCCCTTTTAGCCGATTTTTGTAAGTTCCTCCACTCTGCATACAGTTTATCTCAAAAAACTGACACCTCTTTTATTGTTAATTTAGCACTTTCATGTACACTTAGCTTCACTTCACGAATGTTATAAAAGAGCACTTGTAATACTTGTTTATTAGACTGCAATTTATTGCCAATGATTTGTGACGAATAGTGTCCAACTAAGTAAATGAAAGTATCCTTTCGTAAGGATCTAACATCAGCCATCGTTAAATGTTTTTTCAAAAAGGAACGTATGCTAGAACTTATAATGTCACCACTGTAAAACACAATTGCAAACTGACATAAAAACCTACCGTAGGTGCATTATATTTCCAAACTTCCAAAACAAATAATTTATAGGAAATAATTACACCAATAAAACATTATGAGAAAAGAGGTAGATATTTGTATTTTAAGTAAAATTTAAGTGTATTACCATAATAAAATCTTATCTACAAATTTCTACCTGAATGCGGCACGGGTTACCGTAATAAAATCTTATCTACAAATTTCTACCTGAATGCGGCACGGGTTACCGTTCACCGAATTATCTGAAACTTTGACATAAATTATTACTAGTGTAATAGTATATTTTCGTGGGGTGAGACTTAAAAAATACGCAAAAAAAATTCACCCCCTATAGAGATGGGCCACCCTAGTGTGTATTGAATAATAATATTGTATAATCATTGCATTCTACATTTAACAATTGACAAATAATGATAGTCATTCCAACCTAAAGTATAATGAACATAATCTCATTCTATAACGCATCTCTGACAAATCCTTACAATATTTTGGATCCGATTCTGATACTGGTGTGAGTGAACACCGTTCATTGGCAACCTTATACAAGGTGGCCACTTGCCGGAAAACCGGGAAAAGTCAGGGAATTTAATATGTCAGGGAAAAGTCAGGGATATGTCAGGGAATTTTGGTGAAAGTCAGGGATTTTTGTGAAAATCCAGTCAATGCCGAATCAGACTCGATTTGTTTGTTCTTTTTGATAATATAAGGTGCATATTATCAAAAAGAACAAACAAATCGAGTTTGATTCGGCATTGACTGGATTTTCTATTTATATATACTTTTAAAATATGGGTAAAAAGACTTATTTTCATTTAAAACTGCTGAAGTCAATGGGATAAATCGTACAACTAATCACGTTCACTTAACTAGCAGTTGGAAAACCTGGAAAAGTCGGGGAAATTTTATTATTATTATTACATACATACAAGGCAGGCAGCCTAGGGCTGTTTATGCCTAAAGCAAGTACATGTGTATAAAACTATAACTAGTGACACAGACAAGTAAATATATTACATAGATTTAAATATTATTTTAATTTTTAATCAAACAAATATTTTCTACTTAAAACAGTAAATGTAGAAAAACGAGATAAAATACACATACATATATATAAAAAAATGAATTTGAGTAAAAAATTATGTTATTGTACATTATTAGTGTTCAGGTATAGGTCAAGTCTATTTTTAAATTGGTTCAAACTACTTGATTCGATAACTTCATTGGGTAGTCTATTCCAGTGACCCACAACGCGATTACTGATGAAATGTTTATAAGGGTTGGTTGAGAAGTGGCTTTTAGTGAGTTTCATTTAATGTCCTCGAAGATGTGTATTCGCACTTAATACAAATATATTACCTATACATTACACTATTGCGAAATTTGTTGTGGAGAAAAAGTGGCCACCCTGTTATAGTGTACAAATCTTGCATCTACATAGCGAGATCAGTAACAAATAAAACAAAAATGTTTTGAACCTTTTTTGTAAAGCTAATTTTCTACAAAGAACATTGTGAGAGCATAGTTTTATCTATAATAGTTAGCGATCTACAGGCGCACAAGAATGACCGTTATTCGCGGCCCGGGAGCGCCGATTTACAAAAAAAAACGAAGGTCTGCAAAAAAATTTAGAAAAAATTCACAGAGCTTCTAAATCGCATATATAATTCTTTGGCGAAGTTAGGATCAATTTCCGACATTTTTCAAATTTTGGTAATGCAAAACGCAAAACTTTTATCGCCTTTTATTTTTAAACTGCAGTTAAATATTCTGTGGAAGCTAAAAAAACGATTTTCTTAATTATATTTTTGGTCACTCTTGACGATGGCATCCTATCTTTTTCTTAAATATATATTTTTCAACGTAAAAAACACAAAATGGAAATTTGGACTTTTCCATCCCTTTTTGAGGGTGATGAATCCATACATCGTTTTTTAAAAAATACCTCTTTAAACATTTGATGGCGAGGAATTCGAATTCGAATTTTTTAAATAATTGTTTATTTCAAAATTGTTACAAATAATTCATAGCAAATGTATTGTTCAGAAATGTTTGTTTGTTCAGTACTCGACGGGGCTTCAAAATGCAAAGTCAAAAATCATGGCCCTCAATTTTTTTTTTTATTTCATATGATATTTCTTATGGTGTGCTATTGGAGAAATCGAAATTTTTCGTTTTTTTCATTTTTGAATAGTGTTTCTATCTATCGATACGACTTTTGTTATTGTTTGTTTTTTTTTATAATACAATAAATTATAATTACTGCATCAGTACTTACGTTCGATGACATATTGCCTCGCAACAAATCTGACTGCTCTCCTTGGTTCACCTTGCCTCGTGAGTAGTACCGGAACTAGGGTTTGGCAAATTGGCAGCCACCAAAGTCACAAGCCTTCGAGGCGCAAAATTTGGTTCAATCCTAGATCAGTATCCAGTGAGGTATGCCAACACCAAACGTGCCAAATGCATAATCTGACCTAGTCTCAGCTCTGGCTGCAGCGCAAGTCACCATCGCAAATTCGATATGCACCTTGAGAAGGAAACTCCGGAGTCGTTCCATGCATTATTGCATGCTGCTCCTTCAGTTGGGTATTAATTGTCACAAACGAAATTGAACCTAAGGATGATGGGGCCAGTTCTTGTTGCTGACTGCATTACGTAATTTTTTTATAAAAATTATCGTTTATATTTGCATATTAACAAATACAACGGCATATTCTAATCAAAATTTAAAATTATTTTTTTTAATGTGACTCATGATTCATATCATTCATGCCGCCAAGGGCATTCTGTTAACTGATAACAAGTGATATCGTGTACATATCCTATAGATTTATATGTGATAAATAATAGTTATTGATTATCAAATGCATTTGAAATTCTATATTGGCATGGCACTACAGGGTGGGAAGGAATTTAAATGTAATTTTTTATTACAGTTGACAATTGTAGACACTGTTGGTTATGGCGATCAAATAAATAAAGAAGATAGCTTCAAGGCAGTAGTCGACTACATCGATGCTCAATTTGAAAATTACCTTCAAGAGGAATTAAAAATAAAACGTTCCTTATCTGCATATCACGACTCCAGGATTCACGTTTGTTTGTATTTCATTTGTCCCACAGGCCATGGATTGAAATCAATTGATTTAGTATGCATGAAAAAACTTGACCAAAAAGTCAATGTTATTCCTATCATAGCAAAAGCAGATACAATTTCGAAAACTGAGTTGCAAAAATTCAAATCTAAAATCATGTTGGAATTACAGAATAATGGAGTATCTATTTATGAATTTCCAGTTGACGATGAGTCTGTTTCTGAGGTAAATTCGACAATGAATTCTCACATTCCTTTTGCGGTTATTGGTAGTACTGACTTTGTTCGCGTTGGCAACAAAATGGTTAGAGCTCGACAGTACCCTTGGGGCACGGTACAGGTTGAAAATGAATCTCATTGTGACTTTGTAAAACTCCGAGAGATGTTGATTCGAACAAATATGGAAGATATGAGAGAGAAAACACATTGCAGGCACTACGAGCTTTACAGAAAGCGCAGACTGGAACAGATGGGATTCAGCGATGTTGATGCAGACAATAAGCCTGTAAGTTTTCAACAGACGTTTGAGACCAAAAGATCAAACCATCTACAAGAGTTACAACAAAAGGAGGATGAGATGAGGCAGATGTTTGTTGTTAGGGTTAAGGAAAAGGAAGCTGAACTAAAAGAAGCTGAGAAGGAGGTAAGTCCTTTTTTTTTAGTTTTATTTGGTGGAAAATCATGACAGGAAAAACTGAAATTACTGTTTACTGAAATCTAGATCTTTATCATATTTTTGTGAAAAATTTTAAACAAAGTGATACAAATCATTAAACAGACATTGACCAGATACCAGGTACCGGGTATTACCCATGCACCTGGTATTAACTGGGAACCGGGTATTCACCGAGCAATCGCATCAGGCGAAAAGTGGATGAATATTGATGCAAAATTTGGTTAATTTCATTTAAAAAACATGTTATTGTTATTTTTTTGTAATGTTTATTGTTGTATTAGTTTGTTTACTTTGTTTTATGCATTGTAGTATAACAAATTATATATAACGTGATCTACCATGACATGCGGAAAATTTATCAGTAGGTTGTCCCCACCGAAAGGAGTTAAAAAAATGAAAAATTAAAAAAAAATGACCTTATTTTTTTTGTAGAAATGCGCCGCCAGTGACTAACCAATCTGACATAATGCGGTACAACCATATCACTTTATCAGACTTGGGATTGACACTATTGACAGCAAAGCTGGAGAGGGTAGAAGTGACTTTTTGGTTTTAATCAAATTACACTACAAAAATATAATAAACATTGACCCTATAGTAGTGAACTCTGAAACAACAAGTAGATATAAGAGATATTTAGTTAAACCTGTCAATAACACGCCGGTGTCCTGATTGTTCGACCGAAAACAAAAAGCGCGGCACTTTGACCGCACTCGCCGGCTTCAGTTTTTATCAATTAAGGAAATGTAAACAACTCCAATATGTTCTTTCACAACTAAGTTCGTCGCCCTTATACTGACCTAGTCAAATTTACTAATAATTTAATATACTAAATTACCTCAGAACACTCTAAAATTTTGCAGGGGCTTTCCTACGTTGAAGACTAGTAGGTACATCATTTTATTTTTCGCATACCATGGTAGATCACGCTGTATAATATTAAAAATATGGTGTGATAATCTTGTTGGGTATACCGTTTCTGAATAAAACCTTAAAAAAATTACATTTACTACCCGGTACCTGGCCGAATTCTGTGTTGTTATCTGACGTAATCGGATTTCTCTTGAAATGGGCCCGGCATACCGGGTATCCAATGCATCCCAAATTTTAACTATTTAAAACTTATTCTTGACGTTTTACAAATTGTATGCTTCTCTTTCTAATAATAATTTTATCTAATATCCAGATATCAAAAGATAATTATTATCAAATACTTTTGTTTATTAAAATAAAAACCTCATAGAAACAAAACTTAGAGGAGTTCATTCTTTTTAATGGAATGTTTACATGGCACCCAGTTATCAAATTGAAATTATGACTGGCAATGGAATTTACCCAAATGTTTATTATTTACTGGTTATCACAATTACTGATACTAATTAGAAATTGGCAACAATTTTTTCTAATCTCTTGAAACACCTATTATTGTCACACGTTTTTTTTTACTATTTTCTGAGGATTTGTCTAGGTCGCAATAAAAAAATGTCATCTTTGAGATTCATTTGTAAATTTGTATCTATTCATAATACCTAAATTTTTATTTTTATTTTCTTATATCTAAATATGTTTTGGACTTATTTTAAGGAACACACATAAATTTTAATATCAATAAAATTAGATTATCTCCTTATTGTAATAACAATTTTGGTTTTTAATTTTATTAATATATGTTGTCATTTGGCATAGAATTGAATTGCACTGTTTCGGTGCCTTTTTACATACACAGTAAAACGAGTTTGGCATCACGATATCCACAGTCTATTTATTCTTGACAGGGGCATAATAAAATTATGAATTATTTCACATTTCGGTACTAAGCAATATTTATAATATCTAATTACAGGTTTATCCATCTTAAATAGTTTTATGCCAAATGATATAATAATAATAATAATAATAGTCGTCTTTATTTGTTGAGGGCAAAGTTTGTCTATACGACACTCTTCCACTTAACCCTCTATATGATAACATATTTCAATGATAATAATCAAAACTGTTATTATAAAAAAGAAAGAATCTAATTTTATTAATATTAAACTACTGCAGATTATTTAAAATATGTAAACACGAGACTGACAACTGAATGCACGGGAATGACAGAAACTGTCTAGGTCTAGTTTTGTTCCAAATTTTATTGCGAACAATTTGGTATTTTTATTTTTGCAATGCGATTACTAGGACCGGAAGATAATAAGGAAAATAGCAGAAAATTTCAATATTGAAACAAAAATTGTTTCAATTTTACAAGAAGCAGTGGACTGATTTAATCCAAAACTTCTCAGAGCACTTGTTATTGTACCTACAATAAATTAAAACAATAAAATTGCTTCAGCCAGAGAATTCATTATTCACCTATTTTGATATTTAATTTGACTCCACATCATTTGTGTTTACTCATATTTTTTTATAAAATTTTAAATTGACAGTGAAACTGAAATACAATAACGTATAAAAAAGTTCATGCATAATATTTGATATCTTACTAGTTGGACTGGTAGTTGAGACAGACACAGAACTGACATTTAAGCACCAATTTATTTAATACCTCTATTTGAAATAGAAAATTTGAAAAACTAAATTGTGACACTTTTTAAATATCAAAAAGGCACTGATAGAAAAAATTACAGTAAAAAAAACTTTAATATTAAAGTTTTTTTTACTGTAATTTTTTTCTATTTATTTTAAAACACAGGACACAGGATTACTCATTGTGGCAATCACCCATAAGTCCCAACTATGTATAATATTTGGTTAAACACTCCTTTTAAAAAGCATATTAAGTACCTAATATTTTCTCACGTGAATTTTATTCCTATATTTTACTTCCTCAGCTTCATGCTAAGTTTGATAAGCTGAAGAAGGACCATACAGAAGAGAAGAAAAAAATTGAGGAGTCCCGCAAAAAACTAGAAGATGAAGTCGTTGAATTTAATAGGCGTAAAGCACAGTACCAACAGATGGGCCACCACACCCTTACACTTGGGAAAAGCAAAAAAAAGTAATATATATTGTATTTTATGCGTTTATTGACACACTGTTTCATATTTTAAAATATTTATTATGACAATTCCTAATTTTAACTATATAACATTTTAATAGTCTTAAAAAGTATCTTCCAATAGCGCTCTCTAGTAAAGAAAACTTTTATAGCTTTAGTTGTACAAAAATAACTTCAGCATGCTGGGTTACTATCATTACATTATATTCGCATCGCCACTTAGAACTAAGTAGTGTACAATTCGTCCCTAAAAACCCGAACTGGCATAACCAACATTTCATGAATTTTACACAGTTATGCCACTTCGTGATATTTAAGATATTTTGTTTCGGAATATTTTTAGATATGCTGCTGAATTCAACTTGCACTGTGGGATTACTATAAGCAACTCGATTATGCAACTTTGTGAGATTAACGACTTATTATATATATATCTAGAACTGGAATTTTGAAATTTTATTAGTTTACGCCAGTTCGTGGTTTTAGGGATAAATAATTCTAATGTGCAAGCTATCACTTCTGTCAGGCACCCCACAAGTTTGAGAGTAAATTCAAGTATTTAAATCTTGCATATGCCTATAGTACATTTCCATATGTTGCAAAGGTATTAGTAATATAGGTAATACAAGAATTGAGCAAATGGTACTAACGGTACTATGAAATTATGTCTTTTTTCACTGAGTAGTTACATCATTTTAAAAAACATGAAGTGTAAGTTCCAGTTGAAATCGTTTGGTAATAGACATTTCGTAAACGTGGAATAGCTGAGATGTGGTTATTGCATCTTTAACTATTCCAGTTTGTCATATTGTATGAATGAACGAAGTTGTTAATATTAATCCAATCCCAGTGAGCTGCGCTCACTGCTTTACAGAAATTTTTACATTTGTGTCTACTGTGTTCTGTTGTATCTATTTAATTTGTTTTGTATAAATTATCTCAAGTATTCAAGTTAGCAATTACTTATTTAAGGGCAGTATGAGATAATTTTTATAAGGTAATAAAAGCATATACCATTATATTTATTGTGTATATTAAACCTAGAAAGTAGTCAGTTTTTAAATATAGGAACATTTACAAATCTTTTATCTAGGAAAAACTGACTAATTTGTGCAACATTATCAAATATTATGATTTTGACAAATTAATTTAAAATCTATTTAATCACTTAGTACCAAAGTTTATTATTTTAGTCTTAAATAATCTTTTAATATGTTTTTATATCTTACTTGTAAGTTTATATTGTGTTATTCTATGTAACTTAAATATAGTATTTTATAATATTGTTGTTATTGATTGAAGTGAATATTTTACATTATATAAATGTAAACTTCTTACTGATTCTTATAAAGCTGTTTCTCCAGGTCTAACCAACTTGGAAAATCTCGAATAGTACGTAAATTTCTTGGAGAAATTTGGAACTTTCTCGATTTTCGGTCGGGCGAAGAATTTTGTTTTTATTTCTTTAAGATGTTCCTGAAAAACAAAATGTTGAATTAATAATAATGATAGTGATAATATTGCAGCCATATATACTGTATTTGTCTGAATATTATACTCTGATACTCGTTCCTGCAAGTTAAACCAGAGTTTCGTTCATTTTAAATATGTTTACTTTTACTTTGTTTTAGAAACGGTTCTTTGATATTAAATATAGGGGAGAAGTGTAAAAGAATTTTGCTAGTACACAGCTGTCGGTTTGAATTAAAAATATATTACTCCAGTCTGCAGGAGTTCTTTGAATGAAAATGAATTTAACTCCATGCTTTTTGAAGGCTTGTAGGGGCATCTATCCCGAGTATGTATGCAAATTTCTGACCTCTGTTGTCCTAGTGGAAACGTCGCCATCTTGAAAAAATGGTTGAGTTTTGTTTTTTGAATCGTCTTGCTTTCTGTAAAAGTTATGAAAAAAATACAGAAGTTTTGTAGAGCTTGAAATTCTCTATGATTTTGATCTTTTTCTATTTTCCTAAGATTAATTTACAATTTATAGTGCGAGAAAGATTTGAATGAATAGGTTGAAAAATGTTATTTTCCTTTTTCGCATGTTTGGTGTAAACTTTTACGTTAAAAATAGGTATTATCACGAATTAATTACAAAAAGCAATTCAATAGAAAAAGCAGCACAACAGACTTATAGAACATATCATCAGGTGCAGACATGGCACGGCATTTACAAAGATCCTGAGAAATGAGGCTGGCGCAGAACTGACCGTGGGTTCAAATCAATGTTTCAAAGTAAATTATTTTTTGTTTGTTTACGGTTACAGTAAAGAATATTTTTTATAGGATTTTGCAAATAGCAAAAAAAAATGTATGAAAAATTAAATCAAAATCTATCTAGGAAAATATTAATTTTAAATCTGGTATTATTTTGATAACCTACTTCTGGTTATGCTAACATTTTTTGACAACTTTTTCAATATCTATAATGAAAAAACATGATGTTTGTACATTTTTTCATGCTCTACAAATTGATAATACCTATTTTTAGAATAAGACTTACCAAAGATGCCAAAAAGAAGTAAAACATTATTCAACCCATTCGTTTTTACCGTTCTAAATTGAAAAATATTAATCTCACCAAAAAAGTAAAAGGATCAAAATTATAAAAAATTTCAGATTCTAGAAAACCGTCTGTATTGTTTTATAACTTTGACAGGAGGCAAGAAAAAAGTAGCTCAACCATTTTCTGAAGATCGCGGCGTTTCCACCGGGACAACAGGTCAAAAATTTGCATGCACACTCGGGATAGACCCACATCTATAAGCCCTCAAAATGGTATGGAGTTAAATTAATTTTCATTACCACTAATTATTTCAAGACATACAGGCTGGACTATATATAGTCCAGTCAATGAAAGAGTTGTAGAGAACATTGAGGAGAGGAGAATTTTTTCTCTTCAGGAATGTGTTGGGTATAGTTAGGAGGTAAACATACTAAAAGTCCCTGCCCCTAGCTCCGCCGCTTCAGGGGGACAGGGGGGGTGGAAAGGTTCTTTTTTCGATTCTTCGCTTATAACTCAGAAACGATGCGTCATATGGAAAAAGGTAGTCTATGCAAAATTAAACGTAAATAAATTTCCCACAAGAATGTTTATATTCATTTTCTTCCTATGTGTTATAGTTTACGAGATATTCCCAGCAAAAACCGATAATAATAAAAAACATCAATTATGTACTTTGAATATTTCTATCAAAGCGGTTTACTGTGGTCTGCTAATAAATCAGAGTCACAAAACAATCTTTATTTTACAACACTGGACGTATTTACTAAAGTAATATTTTATCGAAATCTATACATTTCCTTAAATATACAGTGTAACTCACTTAAAATGAAGATATCCTTATAACTTTTTCATTTTGTTTCCAATTTGAATCAAATTTTACTCAAGTATAGAACAAATTAGGATCTACTTATGACTAGAAAATCATTCACCTGCTATAAAGGCAAAGCCACTTGCGGTACCAAAATATGAGGAACAAGATTAAAAATCATATTGATGGTTCTTGACACGTAGCCACCACAAATTGCGGAAACTGAGGATCCCTTTGCCAGATGAGCTTATGTATGAGAAATCCCCCATCTATGACCAAATCAAATTTTGGTGTATATACGTTTGTGGCGCCGATCGGATGCATTTTTTAGAATTTCTAACATTCAAAATGTTTTATTTTTTTCAGCATATTTTGGTAAGGCACGTGGCTTTGCCTTTGTAGCAGCCGAATGTTTTTCTGGTCATAAGTAGATTCTAATTTGTTCTATACTTGAGTAAAATTTGATTCAAATCGGAAAAAAAATAAAAAAAGGTATAAGGGATCTTCATTTTAAGTGAGTCACACTGTATATTTAAGGAAATGTATAGATTTCAACAAAATATTACGTTAGTAAATACGTTGAGTATTGTAAAATAAAGATTGTTTTGTGACTGTGATTTATTAGCACTGTAAACCGCTTTGATAGAAATATTCAAGGTACATAACTGACTTTTTTTTATTAATCATCGATTTTCGCTGGCGAGTATCTCGTAAACTAGGAAGAAAATGAATATAAACAGTCTTGTGGAAAATTTAATTATGTTTAATTTTGCAGAAGAGAGCTGTGCTCTCAATAAACACGCCACATATAGCAGACAGCCCCCAAATTCAAAGCTAAGACTGTCCGGAAGGAACTTATACATTTGGATTTCTAAAATGGCAAACATACATCCATACCCGAAGCGAAGCGAAGAATCGAAAAAAGGAACCTTTCCACACCCCCCGTCCCTCCCGAAGAGGTGGGGCTAGGGGCGGGGACTGTTAGTAATTTTATCTCCTAACTACCTCCAACACATCCCTGAAGAGGAAAATTCTCCCCTCCTAAATGTTCTCTACAATCCCCTTTTGGACATTCATTGATTGGACTAATAGTATTTTCTGGAGATGGGTAAAGGAAAATTTCCAAAAAACTTTTTCAGGAAATTTTCGGGAGTTTCCGGAACAAAGTATTGATAAAAATCAGAGATGGGTGAAGGAACTTTCAAATGGATAGTTTCCTTTACCATCTCTGGTATTTTCAGAGAATACTCACACACAGACTTGGTGGATATTTCAGTTATTTATTAGAAATAATTATTTATCCAAAAGATCATTCACATGCTATATATAGCATCTGAAGTTCAGATAAAATATAATATTACAAACAATGTTAATAAATAAACAAATTAAAACTTACAAACTATGATTAAGGTACTCATTATTAGAATAGTATGCTTGACTTATCAGCAAATGCTTTATTTTGAATATGTTTTTGTCAATAGACTTTATTTTACACTTTAATTGCTAGATATTTTGGCTATGTTTATATAATGTTAGTCTGTGGTATGGAATTTCCAGGGTATGAATATTTCGTGTGTATTTCAGTGATTTCCATTAATGTTTTTATTTGTAATCTAGCATATACCAATAGATAAAGGAGAAATAAACAAGATAGCGTAAGTATTTCGAGTTATTTATAAATGTCAACAACTGGCTCCTCTGGTTACTCCCGTTATTGGTACGGCAGCTCAGTCGACTAAGGCGTATTCTATGGCGAATATGCTGGTCACATTGTCTATAGTGTACTAGGTTCGAGCTCTGGCACAGACAATGTCAGTGGGTATGGATGTATGTTTGCCATTTTAGAAATTCAAATGTATAAGTTCCTTCCGGACAGTCTTAGCTTTGAATTTGGGGGCTGTCTGCTATATGTGGCGTGTTTATTGAGAGCACAGCTCTCTTCTGTAATATGAAAATTCTTAACGTATCGGGTGAAGAGCCCCAGGCAATTACAACATAATTAATAATTGGTTCAAAATATGCATGATAGTAGATAATTAGTACTGCTTTACTATGTATTTGACGGAATTGACTAATACAATAACATTGGAGCTATTTTTTTAACAAATTTTATTTATATGTAATGCCCGAGTAGTTTTCATCAAAAGTTTTGTGGATTAAATTGCTGAATGAACCCTTCATTTGACTTAGAGCGAGTTGTACCAACATGCGGTTAGTCCTAACCCTGTGTTAAAAGGGGATAAAGAGCAATGATGCCTTGTACCAATATGCTAACCTTGAATTTTAAGAATATTGGGTGCACTTAACCCCGTAAAATTAGGTCATGAAGTGGTTTAAGAAGGGATTAATAAAAATGTCGTGTCAAATTTTGACATTTTTGCCTTGAATATATAGCGTACATTGTAATTACCTAATATTGATATGGAAGATATGGAGTTACTCCACATAATAGAAAGAGGCGATGAAGATTTTGTAGAGTTGGCGGTATTAATTCCCAGACCGCCGCAAAACTATAATGTACCAGGTAACTTTCTTTTTAAAAAAGTTCAAAGATCTCTTCGGTTTATCTAAACCCAAAGTGTAATATGTAGGTGACAGAATTGCTCATAATACAAGGTGTTTCGAAAAGATTGCCCAAAAAGTAAAGGTTTAACTCTTCTCTTTCAAGATACAGGGTATAGTAAAAAAATTGTATTTATATTTTGTCTCTATCTTGGAGACTATTATGGGTATCTACAATAAGCACTATTGATGATTTCAAGGCATCATACTTGATGTACACCTACTAGATAAAAAACCGCTTTTAGGTACAATTGAATTTCTTCGAACTGGTATGTGACAAAGTTGTAAATCGTGTATTTCTCTGAAAGAGTGCATTGAACTAGGGATGCGCCGAAGTGGGTTTTTTCCGCTTCGGCCGAATATCGAATATCCTAAATTTCATCAATGCACGAAGCTTCGGCCGAATCATATAACGAAAAAGGAACATCTTGCTCCGGGTTCAAACATGAAATGAGACATCATATACTCATTTCTAGCCATGCGTAACTAATTTGCGAGATATTTTCCTGTTGCATGCTTCGGCCGAAGCATGCAACAGAAAAATAGCTATCAAATTAGCTACGAGCGGTTAGAAGTAAGAATATATGATGTCTCATTTCGTGTTTGAACCTGGAACAAGATGTTCCTTTTTCGGTATATGATTCGGCCGAAGCCGCTTCGGCGCATCTCTAGTTTAAACAAGTACACATTTTTTTAAGGAAATTAAATTGCAGTTTGATTATAATAGAAGATAATGTCCAAAGCCTAACCTTTGCAAGCCGAGGCCCATAGGGCCGAGGTTTGTAAGTATTCTAGACCAAAAAATCGCACTGTACGACCCGCGGTGCATATTATATTTTTCGTCATACCCATGAATTATTAAACTACAAAAAAACTTGAGAAAACTATAATTATTTGATTCAGGTTTCATATTTGCTAAGCAAATAGTAAAGGTAGCGATTCTTGGAATATCCAATAAAATAAATTTAGGACGCGGCTTCTATTCAAATGGCAACAACTACTGTCAAGATAAATTAAATCATATTAGTATAATAGCTTTGAAAATTTTTGAAAATAATGTCGGATATAGAAGATATAGCAAGTAAGGCTTGTCTGGATTTACTTCAAAAAAAGTTAAAACATTTATTAATTGTTATATAAAAGAGAAAATTTCCCCAAATTTACTTTATTTCCCTAGGGACGTTATGAAAAGTACCGTTGCCAAGGACAACAAGTATTTGATACATAAAGAGTCACTTACGATCGACAAAACAATGGAATTAAAGTATATGTACTTACTTACGTTAGTAGTACGAAAAATATTTTTTCGTACTACTAACTTTGCAATTGTCATTTTTTGACGTCTGCAGTATTATGAAAGTGTCACTTGCAGTCTCTGGCAAAACAAAATTTACTTTTATGTCCTAGGGCAAAAAAGTAACTTTTTTTGACCTGGGACGGAAAAGGAATGTAATAAAAAAGTTAAACAATAATGAAATTCCGACACCAACAAAGCACATGTATTTTTGGCTGTCTCCTGAATGTCGATACTTTCATCAAAATCCATATTTTTATTGCAAAAACTCTCGTAAATAACTTGAATATCAGAAATTGTTATGGAGTTATGAATTTGACAATTTACTGACAGTAACCATAGCAACTAGAAAGTATTCATAGCAAACACACTCCAATTAAAGTCTAAACCAACTAATAAATGAGTTAGAAAAATCTTGAAATATAAATCTATAATTTTGAATGAAAAAATTGTAATATTGCTAGTGGTACGAAAAACGTCATATATGCACCTCGACTTGTATCGTGTATTTACAGGTGTAAAATACTTACAAGCCTTGGTACACAATTATTTTGCATGATTGGTCATAAAACAACAGACCCTCATTAGCAGGCATGAAGTAAAGTCCTTTACTTCCTAGGGAGAAAACCATTGAAGTTAGAATATAAGGAGATGCCATGCTGTACGAATTTCCTATACAGAAACGGCACTGGTAGGCGTGGCTAAACGTTGGAACAAGATGGTGGTTTTGCCAGACCCGGACTATTTAAAATTATAAGAACTTTGTACCCCGACGAGACGGCCTATCTGAATAACGCAAAAAAATCTTGAATTCAATAAATGCAAGATTTTTAGCAAAAAGAATTAGAACAAACATTCAAATAAAACACAAAATAAACAAATTAATATATATTTATTGACCTCTAAAATATAAAATTTTATTATATTTAATTAGCTGTTTTTTTCTAATGCGGCTCTGTTGTTTACACTACCTATGAAATGTTATTCCCGTTAATTTTTTCTTGTCAACACCGTCTCTAGAGCAGCAACTTCTTTTGGCACACGACACCATAGTCCTTTTAATGTTTATTGTCCAAAATTTAAAAAACTATCAATAAAAATCACAATAAATCGCACGGAAAACAAACTCACTATTTGACGGAAAAGTAGTAACATGGCGGCCAAGTGATGCCATTTTTGATCACGTGACTGCTTCTCCCGTCCTTCTAACTTAATGGAGTAATTTTATTTTGAGTAAATAGTGAATTTCCAGGATTGAAAATTCCAAGTGGAAAATTAAGAAAATGTGAAAGAAAAAGGTAGTTTGCTTAAAGACGATTTCATATTTTCTAATTTTTAAAATACCCTCTATGATTTATCTTAAGTTTGACAACTGTTTACTACTTCCTAAGACCAGCAAAACTTTTTATAAAGAATTGCTTTTTCTTTACAAATCAAAAATAAGAAAGTTTACAAGAGTGTGGTTCCCCATCCGGGAACACATTGTATGTAACAGACGTCATAAAAATATTTCAAAACCCCATCAAAACTTGCTTTATTACTTAATTCTGTCCAAAATAGTATTGTTAGACGATTACTTGAAGCGTATAAGAAATTACCAAACTCCTTAAAAAATTTGTTTAAAAAAAAGTTAAAAGCTCTACTATTCACAAAAACATATAGTCTAGTCAACGAGTGAGTTGTAGAGGACATGGAGGGGGCAGAATTTTCCTTTTCAGGAATGTGTTGGGAGTAGTTAGGAGGTAAACATACTAAAAGTCCTCGCCCCTAGCCCTGCCGCTTCAGGAGGGAGGAAGGGTGGAAAGGTCCCTTTTTTCGATTCTTCGATTATAACTCGGAAACAATGCGTCGTACACGAAAAAATTTTCTATGCAAAATTAAATCATATTAAATTTCCTACAAGAATGTCTATATTCATTTTCTTCCTATGTGTTATAGTTTCCGAGATATTCGCCAGTGAATATCGATAATTAGTAAATAGATTAATTAGTATCTGAAATGTTTCTGTCAAAACAGTTTACCGTAGTCTACTATTAAATCAGTCACAAAACAATCTTTATTTTACAACACTCGATGTATTTACTAACGTAATATTTTGTCGAAATCTATACCTTTCCTTAAATATACAGTGTGAGTCACTTAAAATGAAGACACCTTTATAACTTTTTTATTTTGTTTCCGATTTGAATCAAATTTTACTCTAGTATAGCAGCAGAGCAGGGCACTACTTCAAGTAAAAGTAGTATAAATTGTACTTCAATTACATTTATTACTTGAAGTATTTTACTTCAAATACCCAAAGAAATGAGTACTTGGTACTTGATACTTGCAGATATTTTAGAATAGTACTTAGTACTTGTTAAACGAAATTACAGTATTTAAAGTACGTTGTAGATTGTTTAAGGGGTCGCTTGGCCCTGAGTTGGCCTTGCTTCACCTCGACCTAAAAGGTCTTTTGTGAATTACCCTACAACTAGTTGTTGCCCAGGATTCCAAGACTTTTTGAAAAGGTTGCGATTTTCCTGGGAGCTAATTTCCCTATGTCTTCAGGCGTTAGTTCCACTTGTTCTAGGTACTTTAGCCTAATGCGGATTAGTACCTTGCATTCACAAAGTATATGTTCCGCAGTTTCAGTTGCAGCTTCACAATATCTGCGTTTATAATAATAATACCATTTATTGTATAAAACGAACAATACAAAAGGATAAAAGACACAAACAGTGATTCTCACTCTACCCTAACACATTTTAAAATAATTCAAGTACCTACGATACTGTATCCAAAGTTCTAAAGTTAAAAATAATTACTTACTGACTAATAACACTACAACATGTATAAGAACTAAATATGTTCTACATCATTAATGAATATACTAATATTTTTACAACATTTTCTGTTAGAATAAAATAGCAGTGCATTAAAATTTTTGTACATTAATATTTTCCAAACAACCTGTGAGAAGACAATTTTTTAATTTTTGTTTAAAGCAAGACTCGTTTAACTGAAACATATCAGAAGTTAGGCGGCTGAATATATATGATACTATGTAAGTAAAGGATGCTTCCATGGCAGTGGAACTATGCGCTGGTATGGTAACTTCATTGTTGTTCCTTAGATCTCTGTTGTGGTTATTGTTTCTAAATTCAATTTTATTATAGAAATACTGTGGTGTCTGAGTGCTAATAATTTTCCGTATGAGGCAAGCATAATGTACAAATCTCCTCTCATCAAGTTTTAGCATATTTAACTCTCTCAAGTATGGTGAAATATGACTGTGTCTAGGTGTCTTGCATATATATCTTACACAACAATTTTGAATTTTCTGGAGGCGATACTTTTCTTCCCCTGTGAGGTTGGGACCATAGATTGAGTCTCCGTAAGTGAATAATGATAATACTAAAGCTTCTACAAGAAGTAGTTTAGTTTTAATAGGAAATAGGTCTCTGAACTGGTATAAATGCTTAAGTCTGAGAAATGAGCTTTGACATAGTTTAGATACATGATCTGTAAAGGTTAAGTGCGGGTCGAAGATGATCCCCAAGTTTCGTGCAGATTCCAAGATATCAAGATATCATTGTGTTAAATCAAGGTTGACGTTATCAAAAGCCTTTGACATATCTAATAAAATTAGTAGTGTGGCTTCACCTGTATCTTGATTTTTTAAGATATCATCAGTAACAGAAAGAAGAGTAGTTGTAGTGCTATTTACATTAAGATATTCCATAAGTTGAAATGACAATGCTGCTTCAGCTAATTTTAGAGAGGAATTTAGGAGGCTTATATTTCTGAAATCAGATAATTCATTCGGATTAGGTTTCTTAGGTATAGGTCTGCCAATTGATGTTTTCCATAAATCTGGTACAGTGCCAATTTCAAAGGAATAGTTTATAATGTGCGTTAATGGTTCAAGACAGAAATCACTAGCGAGACATAACATTTTGGGGGTAACATTGTCAATTCCTGAGCAGTCCGATTTTTGTCGTGACAGAAATAGTTTTATAGTATCAACGCCAACCGGAGAAGAGCTAAATCCCGTGCCGAGTTGGGGGGTAAATTCTAAATATTCAACTAAATTTATTTCATTAATTGTCTGTACTGATCTTGCAAAATAATCATTAAATAGGTTGGCATTATTCAAGTGTTGCGGAATTTCTATATGGTTAGAGTTACCTAATGCTCCCCATTTTTTTAGGTTTAACCACAGTTTTTACTATTGTTAGCATTTGTATTGATAAAGTTAGCAAAAAATTGCTTCTGCTCCTCTTTTATAGCAAAATTATAATAATTTCTAATTTGGCAGAAGTATTGCCGGTGTGCTGTTTGTTTTGACTTTTTAAATCTTAGCCAGGCCTTTTGTTTTAGTCTAAAGATCGTCTTTAAAGTAGGGGTATACCAAGGTTTATTACACTTATTATCCTTAAATTTCATTTCCTTAAAAGGAGCGTGTTTGTAAAAAAGCAACTCTAAGCAGCCATTAAAATAAGTTACCTTTTCATTTATGTTCTCGATTTGATATACCGGGTGTAAACGAATAGTGGGCCACCCCTGTAACTTCCTTGTTCTTAAAGATATCGGGATGAAATTTTATATGGTGAAATTAGATAAGATTTCCAACTTTTTGAGACTTATCCGCCATATTTATCACTTCCGGTTTCACCGGAAATGTCCCCAATAGTCTTTTCTAAACGGACCACCCTGTATGTGTTTACATTTCTGAAATAAAGATCACTTTTTGGATACATTTATACTATTTTGTTGCACGAAAAATAATCTGAATTTTAGTTGTCAATCTAGATGGCTGCGAATATGTTAAAATTATTTTTGTTCCAATGTAATTCATATAAAAAATACGAAAACGTCAGTATGTCCAATAATACATCATACAGGGTGCTGTAAACTCATTAAAATCACATTTTTCAAAATGACTCATTTGTGTTAAATATTATGATATGGGCCACCCGGATATTCAGAAAGCTCTATTTAGTAAGGGTTAAACAGTACCAAAAGTTCTGTAATGTGCAATCGTTACCAACAGGAATGACAATTTTTGTTAAGAAATTTATGATTTATATCTAACATTTTGAAAAATGTGATTTTAATGAGTTTACAGCACCCTGTATGATGTATTATTGGACATACTGACGTTTTCGTATTTTTTATATGAATTACATTGGAACAAAAATAATTTTAACATATTCGCAGCCATCTAGATTGACAACTAAAATTCGAATTATTTTTCGTGCAATACTGTATAAATTGTTCAAAATAGTATAAATGTATCCAAAATGTGATCATTTATTTCAAAAATGTAAAAACATACAGGGTGGACCATTTAGAAAAGACTATTGGGGCCATTTCCGGTGAAACCGGAAGTGATAAATATGGCGGGATAAGTCTCAAAAAGTTGGAAATCTTACCTAATTTCACCATACAAAATTTCATGCCGATATCTTTAAAAACAAGGAAGTTACAGGGATGGCCCACTATTCGTTTACACCCGGTATAGTATTCCAGTTAATTATTTTGGCATCATTGGAAAATTCTACTATATTGAAATTACTATAGTCCCTAATTATTCTGGTTATGGGTTCCTCGTTTTTTATCTGGAGGGATAGTTTGCAAAAAGTAATATCATGGTCAGAAAGATCACATGTAATTATGCCTGCCTCATTTACCGGTACATCATTATTTACCATAATTAAGTCAATTAATTTTTATTTTTTTATTTATTTTTTTTTTAATTTTAAATGCCTTATTTATATTAACGTCCTGGCGAAGTTTAGCTAATGCTACTCTACCACTTAACCAGGACGGCGAGATGAGTTACGGTAACCCATCCAAGTGATGGACTCGCCCGGCCGTGCTTAACTTCGCCGATCGAGCCCAGTCACTGAAACCGGTACCGTACCTCACCTCACAATGAGTGAGAATGAAAAGTAACCCTAGTTGGGTCAGACATAAGTTGCTTTAAGAGGAGATCGTTGGTTAGGTTATTTATGAAGGTTGTATCTGTTGATTGTTCCAATACATTGCTATTAAAGTCACCGAGTATTATCAAGTTACTATACCTGTTCGCATATAGGAACTGTATCATATTCTCCATTTCGACTAACTGTTCTTTTGCTTGAGAAGGAGGTCTATAAACCACACCAAGTGTCATCTTCTGCCATGCCCATGTTCTTGAGATGATATCTCAAGGGGCAATGGCCAGTTAGAAGGCATGTGATCAGCCTTAGGTCGGACTTTTCTAGTTCGACAAGCCTTGTAGCATTCTTTGTTGAATAGGTATAAACCTTTTCGCTTGTCTTTGGCCTGGAGTATTCCTCCAATAGGACTTCTTTTGTTCCTTTTCCCATTTTAGGACCTCCTCCGTTATGTGTCCTTTTGATAAAGTACGTTACAATTTACTTCAAGTATTTAAAGTACTTGATCACTACTTCAAGTAACTTAGGTACTGCAAGTAAGTTTACAACCAGTTGAAACCTGCAGAGACTGGTAAGAGCAGTTATTCGTTGTTGCTAAAAAGAGCATTTGCCCTTAGTTTGTATTAGACAGACATAGTGTGCGGGTAATAAACATGTAGTCCTACATTGAGAGTGTTGATATTATGTGTTAATGTGTTCAGGTACCGAAACTACAAGTTTGAGAAGGTGCTAACATTTTGAAAAGCATCAGTTTTAGCCCGTTTTTGGCCAAAAGTCCAATTTTTGGCCAAAAATCTGGAAAATGCAAGCAAAAAATGTTGGCATATGGTTTTCCAGCAATGAGCATTGACAACGAAAAGAAAGTGTTATACTATTACTACGTTCCAATTTTGGTCATAATTGATGTCGCCGGTACTGTCAATTGCACGGAGAAAAAATGTTGACATATATCGAATGTCGATGGGGCAATATACCCTCTTCAACTAGCACCAAGCCCCAAAGTGTTATACTCTATTTCACAATTGAATATTTTCTGGGGCGGCTAGCGCCAAAACGGGCAGGGAGGGAGGTCTGACTCACATAAGATAAAATACTCAGAAAAATATTTGCTAAGACATAACAGCAATGCCAACATGATATATCCCAGGCACCATATATCGAGCTATCTCCTAGACTATAATATTCAAGAAATTTTGTCAAATCTGAAAAATTATTTAAAAATTTTTACTTATAGTTATTTTAGAATACATTAATGAAATGGAATGTTATGTTTTTTAAGAGCAAAATTTTCTCATTTAATAAATAAATAAAACAACTTCAAAAAACTATCATTATTTAAATATACCCTAAATATAAAAATATGTCAATGTATAGAAATATTTACACATAAAGATTGGTTTAGATAAAAATAAAAATTTAAAATACTTCCAGTCTATCAGTGACAGTCAAACAGTAAGGTTGATTCTCTCCTGATCAGACAAATTTAGTAACATATTTTCAATTTTTATTAGTTAAAATAAGTGATGAAAGTAGTGGAAGCGAAATGGAAATTAGTGAAAGTGAAAAGGACACTTGGAAAACTGTGAAGAAGAAAAAAGATAAAAACAAAAGGCCTCTAGACTCCCCTCCAATTTTAAGAAAGAGGACAAAAATTATTTCAAGTGAAGAGATAAATACTATCATCATAGGAACTCCACAAAAAGATTCTAATACAAAGCCAGATAATCACAAGACAAAACACAACAAAAAATTACTCAGCTAAAATGAATGAGATAAAACAAAAACAGTATAATCATTTATTCTACATTAATACAACCACGACAACAAACAGGCTAGAAATGGCAGAGATATGGGAACATGAAAGACCCAACAACCATGACATAATATTAAAAACAACTAAAGGATTAATTTTTCTGAAACTAACACTCTGTCAAAATCCTCGTCAAAACCAACAACAGGCCAGCAATCTTTCTCTTGTGTTATTGCCGCAGTAGAGTTCGACATAAACGATGATCAGATTAGTGAAAATCTTAAAAAACTACACATAGAACACAGATACTGCAAAAGAATTATTTCAAAATCCACCAACAAACCATGCCATTATATAAGAATTATAACTTCATGTATTTCATCTTATGAAAAACTGTTAAACCTACAAATGTAGGCACTATCTTGTATATCCAAGCACTCCTCCACCACCAGCACCATTACCCTGTAATAAGTGCCTTGAATTCACACACACACATCTGAGAACTGTAATGCACCCCCAAAATGCAGTAAATGTGGTCAAAATCATAACACCAATAAATGTAAAACCAATCTACCTCCCAAATGTACGGCTTGTGGAGCAGAGGATCATCAAGCATGGTCATTTAAATGTACTAAACGACCTACCAAACCCATAGAAGGCGTACCAAATATACCAGTAAAATTATTAAATAAAAAATCCAGTGAAATTACAGATTCGACTAAAATACATGCACCTCTCACTGTACATGATTTAATCATAAATACTTACATACATAAATTAAATAAGCCAAAGAATACAAACAGAGATGAATTATTACTCAAATTAAGGAAACGATTTATTGCCGACTATAACATTGACACTACAGTTTCATTTATTTCTGGAAATAGAATTTATATTTTAATATTCGATATGAACTTTCCTGATCTACCTTCACCTACAGAACCTACACACGGAGAAAATAATGTGCAAGTTCTCATCGAAACTTAATATACTTTACACAAATGTAAACAGTTATATTCCTAAAAAACACATAATTAACCATGTAGTAGAATCCTATGATATATACTGTGCACTATTTGTTGAGTCTAAAACCAAATCTGATTCAAATACTAAATACCGAAACTCGCACATCCTGCAACAAAATGGAAACATACTTCAAAATAATGTTAGAGGAGGCAGTCTTGCTCAAATACACCCTAACCTTAAAATGAGAAGAGAAAATTCTCCACGAATAAATAATCCTCTTAATGAAACAGTACATTTTTTCATCCCTTTTCTAGACGATAATTTACATATATTTCTCGTATACATCCACCCAACATCTGGTATCGAAGAAACGATATTCACTAAGGCCATTCAGTACAAGTATGGGATTATTATTGGAGATTTTAATGTTAACGCAGCAAAAAGGAGGCAATTAAATAACTTTTTAAAAAATAGCAACTTTGTAAAAATACAGACATCACCCACCTTCATCATGCCCAACAATCCAGACTCAACACCAGACTTAGTGTTGCACACCAGGAACATCTCTAACAACATTGATGATATAGAATTAATACCAGACATAGGATCAGACCATCTCTCAATAAAAATTACATTTGATTTGAACAGAACCATTAATCCAGAAGAAACTACAATTAAATACAAATTCTCACAGTGCAATATCGAAAAAGTGAACAAAGAAATTAAAACGTATATAAACCATAATGAAAACAAACCCGTATCTCCTGAAGGTATTTCAAATTTCAATATTAAACTTCAAGAATCCATTTTATCAAACACACCTAAAATGAACACCCAGTATCATACACATGAATTACCACCATTTATTATAAAACTTATTAAAATAAAACGCAAGATGTATCGAGAGTATAAAAACAACAACACAGATATAAAATCAAACATTCTATTCCACCTTTGATAGAAAATGGTAAACAACATAATTCTGATGCAGATAAAGCCAACCTATTTACTACACATTTTGAAAAAACATATAAACAGGAAGACTCCCCTAATTTTAACCAACAACTGTATGAAGAAGTAAACGAATGGTATGACCAATATTTCAATCAAAATTTGGCACCTAGCAACCATCAATTAAATGAAGAAGAATATTTTCAGATATTAGCCGCACAGAAGAATACTTCGCCAAGATACGACAACGTTACTTGGACAATAGTGAAAAAACTTGATTATGAAATACATAGATATATTATAACTATTTTTGAATATTGCATAAACCACTGTTATTTTCCGGGTGACTGGAAAAAGGGACAAATAATAACAATTCCGACAACACAATTGCAAATAATTATCGACCAATAACACTTTTGCCAGTGCTTGGAAAACTTTTTGAAAAAATGATAAGAGCTAAAATTCAGGAATTAGTGCAGGACAATATACCAACATTTCAATTTGGATTTAAGGAAAAATGTGGAACAATTCATCCTTTGTCGATACTAACATCAAGTGTGCAAACTGCAAAACACAAAAACTTTAAAATCAGCAGCAATTTTTCTTGACATAAAAAAGGCGTTTGACAGTGTGTGGCACATCGGTCTCTTATATAAATTAAAACATTTACATATACCAGATTACTTAATTCATATAGTAAAGAATTTTCTTGAAAACAGAAAGCTTCACATAAAAGTAAACAACAATGTGTCTGAAAAATTCACCCCTGAACAAGGAATTCCACAAGGCGCACCACTTTCACCACTTCTTTATAATACATACTGCTCTGATATCCTTCACCAACAAAATCGAAATGACACTAATTCCTATATTCTACAATACGCAGATGATACAAGTAAGTACAAGTAGTACTTACACCCAAAATTTCAAGTACTACCTCGAAGTACTTGATACTTAAAGTATTCTGCTTTTTGAAAAGTAATTGATACAACAAGTACCCTAACTAACTATTTGGTACTTGATACTTGAAGTAGTTTAAATGAGTACTTTGCCCAGCTCTGAGTATAGGACAAATTACTCAGTAAGCAAAATTTCACCCCATTTAGGGAACAGATACGTAATTGCGTATGATTCATACGACCAATTGCAGACCTATGTTTCGAAACTTCAATTTTTGTGTGCCCACTATATGTGGGAAGTGAAGCACGGTGACACAGCGCATTCTAGGTAAAATTTCGGAATTCTGTCAGCGCATGTGCCTTTCCCTAAGGTTTTCTTAGCAACACATTGCCGAAACATTTCCCTATTTATGCCTGAAACAAATCCTACATAATTGTTTGACTAAAAAGTCACAGTGAACTGCTAATACACAAATAATATTACTCTTTTTTATATTTCTTGTTCTTTTTAAATTCACCTTGAAAAATTCTCTCACACGTCGTTGTCGCAAAGTATACACACCATGCACTTATTTCTTCCTAAATGGCTACACATAACAGAAATATATTATTAGCAATTAATAATAATAATTTATTCATCATAAAAAGTTAACACACTACAGGCATTTCAACTTATCTGACTAGTCAAGGTTACAAACAGTTTACAAATCATTAAATAAACAAATCATTCAAAGAAACATTAAAGCTTAATACAAACACATTATTGAAAATAGTTGAAAATACATTACTGATATTCCAAGAATTCATCCACTGAATAAAAACAATTTGATATAAGAAATTTATTTAATTTATTTTTGCAGACTTTCATACTGTCATTAGTTTTAAAAAAGTTTATTTTGTTGTAGCATTTTATTCCAGTGTAGTTGGGAGATTTTTGTCCTATATCGAGCCTTGAAAATGGTTGGTGCAATAATCGATTGCTTCTTGTGTTGTGAGAGTGTATCTCATGATTTCTCACAAAATTGTTTTCGTTTGCTCTAATGTGCAGGATAAGCTGTGAAATATATAAACATGGCAACGTTAATATGTTGAGTTTCTTGAAAATTGCCTTACAACTCGTTAAAGGATGAGCATTGACCATACATCTGAGTATCTTCTTTTGCATTATGAAAGCCCTTTTTATTGAGGCTGGTGATCCCCAAAAAATCAAAAAATACTGTAGAGTTGACTGTACTAGACCATAATACAAGGTTTTTAAAATAGTGATGGAGACAGTTTCCCTAAGGGTTCTGATAATGTAACAGATATTGCTAAGCTTAGCGCAAACATTTATATGAACTTCCCATGTAAGTTTAGTTTAGTTTAATTATGTGAGTAAGCTAGGCGTATTAACTTTGCTTAAGTTTTTCTCCCTCAATATCAGTCCAATTTACTTGCGGCGATACATTTTTCGTGTAGTTTTTTGATATACAAAAGATAGCAACAGGGGCCGTAAAAATAATATTGTATTTGGCAAAGATACTTATTAACAAGCTAATTTTACAAAAAAATAAAAAAGTTAATGTTAATACAAGTTGTAAAAGAACACATTATTCCTTTTTTAAGCCAGTATTAGCATACGGGACCAGAATTTCTTTCAGTCCTAGCTGCTGCATTTGGTGGGTGAAGTAAATATTGGTTTGCACTTTTCCTTTTTCAGGTTTTATGAATAAAATATTGCAATAAACATCACTGCGATAAGAAAATATCTAATATAATTTTTTATTTTTTTCCGCATAGTTTGGTACCGCAGGTTGCTTTGCATTTGTAGGAGGCGAATGATTTTCTGGTCATAAATAAATCCTAATTTGTCCTATACTTGATACTAAAAAAGTTATAAGGGTGTCTTCATTTTAAGTGAGTCGCACTGTATATTTAAGGAAATGTATAGATTACGACAAAATATTATGTTAGTAAATACGTCGAGTGTTGTAAAATAAAGATTGTCTTGTGACTGTGATTTAATAGTAAACTGCGGCAGACCATTTTGATAGAAACATTTCAGATACATAATTAATTTATTTATTATCGATTTTTGCTGGCAAATATCTCGCAAACTATAACACATAGGAAGAAAGTGAATATTGACATTCTTGTAGGAAATTTAATATAATCTAATTTTGCATAGAAACATCTTTCGCGTACGACGCATCGTTTCCGAGTTGAAGCGAAAAATCTAAAAAAAGGAACCTCCCCCCCCCCTCCCCTCTGAAGCGGCAGAGCTAGGGACGGGGACTTTTAGTATGTTTACCTTCTAACTATCCCAACACATTCCTGAAGAGGAAAATTCTGCCCCCTTCCATGTCCTCTATACGCATTCGTTGACTGGACTAATATTATTCTGTAAATGAATATTTATCCAACAGCTTAGTTTAACCCCTATTCACTTTTGCTTAAATTTTATTGTATTTATGTGTTATATATTTTTTCTCTATTAATTAACTAATTTTTTATTCACAAATTATATACAGTGTGACTCATTTCAAATGGAAACACCTTTTCTAACTCAGTTATTGGTCATCCAATTTCGACCAAATTTAGATCGGTATCAAAGATCTTTAATTTTTTTTTTTGAGAAAAACAAAACTTATTTCAGTCAGTGGCGTGCATTTTTATTAAGAAAAAAGGGTCGATTTTTCAAGAAATCAGATTAGGCATTTTTTTGTGGAAAAACTAATATAATATTATTGATCAGCATGCTGTAGAACCGCTATATCCAGAATTTAACATTTTGATTTTTGGTTTTCGAATTACGGTCCCCTTAAAATTACCTATTTTAAACATTAAATAATCAATAAATTGCTAACGAAATTTTTTTCGATTAATATATTTTTACTTTATTAACCAATCAAAACGTACATTTTCAAAAAAATCGACCAATAGGATTTGTTTAAAGTGAGAAAAACGGCTATCGATAAGTGGAAAAAATCGATAAAAATGTATGTTACTTTTTTCATAGTAGCCATGTGTCAAACTAAAAAAGTCATTGAAATGATTAAAATCTGACATTTCACATTTTCATCTTTATTTCTGTACACAAAATGAATGAGAAAAAGCGATTTGGTGATGTTTCACAAGAAAATATTAACGAAGCTATGAATGAATGAAAATCGCTCCACTTCGTGTCGCGATTTTTCCATGCCCTTAATTCTCGAATAATTTTCATGTGAAAACAGGTTTTTGTCCAAAAAAAATTTACCCGGTAAAAAATCGACCTCTTGTGTATTAATACCCGAAAAAAAGTCATTCTTTATTTTCTTTTTAAATTCTTTTTCCATTATCCTATATCATCGAAACTTTCAAATTTCGAAGGCCAAGAATTTTCATTGAAAAATTTTGGGTCATCAGACCTGTAAAAATTATTTGGGCATTAGGGATTACCGAATTTGAAAGTATCGATGATGAGGGGTGGTGGAAAAAATGAATTTAAAGAGAAAATAATGAATGACTTTCTTTCGAAACAAGATTTGTTACCAATTTATTGATTATTTAATGTTTAAAATAGGCAATTTTAAGTGGGCCGTAATTCGAAAAACAAAATCAAAATGTTGTTAAATTCTGAATACACCATGCTGATCAATAATATTGCATTAGTTTTTCAACAAAAAAATGCCTAATATGATTTCTCGAAAAATTGACCCTTCTTTTCTTAATAAAAGTGTACGCCATTAGTTTTTCAACAAAAAAATGCCTAATATGATTTCTCGAAAAATTGACCCTTCTTTTCTTAATAAAAGTGCACGCCACTGACTGAAATAAGTTTTGTTTTACTCAAAAAAGAAATATTAAAAATCTTTGATACCGATCTAAGTTTGGTTGAAATTGGATGATCAATAACTGTATTACGAAGGTGTTTCCATTTGAAATGGGTCACACTGTATATAGTTGAAGCAATCGTATTTGTGGGTGACGTTGACAGGCAAGGGGTGCAGAACGCAGAGTCGGATTTAACTATATTGTTCGCTCGTTTAATTTTCATAATGTTACATTTACAGTATCTCCCAAAGCACTGCTATGAATTGGTAACAAAACTTACTAAAATTATTTTCAAAAACACATTACCAAATAAGTAATTATCGAATTATATCTTCACCCCGACAGTATAAGCTCGACTACGGTGTCTAACTGCGACCCTGGATTAAATAACACACTCAAAGGTATACTCCCACAAGCCACGTCACGTAGCTGACATCGAATCACCAGTATCTTCTCTCTCACTTAATGTAAAAGTGGAATAAAGACGGGAGATCTAGTTGCCGCCTATTAGTTCCTCTCGTGGCTCACTATTAAGATTACTTCAACTATACACTATTCTCTTTGTATTTGACTCGTTCTATACCACCAGGTTAGTTTTAGAGTAGCGTGCACCGCTTAATATATTGGGACCACTATTTACAGTTAGTTAAAAGAATGCCATCTTTGCTTCCCTTACAACCTATACTGCCGTCCTTAGCATAAATGTGGTAAGTCCTTAAATGTTAAAACTGAGAAAATTAAGATTTTATACATTTGATTATGTCACGTTTATGTCAGTTTCAGCGTATTCTCTTATTTAATTTTCCATTTTTGTATCTACATAGTAATAAATAACATATTTATCAGCATTCATAAATTATATTTGTCGGCTCAAATTTTGCAAAAAAACTCAAAAAACGAACTTACCACGTTTTAGTGATGTAGGATGGCATACTTATTTTTTGGAATAATTCAATAAAAAAAGCAGATATCACTTTCTAAGCTAGTGTACACTTGTAGAATGATGCTTAGGATACATATTTGGCCTTATCTCAATTTTTGTAAAAATCGAGCTTAAACGTGGTAAACGTTTAAGCTAAGGATGGCAATATAGTACAATTTCTTGATTTAATACATTGTTTTAAAGAATTTTTTGATGCTCTACAAATTTTCTCTTGCATTTTTTTTGTAATTATATTTTTTGTGCTAATATTAATTGTGCTGAACTTAATGTATATTGAACAAAGAATTATTTATAATACATATTGTATACAAGGTGATTTACCATGACATGCGGGAAAGAAAATGGCGTCTAGTCATATGTGGGAAAGTTCATGCAAAATTTTAGAGTGATCCTTGGTAATTTAGTAATTTTTGTTGCATTAAAACTTGCAAAGATACGCTGCTGTTATAGTGTCTTCTGTGAGTCGGACAGACATGTCACTAATTTATAGCTAAAGGAGATTATGTCTCCCCCCCGTTTTCGAGGATGCTGAACACGATGGCGGCGCTTTAAACTCTTTCCGAGTTAACCCCACTCCCCAAACGACCAAAAACCACCCCCCAAAGGGGTTAAAATGGATACGGCGTCTCATACCGACTAAACCTGCGGCACCCCCGTATTCGAGGATGCTGAACACGATGGTGAAGCAAACTAACCCCTCAAAGGGGTAGTTTTTTGCCCTTTGAGGGGTTAGTTTGCTTCGGGGAGAAGATCCAGCATCACCATCATGTTCAGCATCCTCGAAAACGGGAGGTGACGCAGGTTTAGTCGGTATATATGAGACGGCGTATCTTCAATAAAAATTCTTGGCCTATGAAATTTGAAAGTACAGATGACTCTGGGTTGTAGAAAAAGTGAATTTAAATAGAAAATGAAGAATGACTTTTTTTTTCGAAATACAATTCGTTTAAAAGTTATTAATTATTTAATATTTGAAAAATATAATTTTAAGGGGCCGTGATTCGAAAATCATAAATCAAAATGTCTTCAAAATTTGGATGCTGATCAATAATATTACATTAGTCTTTCAATAAAAAACAACGGGCCTGCATTACACATACAGGCTTGCGTACCTGCAAGGTAAGTGACTTCATATTACTAGCCTCTACCTTGGCATCGTTTTTTAGCCTTGCTGCGTTCGGGTGATTTCTATTACGAATAATTGACAAAATTAAAATATTTATTACTAAAAAAAAATCTGATTTTGGTCTAATCTATAGTTTTAAGTAATATTAATGTATACTATTTTTTTTTGTGGACATTAGTCCAATAATTATAAAAATTTCCATCACAAAAAATGTTATCTGAGATTTTCCTTCAGTAACTGTTGGTTATATCACAAAATCACAAAAATCCGTTCTGGGGGGTGCCACAACCTCCCCCAAAAGACCACCCCTTTAGTGAAATAAGCCTTATTTTACTGATAACTCGTTAACCGTTGAATATATAAAAAAATTGCTCATCATAAAAAAGAAAGCTTGACTGATTTCCTAAAAAAAGTCCTATTGTAATTTTGTTGTATATGCCATGAAGAAAATCGATATTGAAAAAATTCCAAAATTTGTATTTTAATGCACGCGAATTTTCGTTTATTTGAAATTTTTTGCGCGCGGCCTATAGAAAAAATTGAATTGCTCAAAAACCATACAAGCTAGGAATAAAAATCAAAATGGGTTTTAAACTCTCTTGTGTTGCTATTTTTGTTGCCTATTGATATTTATTAGTATATAAAAATGACAATATAATATAGTTATCTCTTAATTTTTTGCGCCTCTTTAGCCGGAGACCGAGACCTTCGAAATATGCAAAATAAAAGTGGCCTATGCAACTCGCGAACACAAAAACTGAAGTCATATTCTTATGTAAAATGACCTGCCGAATTCGAATATGGAGGTCGCCATTTTATTTGGAATTGCGAAATCGGAAAAAATTGCACTTTTCTATGAAATTTCGCGAAAGTACAATATTTTATGTTTCTCATCCCATAATTTTGTTAATAACAATTAACTCGGCTTGAAAATTTGGATACATATATTTCGAAACACGATGCATCGATTGCCATACATAAAATTATACTAAAGATAAATTAACTGGTGGAAAAAAATATTTTCGCCCGAGTTCACATGAATTTTTCAGTAGCGACATTGGAAAAGTCTGTATCTGGGAAACTTTTTTATTATTGAAGATAGAGTACTAGTATAAGCGAGTGAAATTAGTTTAAGGTCTGAATTAATTTTTGAAAAACATAAAATCCTTGTTTACAACAGTTTGATGGTCATAAAAGTGTAATAAGCTTGAACACTGTACGCGCTGCATTAAGTTCTGGGTGCACCATGCACCAGACAGCGTAGAGAACATGAAATTACACAGTACGGCATTCGTTTCCAGATGTATTCTTAAAGTAATATTGATAATATTATACTGAGTAATAAAATTCTGCAGTAACACACAATAAATACATTTTTATTCGATATATACGCACTTGCCTTCGCATAAACAGCGTATGGAACAAAGTACATTTGCTTTAGCACAGAAACATGATTTGTTACAAATTAGGTGTTTGCACTTACAAAATGGTGTTATGTTTAGAAAATCTGGCTTCGCATTAATTGTCATCGTGATTGGCATTATGTTGCTGTCTGTCTTGTGCCATCCAAATTCAAAAAGGTTTGGTATTTTTGGCTGAACTAAATAGGCAGTTCTGTAAAAAAAATTGGTGGATGTCAGACTGTAAGTACAAGAAGAATTGGTCTGTCCGGCAACATCCTTCGTATCTGATGACAGATGTGCTCTCTTCTGGCACGTTCAATAATTTTATTATTTTTGCCGTTGACCAAACATAACTAGACAACTTTGAACCCCTTGTAATTATTATTAGTAATTTATCTCCGAAATGTTACTTTAATTTCTTGGAAATCTCATCTGAACTTGGATATGATTCAGTCAAATACATGTATTTAGTGGCTTATGTCATCATTGCCAATTCAGGGTATAGAGACCACTGTAGGCCTCTATTTATTTCACTGGGCATTATGCCGGTACCTTCTTTATATATTTATCTTAGTTTACTGGATATACACAAAAACTTAAATTCTTTTGAAAGGAATTCAAATTTTCATAATTACAGACTAGACAAGCCGATTTACTAAGGCCAGCTAGGCATCGACTGACAAGATCGTCTAAAAATTCGCCGCACCTCAGGCTATATAATTTTCTTCCAAATCCATTAAAATTATTGACCTATAGCCATTTTAAGGGCATATTGAAAAAATTATTTTTAATCCACGGTTTTTACTCTACCGACGAGTTCGTGGCGTTTTTGACAAACCCCGAAAACATTGCTGGTTTAGTGGCATCCATTTGATGTGGTACGCACTTCCTTGCTCCTTCAGTTTCTTGCTCTTGTTTGAACATGCAACAATAATGTTGCACGGCCACTTATTTTTATTTTGTATTTCGTTAATTTTGTATTTCTCTGTTCTCTTTTATTATTTTATTTTGTATTGTATAGGATACAAAAACATAATATAATGTGTTGATGTTTTTTTTACTTTTGTTAATGTTGTTCACTTATAGGTTTATGCCTATATTTTATATGTTATTTTTTATATTTTTTAATTGACGTGCCATATATATATGTTTTGTATTTTAATTGGTGAAATATCATTTATTGTATGTACTTATTGATATGTATGAAGAAGGTGACGAATTTGAGCTATTGTTAAAACTTCAGCATTTACCAATAAATTTTTTTCTAATTTTAATAAGGCTTGCAAAAACAGGTCTTTAAATTGAAGAATATTAGCTTTGTTTTGTTTCTTTGAAATATTAGTTTAAAAAAAAAATCTAATATACATAAATTGTGATATTTCAAATCATTTGCTGTCATGTCTACGCAACTGCCGCCGAATTCTTGAATTCTATATAGTATTTCCTCGTCATTTAACTCCTTATTAGCTTTCTGGAAAATTTCGATTTGCCGGTTAAATGACCCTACATACAGTTGCTTTCGGTTTCCTTTAATGTCGCGTTCTTTATTGACATTTTTTTAGTAGTGCCTTTATTGTCGGCATTTTTCATAGGAACATGTATCTTGATAGAAAATCCTCATATGCGATCTTCTACACTTGGCGTGATAAAGGGGATTCTTTAGGAAAAAAAAATTCCTTATTTTTCAAATGAGCTCCCAATGCCACTGATATACTGTCCGATTTAAATGACGGTGAGTATAATAGTTTTGTATAGTTTTCTTCTGTAACATTTTGAAGAGTTTCTGAATTTCCTGCCTGACACATAATACACTGATCAAAGTCACTGTTGACCACAGATAGAGCTAAAAAATTATATTTAGGAATGTGCACGTTTGCATTAAAAATTTCTCGCCCGATCTCTTCATGTTATACGGTGAATCATAAACCACTTGAAAATATTGAGAATATTATGTATTTTTTTTTAAAAACAACAATGATTACAATAATGTATAAAAAGTCCTTACTCACATAGAACATATTAAAATGAAAACTACCTGTTGCCTGATACGGTTGGGGATTGCGAGCCAGAGCACCGCGCGTATGATCCATGTTACACGGCCCTTTTTCTCACTTAATATACATTTTATGAAAAAACGCTCCAAATAAAAAACTTTCTCATTCCATTAGCTACAGCTTACTCGCTTACAGTATGCAGTTATTTTGAAAAATAAAAAAGTTTCCTCGATCCACACTTTATCGCTGTAAAGTATACAAAAGTGGTAACTCTTTCATTAATAATTATTTATTTTACAATCATATCAAAACAGATATTGTTTTTGCATACACTGTTGGAAAGCGAAAGGTTTGATTATTGCAGTACAAAAATATCAATTTTTTATGACAACGAATAACAGATCTAGAGAAGTGGGAACATGCGAAAATAGTGATTTCCGTAAAAATCATGAGAAAGTGGAATTTCTTCCAATTTCGCAATTCCGAAACAAATTGCGACCTCAAAAATATGTTTTGTTAGGTGTTTTTACATAAGAATCAACTGTCTGTTTTTGTATGTTCGAGAGTTGCATAGCATGTGTCGAATTCAGGGGTCTCGCTCTCCCCCTACTAACTATTCACAGGCCTATAAAAAATAACCAACTTTAATATAAGTTATAAATGCATCATCTTTTAGTTCAAGGTAGTACTTCAATGCAGAAAATGTTAGGATTAAAAATATTCACATTTACAAATTTATCAGCATGTTGAAGTTAGCCAAATTTTGGCCAATTTTTTATTGCTTCCTAAAAATAAAAAAAAGACTCAAACATCTTGAAAATTTAGCTCAAAAAATTATTCAATAAAATATAGGAAATTTAAAAGAGAGGAAAAACGGCCAAACTTTGGATTACCTATATGAAAATGGTTATATTGGCAAAATCAAAATAAAAAATTGGCAAAAATTTGGCTTCAACTTCAACATGCTGGTAAATTTGTAAATGTGGATATATTTATTCCTAACTTTTTCTGCATTGAAGTAAGACCTTGAACTAAAAGATAATGCATTTATAACTTATATTAAAGTCAGTTATTTTTTATGGGCCTGTGAATAGTTAGACGCAAAAAATTAAGAGATAACTATATTATATTGTTATTTTTATATACTAATAAGTATCAATAGCCATCAGAAATGGCAACACGAGAGTATTTTATATCCCCTTTAAAACTCATTTTGATTTTTCTTCCTAGCTTGTACGGTTTTCAAGCAATTCAATTTTTTCTATAGGCCGCGCGCAATAAATTTCAAATAAACAAAAATTCACGCACATTAAAAATACAAATTTTGGAAATTTCTTCAATATCGATTTTCTCAAAAACCATGGCATGGCATACACAACAAAATTACAATAGGACTTTTTTTTAGTAAATTAGTCAAGCTTTCTTTTTTATAATGAGCAATTTTTTTTATATCTTCAACGGTTATCGAGTTATCAATAAAATAAGGCTTTTTTCACCGAAGGGGTGGTTTTTTGGGGGTGTTGCGTCACCCCCCCAGAACGGATTTTTGTGGTTTTATGATGTATAACCCCTCCACTAACAGTTACTGAAGGAAAATCTCAGATAACATTTTTTGCGAGCTTCTGGTGTATTTTTTACTTTACAGACTGGAGTAATGCCTATTATACCCAAACAATTAACATACTTGCAAAACTGGGAAAAGTGCATCACTATGATGTTCAACAGTCCAAATATATGAAAACCGGCAAAGAATATTATATTCGTATCTAGTTGTATTTTTGTTATTTAAACTTGTTTATATTTTATAGCATATTATTTTGCAGAAATTGTGTCTCTCAACTCTATCTATTTGCTATCTAATGTGTTAGATATTGCTAATAAAACAAGTGAAAATTATGCAAGTAGGTATTTAATTGTAGAAAAATATGTACAAAATAGCGTATACAAATACAATACCCTAAAACTTAAATTAGTGTAATTCCTACTAAACAAAATTAGTGTAAAAAACACTACAAACATAACAAAATTCTAAATAATAAATTTGAACTTGGCGGTGTAAAAATGGTACTCACTAAAAACCTAATAATACACACACAAATCATACTATGCTCTCCAATTATATAGAGAAAGTTGAATTGTCGAGTAACATTTAAGTAAAAAAAGACAGCAAATATTATTTTCTTACTTGAAGCAATATGTTGTATATAAATTTCCATACATTACTAGAAGAGTATTAAGATATCTTCACCTACTTAAAAGTATGCTCTGACTTCTTGGTCAAATTTGCAGTCAGAGGTGTAAGGTGGATATCCTAGTTGGCGGTCCTTTAAAATATGATAAAATAATGCTTGTTATCTTTATATTACTAAGTACATAGTAAAGAATAGGGTGTTTTCCTTCCATATATAAAAATTCACTTCAAATGATTAATAGACAGTAAAATAAAAATATAAAAGCCTAAATGCATTTATATTAATTATATATCATGTTTTAATAACTATTTAATAAACAAAATCACTTAAAATTCCAAATATTTTTGGATATTTAAAACCAGAGATGGGTAAAGGAAACTTTCCATTCGAAAGTTTCTGGAACAAAATTTTGATAAAATAGTCCAGTCAATGAATGGTTTCTAGAAGGAAATGCCGAGATCACAATTTTTGACTTGAGGGCTGTGTTTGGACTATTTAGGTGGTAAACATACCAAAAGTCCTCGAACATAGGAGGTGGGGGGGATGCAGGGGGCACGAAGAAGGTCCCGGTTTTTGGTTTTTCGCTCATATCTCGAAAACGGTTAGCCCTAATCAAAAAGTGGCTATATGGAAAATTAGAGCTAACTAAATTTTCTACAATAATGTTTCTATTATTTTTTTTCGTATCTGTTATGATTCAGTAATGAATTGTAAATCTTTTGACTGTATTCTAACTTTATTATAAATTTATTGTAAATTGAATATAAATTTTAATAATCATCATAGAAAAAAATTTCTTATACAGATATCCGTTTCACAGCAGACTGAACTCAAATATCGAATAAAAAATGTCTTTGCGTCTGTAAGTGTATGTGTGCGTGTATACCGTTTCTTGTAAATACGATGACTTCTGTTAAACTTAAAATACTTAATTACAATTTGAAGCATATGTTAAACACCATATTACAATAATCCCTATTGAAATTGATCCATATCTGTAATACATGGTGATAACCAGAAGCCTACAATCCAAAATTCAGGGAAAGTGTCCTTTGGGAACTTTCGGAATATTCAAATATTTTACTGAAAACTTTCATTTTTATTAAAATTTCATTCCGGAAAACTTTCAAATGGAAAGTTTTCTTTACCCATCTCTGCATGATTTTCATCAAAATTTCGTTCCGGAAACTCCCGAAAATTTCCTGGAAACGTTTATTGGAAAGTTTCCTTTACCATCTCTGTTTAAAACTTTACCTAAGTGCTTGTGAAGTATCTTATATCAGTGACAGTTTGTTTACATGATACTATGAAAGAGAAATACGCTCTCACGCATACTTTCCTTTACCGCAGTCTCCGCTGTACCGTCACATTAGGGTCAACTAGTTCAGCGGTCAATTTTTATTTTAGATGTAAACTAAAATTACCTTGACAGAAGTGTTTAGAAGCTTATCCTTCGATGAAATAAGAAATTATGACTCTTTTGGACGGTCGAGACAAAATATTGAGCCAAAAATGTCAGAAAATTGTAAAATAATAGATACAATTATTTTCTCGTTTAACTCGCCCTAACTCAAAAACGGGACAACGAATTAATCTCAATTTTTTACCGTGTTATGACTCCATATCTAGTAACAAAATGTGTTAATATGGTCAAATTTTAATAAGTAAAGAAAATATGATTTTTTTTTCTAAGACCATGACGATAAACCGTGAAATTTTACAAGTTCGAATATGACAAGCGAGAAACTCTTTATCTTTCGAATTAGATACCAAGTATATTGAGGACGTATGAAGATACAGGATGCAGGTCACTTTTTTATTTGAAACTTTTTTCTAGGACTAACAGTTTTCGAGAAAATTGCAATTAAGTATACGGAATGCCCTCGCGGACGATACGGGGCAGAGAATGTGGTGTAAGAACAAATGGACCTATGTTAGTGTTGTTCAATGAAATCGAATTCAGAATATTCAGATTTTCTTGCAGGGTCAAAACGAATGAGATTTTTGAGCAAATCAATGGAGAGTCATTAAATATTTGTAATAATTACCACGAGAAAACACATAGTCCAGGACACTGATATGTCCCGGGCTATCGAATTAAGTCATACCGCGAAAACGCTATTTTGCAAATGCAAAATGTATTTTCATAATAGAAACATTAAAGAATCCGGCAATTTATCTCGAAATAACAGAATAAATATTTTTCATTCTTGACTGTTTGTCTATTTTCCTGAATAACGTTAGATAAAAGCACTGTTTCATAATTAGACTAATTAAAGTAGTATATTATTTACTACTACTATTTATTGTGATTAATTAAATGAATTAAAATTTGATTTTAAATAAAAACAAAATAAATAGCTTATAACCCGTTGAAAAATCATCAATGGAGCAAAAGATCATACTTGCTTGCATCAATTATTTTGGAGGTGTTTTCACCAACATTTAAACCCACAACGGCCTTGTTGCAAAATGAAAAGTGCTGACAAATGCAATCTTAGAATTCTATATTAAAAATTAAATTGTCTGCAAAGAGTGACCGCAAAAAAGGCCTGAAATTCGCCTGTTTTTGCATAGTAGATAGCGCCAAGGGAAAGAGCAAAATAAATCCTATAGGGCTCAAATTAAACTTTGAGAAATTTCAAGGTGAGCATATTTTTTACTTTTTTGAAAAAATGCAAAAATATCCCCTATTTAAGTGTAGAAAGTATTTAAAAAAGGCAGTATATAATGAATATTTTTAAAAATAAAACAACTGTTATTACTCAGATTTTATATTGTATGAATTTTACGGATTATATATAATTCTGTAGCATATTTCTTTCTCGGGATGCTTTTCTTATTATTTCAAGGGTTGGCAAGGTGGTGGTACAATTTCTTAGTACATGTGAGTTCGACTAGTCATAGCAATAATAATAGCGAAAATATCATATCGATTTTCAAGAGGTGGTTTTCTTGTAATTTAGTACAAGGGGTTGGATTGCCTAAACTCTTTCAAATACGCTACAGAGTTATATATAATCCGTAAATAATTCATACAGTATAAAATCTGAGTAATAAGAGTTGTTTTATTTTTTAAAATATTCATTATATTCTGCCATTTTTAAATATTTGAAGAGGTGATTTTTGAATTTTTTCAAAAAAGTAGAAAATATGCTCACCTTACAATTTCTCAAAGTTTAATTTGAGCCCTATAGGATTTATTTTGCTCTTTCCCTTGGCCTGCTATCTATTATGCAAAAACAGGCGAATTTTGCGGTCACTCTTTCAGCTTCTAGGTCTTATATTACGGTTTTCAACGTATTTTTAGGTAGACATTGGACACGGGGGCTCCATTTGAAAGTAACTAAAAGTGATGCTATGCGCACAGAAGGTCAAAAGCTGGTACTCGTACTGAGTGTATCATCTTATATTTCATAGTATCATGGTTTGTTTACATGTTATGTTGACATAATTGGGAGTAATACTTCAAATTATTAATACTACCTAACATAGCTTTTGCTCACTTATACTATATATTTTTCTTACTCGAAGTTGTTGAATAAAAAGATGTACTGCATATAAGTTGTGACGTCACAAACCTTTTTGATGGCAAATATTTCATTTGAATTTGGATCTGTTTTAGATGATTATAAAGCATGTTTTTTCACAAAAGCATCAGCTATGACAAACTTTCCTTGGGCATTAAAAAAATATATGAAAATAGCCTATTGAGATGAGTGACTGTTATACAGATAGATACACAAGTATTTAACCGGATCTGAACTTTTCTACCTGTGAAGGCTCAAAAGCTATACATCTAACCCAGATGCGTTTTTTAATAAAATAGTTTCCTTTATCTTTTCACAGTATTTTATAATTTTGGGCAGGTAATTGGCTAAAATTTTAATTTTTGTATTTTCCTTCCTTTCGGTATTATGTAGAAAATACAAAAGTGGTGTAGGTAAGTAATTAGGAGGCTCTTCACATTTCTGTTCATCTTATAATTGTAAACTTTTGACTCTACATTATAAAAGCTGTTAGCAAATTTTCTTTACAAAACTTCCCTTGTTACTAAAGGTAGTTAACCGGCCAATTACATATCATTGAAAAGCTTGGAATATAAACGTTTTTTAGATCAAGACCAACCTTGGTTTTACAGAGTTCAGACTTTAGGTAGCTAGAAAAATTCCCTGAATTTTCCAAGTTTTCCGTGACAAAAGAAATGTTTTTCCATGGCATATAACAATAATTATTTAAAATTAAATGCGGTTCTAAATCATTAATCATTTTTAGTGGAGTAGACAATTTAAATATAATTTAGAATAACAGTGGGAGCTCATAATTTATTTATTGTTTTCCATATTGTGACTCGAAATTCCCTGATTTTAACAAATTCTTTTAAATTCCCTGAGATTTACATGTTTTTTTTATGGTTCTTAAAATTCCCTGAATTTTCCATGTTCTTCAGGTTTTCCATAAAAGTCCAAACCCTGTTTTATTCAAATACGTGAAATTTGTTGCATAAACCAAGTTTATGTATAACTTAGAAAACATTTTTCTATAAATAACTCGAAAAAAAAAAGAGATAAAAATCGTCCATAGACAATTTGACTATTCTCAAAAATTTCAAAATAGCAAAACGAACTTTTGACACTGACAGTGTACACACCGATTTTTTATATTTAGTGTGTAAATGAAATTCACCACAAAATTGTGTACAGGGCCGTGGAGAAAATACGGGCCCGATGGTGAAAAAAATTTTTGATGGGCGGAGGGCAGAAATCAAGAAAAATGAGTGAAAAAAAAATTTTTGACGAACGAGAGGGAAAAATCCAAAATTTTTTTTAAAATATGCAAAGAAAAAATTATACAAATTTTCAATATTTCAAAACCGGGCACGGGGGAATTACCCCCGTACCCTCCCCTCTCGACCTGACCCTGTACAAATCATTAAGTTTTCCGATACATTTTAGTATAAATACAATAAAAACTTATGTTTCTTGAAAACTCGGGTAAAATATATGAAGTTAATAAAACCCAAACTATCATACAATTACTTGAAACTGGATAAAATGGCAAGTTTAAAAATTATTTAATTTAAAATGGCTTGGAAAGTATGATTTGTGTGTGAAATAGGTGCTAATATAAACTCTATTAGCGAGTGACAGATTCACGTGGTGGTGGACTACGATACTTGGCTCGGATGTGTAAATATTTGGAAGCACTAGCAGGCCTATCTGGGCTATCTCTGGACACAATTTTCACCTGGCAAGGGTCGTGGCGTAAAAGAAAGTGGTCGAGAGTGTCCCAGCCTCCTCCAACTCTAACCATCATGTGACGGCCTTTGAGAAGCTAGAAAAAAAAACACATTTTTAGCAGTGATATATTCGTAGTCAACAAGTTCAACAATTTCAATCAAATGCAAACTTTTTCTAGTTTTCTTCAATTTCAGTAATCTTGGTATACGAGGTGCAGCGGCTGAAAAACTAAACAGTGAAAAAGGGAGGGAAAGTTGTTAACCATGAAACTTCTTGTGCTAAACAAAACTAGTTTGAACTCCTCATCGGTTGGTTTGAGCTACACATTATTTGAAGTGAACGCTACCACGCAGACTTTCCAGAAACATGCCGAGCCTAATTTAATACTTCTTGTTAAATTAATACAAAAAATTCAATGGATAGTTGTCATTTTTTATCAGAAGTTTATAGAGGTGTTTGCATGTTATATATCCAAGTGTCAAGTAGCACAAAAGGTGTGTGAGAGTTGAGAAAAGTGGAATACAACATATCGACATATCGACCACTAGCAGAAATACCAAAAAGATCAATCTCTACATGACAAATGAGCATTATAATGATTGAATAAAGATCAACTTAGACAAAGAGAGTATGACTGGTTCAAGATTAGAAAAGTTTGTGTGAAAATGGTCTCTAAAATGCTCACTCCATGACAAAAGGAAAACAATTTACACATTTGCTAAGACATCTTAGAACAAATTCAACAGCAGTAAGCTTTAATTTAATGATGTATGTCAAAATGTGAATTTTATGGCAAAGTTAATCCTTTTCACTTTTCAATATCAGAAGTGTGATCATGATTAAATGGGTTTCTGAAGGTCAAACAGACAATCGGCAATACTACATTAACATCCATGGTGAGTTTATTAAAGATGAGCATGAGGAATGCCTGTCATATTTACCATCTGGCATAGTGTGACCTTTCCTAGTTCCCAAAAACCTTGTGTGGTGAGGGACCTGCGTTTGGTCTATGAAGGAAGTGAAAAAAAAAAAGATGCACCTGCCAAAGAAGCTGTCGACACTGCTTCGAACACGGCAGGGAACTCTATTGAAGTAGATAATGTTAAATTGTAACATTTTCACAATAAGTCAGTTGCACCAATATGATTTTAGAAACAGCCACACCTCTTATATATGCTTAGATATTAGTCATTTAAATTGATTCAGTTATTAATATCGATAGGATGAACACTGAACAGTTATCGAGCAGGTAAAATTTTCAAAATCTAAGTTTACGTTTAAAATTTCTAAGTTACTCACTCGTACGAAAACATTTTTCCCAGCTATATTATATTTCCCCTCTCCAACTTTCTTAACTTTTAACTTGTCACATTTCCCACTGGCACAATTGCAGTTTCTTTGCATCAGTCTTGCTGCAAGTTGTACTTTTCTGTCCAACTCAGTTGTTGGCGTGGGAGTATCTCCTCCACCTCCCGCTGAAGTAGGTCTTCTGGGTGTATCTACTATGTCCAAATCTGGATCCTCCCCACTACCTCTCGACCACTCCTCATCTTCCGTGTTGTCACTGGGCACTCCGTCGCTAGTGCCACTGGCTGCAACTGCTGGTAGGGAAGACAATGTGTTGTCTCCTGAACCACCTCGGTCGGGCAGTAAAATGACATGTGGGCCCGTGTTCCATCTGTCATATGATGATATTGCAGAAGCCGAACTACAAAGAATGAATTTTAATCAAACTGATGTTTTGCAATGGTAAATCAGAAATAGAACAATATTTAAAAAGATTAGATGTCTCATAAGCAAATGGACATAGAGCAACTACAGGTGATTATGTCAAATGATTTAACCTGACTTACATCTACACCAAGTTACACCCTTGAGAGGATACAGTCTTCCAAAAAATATGTCTTAAAATTTCATAGGACCTTTTCATTTATCCATTAATTTCCGAAAGTTTTATTTCAGTTTATGCAGAATTTAATATTGAATTGAAACTAATAATTTAAGCAATGTTTCAATTGCTTGATCTAAAAATAATTAAACATTCAATAGCAGTTTGCGTTTTTCTCAAAAACTATCAAAATAAATCTTATAGAAATGGGAAATTCCTAAGGAAAAGAAGTGTCGCAATCAAATTCTGCATAACGTGAAATAAAACTTTTTGTAAATTAATGGATGGTTGAAAATATGAATTATTAGGAGTAACTTTGATGAATAAAACCTGATACAATTAAAAAACAAAATGTTATAATGAACATATATGTCAAATTTTCGTTTTGGTTAAAGACTCTACACCACCAAAAATTTGTAAACTTCATTTTATTTCGCATGTTTTGTAACTGAAGAATCACGCATTACATGGAATGGCATACATTATTCCATAAAGTTCATGTGTGCTTGTGTAGATGTTGCAGAACTCACGTGCATTAGAACACATTTTTCCGTCAATGTTTGGGGTGGTATTTTTAATAACTCTCAGTTACTATTAGGTAATAGAAAATACACGATAGTGGCATGCACTACTGCTTTGAAGAAGAGAAATAAGTGATTTACTAAAAGTTCCTCTATAGAGTATAAACAATTTTTTAATTTTCTCATGAAACGGTTAATATTCATAATAGTTCTTATACAGTCTGGTAAATGATTGTAAAATTTAGTGCTATGGGATGCTGATATGTTCTTAACAAACCCTCATATCAAAGAATATCTGAAGAATAGATTCAAACTGATAATTTTTTTTTTTTTTTTGTAAATTTTACTGCACTTTAGTTAACAGTATTTTTGACAAAAACTGACCTACATGATTCCATGTTCTTTAAGTCAGATAAAACTTGACTACTATTTTTTACAGTATAAAAATGTTATATTAGAGGCACTGTCTCATGCTAAAATATTAGAGATAGGATGTGAATAGGCTAAGGAGTAATAACAGACATTAATTAGACATTGCATGAAGATTATCACTGTATTTTAGCTGAAGAATAGCAAAGTATGCACTGTTTAAATTTTTACTTACATGGTCTATTTGCAGATCCCAAGTAGGTATAAAACATTTATTACAACTTTAAGAATTTTCTTGTGTCTTTATACCGGGTGTAAACGAGATCACTTTCCGGCGCCATTTCTTAACGGTTCGAGATGAAACTAGGCACGTGTCACATGTTGCCAAAATGACATTTTTTGATACATCTGTTAAGTTTCTACGACGATTTTTAAATGGAACACCCTGTATGTTTTTGCATTTTTGGAATCTAGAGGTCATTCTGCATGTGACTGCTAATTTTATGACAGTTCCCGCCATTTTGAATCTTTTGCAGCTAATTTCAATTTTTAATCTAGTGTGCCATGTAGCCTCATCTCGATCCGTTCAAAAATAAAGAAATAGCGGCCGGAAAGTGATCTCATTGACACTCAATATGGGAGTGTATTCAACATTTTCTTCTTAAAGTTATATTAGCTTTTATTCATCAAAGCCATGGAGCTAATAGATCACCCTGCATATAGACTTGTAGAATTTTAGTTGCTATTTGTTTAAAATTCGCTCTATCCACTTTTGTTTTAGAAAAAGTAGTAAGCTTTGTATTTATACTATCATAGTTTGAAATGCGATGCTACAAATAAATAAGCTTTGAAAATCCCTACGTACATTGGAAAACAACTTCAAATACCACTAGTTCCAATTTTAATAAGTATCAAATTCATCCAAATCCACCATTATTACAATAACCTCTAAACCCAACATGCTATCCAACAGCTGTTTGCGATACTACTGACACGTTTTCTACAATAATAACCCCAGTCAGTCGCACTCTGAAAAATTTACTCAATAAAACACGTATAGACATAAACACTAGCTTTTGTTATGTTTAAATTGTTTTATTTAGGGATTTTTAAAAACAGCTATATCCGCATATTTTCAGTTTCAAAATAAGTTAAATCCAGAATATTTTTGTAGAAATATTGAAGAAACTTGTTTTAATTTATTTACCATGGTAGAATCATATCAATTACACAGGCACACAAAATAAAAAAGTGGTCTGTTTTTGGAACTCCATTGAGTATTTCGATGTGATGGACATAAATCAGGTGTCCGTTTAGCTCCATCCCACACCAATTTTTAGAAAATAACCTAAACAAAACATTAAAAAAACTCTATTAAAAAAAATTTGTTGGTGATGGAGCTAAACGGACACCTGACTTGTGCTCAGCACGTTGAAATATATGGAGTCCCAGAAACATACCACTTTTTTTATTTTCTGTGCTTGTGTATTATCTAACAAATGTTGCTATTACATGAAAAAAACAAATGTTAAATCACTCGAAGCAGTTTTTGTGATCTTATGACAAATTAGGCAAAATGGATTTAGCGAGTTTTGCAACTAGGCGACTTAATTGAAATAAAATTTTAATTTTCAGAACATTTACAGTGTAAAGAAGATAATTTATAACCTGCTATGTCTCATCTTCAAATCTGAGGGATCCAACCGGGGAGGTGAGGCTTGAAATTGCCAGGAGAGTAAAGAGCTAAGTCCTGAGTCACCAGAATTGTTCCTCTCTTCCTCGGCAATTTCCTTCTCTAGTTGAACCAAACCTGGAGGTTCGACCCCATATTTCGTAGCTATACGGGCAACCTCTAGAAGGCACAATATTACGTTCCTTGGTTGATTGTGTAAAACTGTAAAAACAAGTAATTATATTTCATAATTTATTGCATAATGCTACAGTTAAACAGATTTTTTCTTTGATATTTAAGATATTCACAGAACGAATGGCACATATGCACCTAGAGAATATTTCAAAAACTGTTAAGACATACAACAACTTGAAGATTATGGAATTACCTTGAATTTGAAATTAATCCCATCCAATATGGTGAAAAGTTGACCGAGATATGATTTCTTTTATGGTTTGGTGTTTTTTAACTGCTTTCTAAAAGTCAAATTTCAACGCCCGTTTTTCACGATTAACTGAAAAACTAATGAGGCTTTACAAACAAATTTCAAGGTAATTTAATTCCTTACACTTTAGCTCTTACCCCCTACGACAAAAATTGTTATGTTGTTCTGTCTATTTGTTGTTAAAAAAGTGCGTTTTTATGAAAATCGAAATTGCAAATTTATTCCTTTATATTGCATACTGACAAAATAGTTCAATATACTTTTTTGTAGCATTTGAAATAATAAATCAAACGGCATATATTATTTTCCTCGAAAATAATTTATAATTTAAAAAAATCAAAACGTTTGGAAAAGAACGTGTTTTTATCCGAATTTCTTATAAAAACAACCATCTGAACAAACAAAATATTGCAAATTTCTATTGCGAAATAAAGTTTATTCAATTATCTTTCAAATGGAACCGTGTTCATTTATCTTAATTACCTGCATCTTCTGTGGCCACTTGAATCTGGTAAAAATTATGGGAAAAAAACGAAATTTTATAATTGTTGCCAAAAACTATTTTGTAAGACGTACAAAAAAAAGTTGTAATCTTTTTAAGTATACCGTTGCAGCTAAACGATCAAGGATGGATTTCATTTTTTACCATTTAGTTTTTTGCCACAAGAGTTTGAAAATTCTGTTTTTTGGAACAGTTTAGGTGATTCTGGCACGACTTTAGACGAAATAACTAGCTATTTAAAGTAGGAGGCATTTTCTTGTCCATTTTTGATCCAATATACTTTTCACTCTAGATATTGCGAAAATAATTTAGGTACATAATTTTTTCTTGAAGACACTTAGATATAAAATATGTATTTATTAATAATTATAGGAATTTGCTTGATTTTAGTCAGGGCTGGCTCTAGGGGGGGGGGCGAAGTGGGCGGCAAATTCTTCAAATCCACAGTTACCAAAAAATATAAAAAAAGCTAGAAAACAATTTTCACTAATATAATAATAGTAATGTTAACTTTATATAAATAATTTGTTATTTGTTTTTTTTGTATATAAAGTAGGTTACATACAGACATTCTGTTTCTTATATGTGATTTTATTTCTTGTCTAATTTCTGTGGTGTGGTATTTTTTTTAAGTTTCAATATGGTTAATTTTTTCAATTATTTTATTTTACCCTTTTAAATACAGTAATCATATTGCTGAAAATCCAAAAATTGCTGTAAACCTTATAACTGAAAAAACAAACCATCAAGAATATTCAGTAGGTGACTCTTAAAATGTTATAAAAAATAACGGACTGAAAAGATAGCGTCAGGCGGGGTAAAAATGAGACAGACAGGTAGCGGGGTAAATAAAAGACAAGGTGATATCCAACCCAGATTGAAATAAATTAAACTTAATTTTTTGTTCAAGTTTGTTTTGTACTTTCAGAACTGTTTTATGTTATCCAATCAGGTCCTATGCCTACTGTTATTCAGTAAACTCATTAATTCACTTTTAAAAATTTTTGAACGTACCTTAGTACTTTTTTGGGGATTTTATAGTTTCTCTATTTGCACTGTCCCTATTTGGCAGACGTCAACTAGATGTGTCATACTTCACATTTTGTGATCAAGTTTATTAATCTGCTAGTTTTAAATCATCAAAAATTTGATTTTAACGAAAAAATTAAAAGCGGGGTAAAAAAGAGACTAAAGAGACCAAATGGGCAGACTGAAGCAGGCACATTTCAGCTTCCTAATTTAGGAGAAGCTAGCCCTTCTGCAAGTCCCTTCTTGTTTAGTAAAAAAAATCTGAATAAATTACATATAGAAGAGACAATCCTCCTCTATCTTATTTTTGCACTTCCATTTGTAAGACGTCAATAAGAATGGGAATAAATCATGTGTCTTTCATTTGCCCTCCACTGTCTTTTTTTTACCCCACTTGGAGCGTAAAAATGAGACACTGTTTATTTTTGTTTAAAAATTTAACGGTACTTTTTAGTAAAAAAATATATAGAAATAGAAAACTATGTTTCTGCCATATTTACATATGATACCAATTTTTCATTAAATGTGACTCGATTCTAAGCAACCTAAAAATTGAAAGATGTCATTTTGTCTCATTTTTACCCCGCCTGACCTTAATGTTATTCATGTAAGAGAGGCGCGGCAAAATGAAACTGTGCCCGGGGCGGCAAAATACCTGGAGCCAGCCCTGATTTTAGTCTAAATTTCAGCTATATTTGAGCAGCCAATTCTTTAATTTTAGATTTTCTGGTAATCACAGACCTCAAAAACCCCTAGTAGGCCAGTCGGAATAGATGGAAAAAGGATCATTTTACGAAATGTCGTTTACCCGCAATTTAATTTTTTAAGTATAGTTTGGGATGTCCAAAAACATATGCCAACTATACGCACGCGTAACAGGTGGGGAAACACACTTTGAAATTCAAAACTCGCAATTACAATATTATAACTTGTAAATGAAGCATTGTTCGAAAATATATCAAGAGACAGAACAGTTGAGAAAATTGATTTTGAACATTTTATTATTCCTGACATTTTCCCAGAAAATTCTTCGTTTAAGAGCTACAGAAGAAAGAACAATGCTACTTTTTTTATCTTTTGATTTTTTACTTCCACATCCAGTGGAAGTATAGTAACGACAAAAAAATTTAAAAAAAAAAAATTGTTCAAAAGGGCTTAGAATGTTATGAAACGTCGAGATTTTAAGTTTGAGCGAAAAAAAAATTCTGTCTGTCGGTCCGTCTGTAACTTTTTTTGTACGCACGTTTACTCTAGAACCGTTTAAGATATTGACTTGAAATTTGGTACACATGTATTTTAACAAGATCTGGAACTAGATTATATTTTCATCTTGTTCCGTCAAAGGGTTAAGGGATAAATTGGGGGCAATTTGGGGTAAATCAAGCAGGTAAGAGTCCATAAAATTTGTATTTAGTATATACAAGAGAAGCTAAGGTCTCAAAAAAAATTTTGGCAATAGCCACCCCCATTACCACTCCATTATTAAAGGGGATGAAAATGTGATTTAGTGTGTATATAAGTACCAGAAACCTCAAAATATTTTTTTTACTTCATCCACCCCCACTACCACCCCCCTATCACCACCCCCACCCCACTACCGATGTGGGGTATCGTTTTATGGGTTTTTGGGGTAGAGGATTTCAAATGTCATATTATTAAAGTTCCATAAACAATTATTTCCACATACAAATTTTTTCGTTGTGAGTGACTTGGATAGAAAATCTGGATGTGGAAGTAGTGATTCCTTGGGCAGCGGTTTCTTTTTTATAATTTGATTCTCTATCAGATTATGTTTTTTTTGCAACAACTCCTAAGAAGGGGTGGGAACCACCCCTAACCAAGAAGCAGGAAAAACGACAATATAGATTCTTATGTACATACTTTATGAAGCATGTTGAAGAAAGAAATCTGGAAATTCATTACATCGTTTTCGGGCTGAGATTTAAAAGCTTCACTTACTGTACTATGGTCTATAGGTGAATATTTTCAAGTCAAAATAATCGAGATTTTTCGAGTTACGTTCAAAATCATTTATCATAACAAAACGTATTTTTTGGAAGTTTAAAATTAAAATAAAGTAGCCGGCAAAAAATGTGGTTGAAAGCTTCATTTATTAGGGATTGCAATTTACCGGAAGTTTTAATAACCGGTAAATCGGTAAATAAAAATGTAAATAACCGGTTAACCGGTATTTACCGGTAATTTTTAGAATGGATGATTAGGATGGCGAAAATGGCAATTGTCTTTTTCCATATACAAAATTATCTAAATTTAACAAAAAACATTTTTATATACGTACTTATATGTGATATAATGAACAAACAAAAGGTTTTTTATCAACAGTAAAATCACAAGAGCTTTTTTTTATTGGTTAAATTTCTCTTTGTAATGAAATAATTTTGCCAATCAGTGATTTTATAAGAAGAACTGACATGAAAAAATCGCGAGACCGGAGGTCGAATGATTTTGTCAAATGTCAGTTTTTCGAGCAAAATTACTGATTGGTAAAATTTTGAGTTAAAAAGAAATTTATTCATAGAAGAAAAGCTCGAGTATTTTTTGGCAAGGTAAATTAACGACAGAATATGAATGTGAACGAACAACAATAATTTATTAAAAATAATTATAATTTTCCCAAAACGACTCATATCGTACAGTATAGTTTCCACAATACTTAAAAATTATAGCTGACAGTACAGATTTCAAAGTCACGTGCGACTACTAGGTGTACTCTGCTTTTGAGGAACAGGCATTTTTACCGGTGATAAAAAACGATGCACCTTTTTTATCGCTGTCAAAGTGACAAAAATGTGACTTTTTTATATAGGAGTTAATTTATCAAAAAGAAAAAATATAAATGAAATAAATTTAAATAACTAATTATTCTGGAAATAACAAAAATATCCACTTAAATAACAAAAATTATAAACATAAACTCAAATAGGGCATTTACTGAATACCTAATCTAAAAATACAATATTTTTAGTCGTCTGATATTTGTGCATAGAATACCACCAGCTGAAAATGCCCCTCCTCAATCGATATTGGTGGGTCGATAAGTTAATAAGAATTGGTAATAACATACTTCTAAATGTATTCCACTGATATTCGCGGCAGTGAAATATTCAATTTTCTGTCGTAAGATATTGTCAATGTCTCTCTTGTATTTCTTAGGGCTTGATGTTTGGAGTTTACTTTTTATAATATTATTTATTTATTGTTAAAAGTGCTCGGTGTTGGGACAGTCACTCTGTATTTAGTGAATACTAGTCAGTGACATAAATAGAAACGTTGAATACGTGACATATCGTAAGTTCAGAATTTACCGAAATAACCGGTAAAAAATTAAAATTACCGGTAATTATCGTCATGTGTTTTTTGTCCTAATAACCTGTTAACCGGTTAACCGGTAATGCAATCCCTATCATTTATGATTATAGAAGACCATTAAAAAGTTATTATGTCATGTCCAATAAGTTTTAAACCAGAATCAATTTTCTTATATGTACAAAGAAATAAAATTCGTTTCAAGAAATAATAAGTTTGAAATAAATAAATTTGTTTACAACAATCTTTTTAATTTACTAAACAAAAATGTTGGTTTTACATAAAGAATTAATTTCTTGAGAGAAAAGTATGAGAAAATAGACTCTTGATTCGAAATTTATTTCTGTGTAATAACTTTCTTCTTTCGTAAGTGCACACCTACTAAATGTTAGAATACTCAAATTATATAAGATAACTAGCTGACCCAGCAAAAGTTGTTTTGCCATATAAATTATAAATTTTTGTCCAAAAAATAAAAAGAAAATTTCTGGATAGGGCCACCCTTATCACCTAGGGGTATAAAAAATAGCCTACGACCTATTCTCAGACCTACCAAATATACACCAAAAATTTCATAAAAATCGGTCAAGCCGTTTCGGAGGAGTTCGATAACAAACACTATGACACGAGATTTTTATATATTAGATGTGGTAAAAATATATAATATACAAAACCTGAGGGTGCATTTTGAAATAATGTTAATACTTCAAACGTCCTGAAAAAACTTAAACGAAATGGCTCTTTCATGTCATCATGTTTATCATAAGGATACAGTAAATCCAGAAAGGTATACTTAAACAAGAATACGTTTTCTAAATTATATGGAATCCTAAAGAAACTTTTTTTTGTTGGCTAGTTTATCAAACCCAAATAATTGCAATAAGTCTAAAGAATGACTTAGATGATTTTTTCATGTGAATTTTATATGTTGTGTCGATGTACAATGTAGTCACGCGAACGTTAGAACTTCATTTAACTTCGTAATTTTTGGAGTTACGTAAAAAAGTGCAAAAATAGAAGTTATAAGAAATCACATGTATTTTCCAAAAATCATTTCAGAAAAACAATTGAAAGTCGAATTTCGGAGATTTGAATTTTACTTTTGTATATTTTTACACCATCTGAAAGGCCATAAGAGCACATTTTTAATGATATATAAAATATAGTATTTTTCTTAAAAACTACCCGATATTTTACATTTTTTTACCATTAAGTCATGGTAGTCCGAAAAATATATATCAATCATTGAAATTCTCCATTTTATTTAAAAAAAAGTGAAAGGACCCCGCACATTTTCTTATATAAAATGGCTCAGTGAAATTTTCTGAATTTTTAGTATGTTATAAATTGAGATCTCCTGATTAAAACTATAAAGGTTATGACTAGTTTTTGAGGTTAAAGTTAAAGTTAAAAAATTGCTTTTTTCATAAAACATGTTTGTGACAATTTAAGGATTCGATTGCAATGAAAAAAATGAGCCAATGTAGAAGTCACTGCGATGAATAGGACTGGAGATATGAGCGAATTATTTATAATTATAATTATTTTGCAATAATGCATCATCATTCAAATGCAGAGTCGGAAAAAAACAGTTTTTTTTTTCAGTGCTTTAAATGGTATGTTTACAACGGTTTAAAACGTTTAAAACTTAATTCAACTAAAATTAAATGGTGCCAAGTTACTGTGCCTGCTAATACTATTTGATGCCAGATGGCGCTCTTAAACGGATTTTACAGCACTCTACAAATAAAATGGTCGGTTTAGTGCATGTGATCACTGACCATTTGACTCATATGAGTAAGACTACAGACGCTATTTTTTGTGAGTATGTTTACTGTTTATATGGGAATTATTTATCGTCTGCACTTTTCCTGCTTTTCCACAAACTCCAAAATAATACAATTGTTTAAAACATCACACTGTGTTTTAAATAGTTGTTTAAAACATCGCCTTGTGTATTAAATATGTTTGTTGTATGTTAAATATTTGTTTAAAACACAGTGTGATTTTTTAAATATGTTTTAAACATTTTGTTTAAACACGCCAACCCTGTTCAAATGTGGTCTTAAAAAACTACTAGCAGTATAGTCAGTTATACCTGAGGGTGTAGAAAGGAATTACTGTATATTTAATACATATATGCAAACCTTAAGAAACCAGTCAGCAGTTGTGAATTGACTATAGGTATTTTCATGTATAAAATTTTTAGGGAAGAATTCTTCTTTAAACCAGATGATATTTAAATATTAAAAACATGCTTAACAAGTCTTACCTAAGTCGTCACTTTCAAATAAAAGATTTTCATGAACGCCTAGAGTTCTGCAGAATTTTATGAAATTTTCCATGTTATCTCGAGAAAAAAAACTTCTTCTCATAGCTTTTTCGAAACATTTTCCTCTCACTGTAGGGACGGGCTGAAAAGTAAGTTAATTAAATTTTAATCTCGTTTTCCTTTCTGCATACACAGTGTAAAAAGACATTTCGAAAATTTTCAATTTTCACTTTTTCATGGATCACTAACGCCGGCATCTACACTAGTTTGCATGAACTAATAAAATGGGCACGTGATGTTATGAGCGAATAAACATTTGCAATTTCTACAGTGCCCGCCAAAAAGTCTGCACCACATGGAAAACTCTGTTGTCATTGATTTTCTGAAAAATTTCATTTTTAATAACTGCACAAATTTGTCGCCCGTACCGCAAAGTGGCATAACTCAGAAATTGCTAAAAATGAGGAGGTTAGGCCTGCCAAAGGAGTTAACTTGGAGTATTCTAAATTGTGGCAAATAGGCATATCTGTATTCGCAATAGTTTTCGTTGAATTGATGTAGGATCCACAGACCTATCTCAAATAACTTAAAAATATATTACGGCAAAGAGGCGGAACGTAAAATAGGTCTGTTTGCAACAACTACTATGATTTCTGAAGATGAAGATGAAGATATCTTTACTACGCAAGTCTATGCAAAGGGGCATTATTTGTAATTCACTCGAATGTAAGATAACCTCAATGTCTCAGTGTCATTTTAAATTACTCTCTCAAAATTTGAAGATATTGACTGTACGTCAAGATGACTTGGGAAATGACTTAAATTGGACACAAATGATCGAATTTCGAGTAATCAGAGAGCAACTGACAAAACTGTATTTTAAAACAAGCCATTTAGAAGCAAATTATAGCTCCATAACGTTGAAGAGGCATGTATTACATTTTTGCAGGGGCCAGTGGCACCATTAAATTACAGTCCAATCAAGCTCTCAAAAAAAAAAAAAAAAATACAGATTTCATGGCACTTTGTAGTGGAGATAAACCTCCAATAAAGCTACAGGAATACAAGCAGTATTGCCGTTCTCTGCCAAGTATAAATTAAGTTGTCTTAATTAATATTAATTTATTTTGTTTGAATACATTCAGTAAATAAAAAAAAATGTTGTAAAAGAAGGTTAAATTTAAATAAATTTTGTATTTTGTAAGTATAAATAAATGTTTTAAGTACAATGAAATATTTTTGTAAATACCAAATGAAATATAACATTAATTAATTATATCTTTGTTCATCGGGGGAGTATCTCAAATGTTCTTAAAACAGGAATATACTTTTGGTATTGCATAAGGGCGTATACTCGGGCGTATCTCAATAAAAAAAAAAAAATCCTACCACCGACTTTCAGATCATGGTATAAAATCTAAGACTTATTGATGCTCTGCTACAGTTTGCAGTTGAAATTGGAATAAATAGTTGCATTAACTTTTTCCCACAATGCAAAACATATTCAGCGAATCATTAAAATTGCTCTACTGTAAAATGTTGAAAAATGAGATAAGCCCGTTTGCGATACGGGCGACGAAATGTGTGTAAGACCTGGCTGAAAATTAATTTTTTTGAAATTGTCTCAAGAGTAAATCTATCTTTATTTTTTAAGATATCGAAAAATGTTATTTAAGGCTAGGATTCTGCAGAGTGAGAGGGAAATATGCTTTTATTTTCGATTTATTGTAAATATTTAAAAAACTACATATAGTATAATCTTAAAACTGCTTTAGATACTTGCTATTGATCTAACGAATGCAACTATATATATTTTTTATTATAAATTTCTGTTGTATTTAAATATCGTAGTTTATCAATGAAAACAGTGCCTAATTTCATTATTAAAGTATGGCATTTGCCTATATACAAAATTAATGATAAAAACTATATATGGATGTATTCCTTAGAGCAATGGGAAGTATCTGAAATTATTTTAAAGATTATACAATTTATGATTTTTTAAATATTTATAATAAACCAAAAATAAACGCATACTTCCCTCTCACTCTGCAAAATCCTAGCCTTAAAGAAGTTGCTTATAAGTTATGTCCAGATATCATTTGGTTGTTCTATTTTAAAAATAAAATTTTCCTTTTTTTTACGCATAATTACTGAAGTATGTTTTTAAATATTTTTCTGTTATTAATAATTCTCTTTATTTAATAGTTTTAGCCTAAGTAACGGATTAAAATCAACTTTGAAGAACTTTTAACAGAACTTTTTTTGACCAAATAAATATTTTTAGAAAAAAATGCTAATTCTCTTTTTTCTAATCCTAACTTTTTGAAATTCTTTAATACAAATCGCTTAAAAAGACTTTCATTTAGTAGTTTGTATTAAAAACGTTTAAAAAAGTTAACATTAGAAAACAGGGAACACGCACCAAGAAATTCACCACTTTTTTCCTGAAATATTTATTTGGTCAAAAAAAGTTCAATAATTAATTTCTCGGTCGAGCATAGGTTTTCTATAAATACTATTACTTTGTTCTATTGTTTATACATTAGGGTAGTGCGATATTTTGGAAAATCGAAATGCCTGTGAGTGGAATTGATAAAGACGATTTTTTACTTTTTGATGATCGCTAATCGATTTTTTCTATTAGAATGAAAACCTTGTCTTTATATGTAGTAAGTTTTCAGGCATTTTCAGTTCTTTAAAAAAATGGCAAGTCTATTAGTAAGTTTTCAGCAGACAGGCATATCCGGTTTTTGAAATAACCTGCATCACTCGGTTAACGCCAATGAGTATTCGAGTGAAAAGAAAACCTAATGGTAAACAGTCATTGAATTATAACTATTACTTTCTGGAATTGCGTAAGGTTTTATATTTCGCAGTGTTGCGTGCGCCGCGCCATGTAGAGTTATACTGAATGGATATTCAAAAATATAAGAGAGGAACACTCAACAGAAACAGCTACCATCGACCTTATTCAATATGTAAATGAAAAACTTGACAAAAATGAAAAAGTAATATGTATTTTCTTCGACTTAAGCCGCGCATTTGACACGGTGGAACCGAAATTCGTAGAACAAAAAATAAAGGCACTAGGCATTCGTGAACCGATAAGTAAATGGATTTTGTCATATTTAACAAACAGAAAGTTTATGGTAAAAGTGGAAAATATCACCTCTAACGAATTTGAAATAGACATTGGCACTCCTCAAGGGGGAGTATTAGGTCCATTAATTTTTCTCCTATATGTAAACGATCTGCCTTCCCACATTGAAGAGGGTAAACTATTCATGTACGCAGATGATTCGACATTAGTTTTATCGGACTCAAACGCCCAAAAACTTGAAGAGAAAGCTAATAATGCAATAAAAAAATTTAACAATCGCTGCAGAGAAAATAGACTTATTATTAACTACGGAAAAACTGCATGTATGCAGTTCCATACTAAACTAAGACCTCCAGACAATTATCTCTTAAATATTAACGGGGAACCGCTACACTTCACAAATAGCACGACTTTTCTAGGAGTTATTATAGATAAGCATCTAGACTGGACAGAAAACATAGACAAAATATGCGAAAGGCTGAATAAATCATATTTTGCTATACTAACATTAAAAAATAGTCTACACAAAAAACTATTGACAACCGTATATTACGCTCTAGTCTACCCTATTATTAGCTATAATATTATTGCTTGGGGACAATCGTCATCATGTAACAGAATTCTTATACACCAAAAGAGAATAATGAGAATGATGTTTAATATACCCTACAGACAAACCTGTAGAGATGCATTCAAACAAAATAAAATATTAACCGTCACAATAAAATATTAACCGTCACTTCCATATTGAACTTATTGACCTTCGTCTATAAAAACAGATACTCATTTAAAAAGCAGGAAGATAATCATAATTACCTTACTAGAGAAAGAAAAAACTACCAGATACAAAAACACTCACACATTTTTTTCGAAAGATCGCCAAAATACGCTGGAATCCACTATTATAATATGCTCCCTGAAGAAATAAAGAACGCAACTTCGATTATACAATTTAAAAATAAACTGAAAAAAAATTCTTACAATTAATACGATATATACATTGGACGAATTCAAAGCCGTTGTACAAAGTACTTAGGTTACAAATATTTTTTCTGTTTTCATTAGTGTTTGATTACGTCAAAATTATTTACTTAGTGTAGTATTGTATTTGTGTTATTTATCAAACATTATTATATATACTATATTGTATTACTATGTCTTTTATACACATATATATATCGTAACTGTAACTTATAGTGACAATACTCATGCAAAACATTTTTGTAAACGAGTGCTGATAATAAATAAATAAATAAATAAATAAATAAAAATAAATAAATAAAAATAAATAAATAAATAAATAAATAACAGGTAGGAACAGTATACTAGTTATGTACTATTAGTATACTATTACTATAAAAGTTCTTTGGTTTCGGACTTAAAGGGGTCTACACACGATCCAGCGGCAGGGAGCCAGCCTTGTCGGTACGCTTTGAAGGTAATTGGAATTCCAGCGGACCAGTTCACTTTTACGAATGATCGTGTGTAGACCCCTTAACGGTTCTGTCTTCGACAAGCAGTGGCTTGCACCACATTGACTTTTAAGCATTGTGCCTATGAGAATTATTGTTCAGGAGGCCAAGACTTATAACACACTAAAATTCGGTGCCATTTAACCGAGGGCCATTTTCCTATCACTCCGTGACTATTTCCAAAATACCAGAGCGCAAGTGCATATGTGTCATCCCTCACCACCGTGACTGGTTCATTAACGCCTTGTGAAAAACAGTACGTCAATTACACAGGTCTACAAAAAGAGGTTTAATCTAACTTTTTTCGAAGTATTTTGTCCAAAATAGGCTTCAGGCCTATTTTGGACAAAAAAATTTTCTACCGTTCCAGTTTTTCTCTACAACCCTTTTCATCCCCTAAAAAGGCAAAAAAAGGTCTTGTCCTAAGGTTCTCATCTAACCTTTCAGAAGTAATTGACCCGATAGAAAAATTTTATCCAAAATTGGCTTCAGCGCGTCAAAATACTTCAAAAAGTTAGGTCAGAACCTTCAGACAAAACATGTTTTTTGCCCTTTTTTGGGGGATAAAAGAGGTGGGTAGAAAAAAAATTTTTGCCCAAAATTGGCTTCAACGCGTCAAAATACTTTAGAAAAGTTAGATCAGAACCTTAGGACAAGCAAGACCTCATTTTTGCCTTTTTATGGGGATAAAAGGGGGGTGGTAGAGGGAAACTGACACAATTGAAATTTTTTTGTCCAAAATTGGCTTCAGCGGATCAAAATACTTCAGAAAAGTTAGATCTTTAGGACAAGACCAATTTTTTTTGCCCTTTTTCGGGGATAAGAGGTAGAGAAAAAGTGACCCGGTAGAAATTTTTTTTGTGCAAAATTGGCTTCAGCGCATCAAAATACTTCAGAAAAGTTGGATTAGAACCTTAGGACAAGACCTTTTTTTTTTGTAGGCCTGTTATATCATCGTTCGTGCATCCTTTAGTTTGTCTTAATTCATACATCCGTTATTGTATACATTTTTGTATAAAAATTCTATTAAACATGATAAACTTTGTCGATTGTCCTATTTTCCGAGTACCTAGGGAGCTAGGTTGTATTATACAGGGTATTCCTTAATGCCGTGCTAATATTTGAGGGTGTCATTCCTTAGGTCATTTTATGAAGAAGAGTTCATATGAACATATACCTGCAACTGGTGTTGAACTTGTTTTTTAAATCGTTATTTTTCAATATTTCAGAAAGTACTTTAGATATTATTTTCAATTTTGGTATGTGTTAATAGGATATAAAAAGTTATTTTATCGCTCCACCCATGGAACATGTCCTCTGATATTTTTACCAAAAAAGTGGTACCTACGTCACTGACATTTTTCCATATGGATATTTTTTCTGATTAGCCTGGTCAATTCTACATGAAAACAAATTCGAATTGCTTCATTTACAGCCGGTTTTACAATCGCAAGTTCTTTCATGTTAGTTAACTCTTACTTGCAGGTTAACTACAACTTTACCGACACTCTTTCAATATAAAGTTAAGTGAAGATTTGTAAACGAGAGGTTGTGAATAAAATTTATAGTGTAGGTACTAGAAAAATGGGTAATACACATAAGAATGTATGAAATATGTTTTATTTTGAGTATTACATCATGGATAATAAAAGGTGCGCAAATTTTTCTGCCGAGGAGGAGGATATTCTCTTAAATAATCTTATGGAAATTTTTCGGTCAAATCGTCTGAATTTTGGATATATTTTAGGTTTCATCATCCCAAGCAAAAGTCTCAATGGACACAAAGCTCGAAAATCAATACTTTGGCTTCTACGGAGCTTGAAAGCTTCAAAGCTCCACCACAGATTTATTTATTCGTGCAGTCTTTATAGATTTTTAAATAACTTATTTTTTCGATTTTAATGTCTAGGTTTATGTTTTTGAGATTGCTGAATTCAAATCCGATGTCAAATTGTCCAAATTGACACTTGACAGCTGTCAAAGTGCCTTAACAAAGTGCAAATCTTATTTTTATGTTATGAGTTTATGCTGTTTAGGTAACTCAGTTCATGTATGATGTGAATACAATAATTCGACAATTGGCAGCTGTCAACAGGCTGTCAGCTAGCTGTCAAAGTGCAATAACAAAGTGCAAATCTTATTTTTTGTTATGACTATGCTTTTTAGGTAACTCAGTTCATACATGATGTGAATACAATAATTCGACAATTGGCAGCTGTCAACAGGCTGTCAGCTAGCTGTCAAAGTGCAATAACAAAGGGCAAATCTTATTTTTTTGTTATGACTTTATGCTTTTTAGGTAACTCAGTTCATACATGATGTGAATACAATAATTCGACAATTGGCATCAGCTGTCAACAGGCTGTCAGCTAGCTGTCAAAGTGCAAATCTTATTTTTTGTTATGACTTTATGCTTTTTAGGTAACTGAGTTACCTAAAAAGCAAAAAGTCATAACAAAAAAATAAGATTTGCACTTTGTTATTGCACTTTGACAGCTAGCTGACAGCCTGTTGACAGCTGCCAATTGTCGAATTATTGTATTCACATCATACATGAACTGAGTTACCTAAACAGCATAAACTCATAACATAAAAATAAGATTTTCACTTTGTTAAGGCACTTTGACAGCTAATTGACAGCTGTCAAGTGTCAATTTGGACAATTTGACATCGGATTTGAATTCAGCAACCTCAAAAACATAAACCTAGACATTAAAATCGAAAAAATAAGTTATTTAAAAATCTATAAAGACTGCACGAATAAATAAATCTGTGGTGGAGCTTTGGAACTTTCAAGCTCCGTAGCAGCCAAAGTATTGATTTACGAGCTTTGTGCCCATTGAGACTTTTGCTTGGGATGACGAAACCTAAAACATATCCAAAATTAAGATGATTTGACCGAAACCCAATTTCCATAAGATTATTGCACATCCACAGACCAACAATGTTAAAATTTGAAAGAAAAATTTCAATAATGAATATTTTTTTCGCATGTAACTTCTTCACTGAAGTATTATTAATCGTTATTGAAATGTTTTTTGTAATAGAGTAAAGACTAAATAATTTTTAAAATTCGTGATTTTCTATTTCTAAGGGTTTTTGCGGGGAGAGTGAGATAAAAAATGCAAGTGATTGCTCAAAGAAAATGCGACGTTTGTAAAATGTATTAGTTTTTAAATTTTCCAAATAGTGAAAAACGAATAATTCCAAAAAATATAGCTATCTTCCCTTATGAAGACACAATTTTATGCGTACAGGCGTTTCAATTTTTGAAAAAGAAAAAATCCCTCACCTATAGCGACGCACCACCCTATTATATAATTTGTGAATATGAGCAAAAACACTAAGAATTATTTTTGAACAGTATCTTTAACTATAACAGGTAACCGCAGTTAAAATTAGTAACAAAAAATATTAACAAATGGAAGCCAAGAATGGTACACGAAACGTATGTCAAGACTTTCTGAATAATAATAGAAATAATCTTCAATTCTGACTCAACTTTTGCTTCAAAATTTTACCTGCACGCCCCGTAGAGATGAGAAATTTCATATACTCGTTCGTATGCTTTCTTGTAATGTTAAAATACATATTCAAAATTTCACAATTTATTTCTCTCTTGTAGGTAATTTTGCTAATTTTAAATTTAATTTATTTGGAGTATTTGAGGGCTTTAAAACAACTGTGACTTATCAGATACATGATACATTTGAAAATAGAAAAAGTATAATACAACCCACAAACTTACCCCTTTCACTAATCCAGCACCAATAGCTTGCTTAGCAGTTTCACAAATTATTTGCGCCAAGTGACACAAAACGACACCGTTATCCAATTCGTTAAGGAAATTATCCCGATTAATGTAATCGATACCTGAAACAAAAGGCATTTATTAAAGTGACATACTTAAACACTATAAAAATTGGAAAGTAAAATAATGTTAAGAGATATTATTGTGAACCACACAGAACAGATACATTTGTGTATTATTATAATTATTATCTCAACAAAAATAAAAATATAATGGATCATCATAATTTTCACATTAAACTTGGATTATTCACAGACACTGATTTGGGGGGGGGGGGGGGGGGGCGAGGTGCTCCCCTCAGTTACCTCAACACCAGTAAACTATATTAACATTAATTTATTGACTCAAACTTCTAGATTTTCCGAAAATGTCTTCTTCCAAAAAGGCCATGAAGTCTCTAATAACAAGGATTTCTACCCAACAGTTCGCAAAATGTTAACTTTGATTATGCTATCAGTATCTGTCGCAGCAGAAAAAATAAGTTTTTTCGCTTTTAGGATGCGGTCCAGAATGCGAATGGTTTGCTGTATGTTCCCAAGAACATTAAAGCCGTTTATTATTTTTATTTGCATTTGTAAAACCATATTTATTATATTTTGCATTGTTTCTTGTTGTAAAAATGGCTTATAATATGTGAAAGATAAGTATCTCCCCTCCCCCAAATAAAATCTAAATCCGTCACTGCTTTTATAAAGATCACCTAAGCGAAATTTTATTTTATCAAGTTTGCTTTTTAAGCAAACTTGGCTGATTTTAATTGGTACAACTGGCCCTAAGAATTGCAAGGATCAGATTATTGAGGTTGTTTGGTTTCTGACTATTCTGAATCAGAAGATGACTGAAGGCAGGATTGCGGACCTCTTCAATCTAGACTTCAGTATCATCTGATGTCTTGGTAAATACCTCCCGAGCATGCAGGCTTTGTCAAAGGGCGTAGTACTAGAGTACAAATACTGCATTTACGACAAAATATCGTGACGGCAAAAGATTACGTGTTTATGTATGAAATATGGATTTGTTACAAATGACCCATCTTACCAACAGTTCGATACTCCAAGAAATACGTCCCCCAAAACGACTCTTCCGCATCGTATTCTTCCGAATTCTATAATTTTTTGGCCGCATCAACCGAAGACGAGACAATATAGTTCAGGCATGGTATTGTCTCAACTTAATGTATTTTTATTAAAATTCCAATAATATTAAATATACTAATACTTGCAATACTTGATATCCTGCCCTTTACAATTTTAAAACTGTTTATTACATGCAAACATGTATATGATGGATAAACGAGATGCTATTTAAATACGATAGGTATACATTCGACTATAATAATCAGTTCAACGTTAATAATAAAAATAAATATAGTTATGGATATATTTCCACATTGGAAAACGAAGTAAAAGACAAAAGCTAACTGAATAGACATGTCCAGCCTGGCTTTTCAATAGCAGCAAGACAGTATACAGCTGCAGTTTCGATCTGTTTCAAGCGTGAGATTAAAGAGAATGATGAAATCCACGGAATATTAGAACGACCTGCATTGTATATCAGGACGTATCGTTTTATTAAATACACCTACTACACGATTCTGTGTTTTTGTCAACTCTGATACATCCTTTCTGCATTCATTCTGGAATGATGCGTGTAGTAATTAATGCATGTTAAGAATCGTATTAATATATTACAAATCAAATTTTAACAAATAAAAGTAACCTTTTTATATTAAAATTAGGTAATAACTAGTGGAAGCATTATACTCTTCGCCGATTTACTGAACTTTTTATATAATTGTTACACATTCTATAGGATACTCTTCGCAGTTTTCTTATAAATAATGTTAGTTTTTGGACATTCTAAATTTTGTGATACCAACTTTGTTGTGAAAAAAAAATGAAAGAAAACACCCTGTCGAGGATTCGAACACAAGACCTTTGGGTGGCCAACAACAACAACAACAAAAAATTATTTGGTATTTAACGATACAAGAATGCGCTTTGCCGGTAAATGTGGGGCTGGGCAGGGTGGGTCCGGTTCGGCTTAACGGTAATTAAAGGAGGGGTATCGATAAGCTAAGAAATATATAACAAAAAAATTTAACTATATTTTTTTTATATTTCTCATTATTTTAGTAAAATACAGGACACTAACTTAACGCTACAATAAATTAAAAGTAAAAATGACTACGTTTTCTTCACGAGAAAAATCGACAAACTGAGGTCAAAATGGATTTTTTTGGAAAATTGTACCCTTTTTTTTACTTATATCGAATTTTTTTAGATATGAGCGCATTTTCTTAGCATGGTGATTTTTTTACATGTTGTTCATTAGACGTCAACAAATATAAAAATACAAAAATCAAACTGACAAAAAAATGCGCTCATATCTAAAAAAACTCGATATAGTAAAAAAAAGGGTACAATTTTCCAAAAAAAGCCATTTTGACCTCAGTTTGTCGATTTTTCTCGTGAAGAAAACGTAGTCATTTTTACATTTAATTTATTGTAGCGTTAAGTTAGTGTCCTGTATTTTACTAAAATAATGAGAAATATAAAAAAAATATAGGTAGTTAAATTTTTTGTCATATTGGGGTCAATTTTCTTAGCTTATCGATACCCCCCCTTTGGTTGCTAGAAACTCCTGTCTGCCGCAGGCAGACTTAAGAACTAATTAAAAATTAAAGAACATGTGCCCACATGGGCCTAAACCTAACTAAAATACACTATAATAACTAAAAACTCTCTAGGTAAACGCACTTTTGGAACATTTTGATTGTTGATACGGGAAAACGGAGTTAAACGAAAAAACTCGTTCGAACAAATGACAACCTCGTAGTCTGACCGCCGTTGAGGAAGGTAGAGTAGGTTAAAAGTTATATGATTTAAAAAGTTTAGATTTATAGAATGTTATCGGCCTAGAGGGGATTTGGAAAGGGTAGGGTAGAGATAGGTTAGGGCAGAGGTAAGGTGTGGCTAAAGAGGTTGCCGGAAGATAGGCAATGCCTGGTATGGTAGGGTGTGTCTTATATCGAAAAGTATTGCGTTATGCTGTCTGATTCGGGTAATGTTGCGGGTTAGCGGACTACCGTCCAGTTTGAACTGATAGAATTTTTGCGGTGTTTCTTGGATGTTGTCCGCTAGTGGGGTTATGTCGTGGCAACGTGCATAGAGATCTCTGAGAGTCTGAAATGAGGCGCATAAATTTGTGTTCTAATACTCTCAACTTCCGCATTGTCGTGGCCGGGATGCTGCACTACACCGGCGCCGCTTATGTGATGTGATTACCAGCGTATACAACAACTTTTTATTAGCCCTGTTGAGTCCGCTACCCCGTGCCAACAGCGGATACAGACTCCTGGACATGGAGTAGATCTTGCGTATCGTCTTGTTAATGTGTGTATTAAACGTCAGTCTTTTGTTTAGGCTCACCCCCAAATACTTCACGCACCGCTTAATTGGAATTTCTATAGCCCCGGTCGAAAGTGGCGGTCGAATCCGGTTTTCTGTGAAGCGGCGCGTGAAGAGAATCAATTCTGACTTCTCGGCGTTGATCCGAATTTTCCACTTGTCTGTCGTAATATGCCGTGGCACGGGCCATGTGCGCTTTCAGCAGCATTAGCCGCCTGCGCGTTATGCGAATGCACGTGGCTGGGTTGTCGGCGTACTTGGCAAGGTTCGAATTCGGGAACTTCGGGAAGTCGGAGACGTACAAGTTGTACAACTTTGGAGACAGGCACGACCCCTGGGAGACGCCTGCGCCAATGTCCCGCCGAGTTGATGGTTTATTATTCACCCTGACCTATAATGATCTACCAGACAGGAAGGAGTGAATAAGTTTCATGATGTGCGTTGGGAAGTCCAATGAGTTTAGTTTGTAGAATAACCCCGGGATCCATACGGTATCGAAGGCTTTCTCAATATCGAGGAGCACCATGACGGAGGTTGTATTGCACCTTGACGTCATTCACGATCCTGACGACCTGCTGCATAGTGCTCCTGCCCCGCCTGAAGCCGAACTGGCATTCGTCACCGATGTGATGTTCATCCTGAGCATCATCTAGTCTGATCAGGATGACCTTCTCCACCAACTTGGAGATCGCCGAAACAACGAGATCGGTCGATAACTGTCGACGAGCTTGTTCGGCTTCAGGAATGGCACGACCACGGCGCATTTCCACTAGCTGGGCCAGTTTTGCAGTCGCAGGATCGCGTTGACAATATACGTCAAGACAAAAAAAAACTTTAGCCATTGGACCATGGACACATCACTACAAAAATTGAATGTCTGCGGGATATATCATTCGAGTATTATATTTCAACGAATTAGATAGATTATTCTGAAATATATATATTAGTAAAATGTATAAACAAAAAAAAATTATAGAGAATAAAATTTCGCAAGATTTCCATTTAAGTAGAAATGACAAAAATTAAGAAAATATATATTTTTTAATTTAAATGATTAATAACTTTTTTATTTACTGATTGATTTTTTTCCAAATTTCAATACAACAGGACTTTTCTTTCTTAAGTTATCGTGCTTACAAGAAACGTGACGAACGGACAACAGACGGACGTTTTGAAAGTTGTTCAGAATTCCTTCACTAACTCTACGAGCGATATTTACTGATTTAGAAATGTGCCGACCAAATACAATATACTCTTCGTTTTTGCGAAGAGTATAATAATAAAGCGGAAAATTGAATTTTAACAATTTAAATGTAAAAAATATATACAAAAATATTTTAAAAGTATTTTATAATTTCAGCTTGGCAGTTGGGCGGGTACTGGCTACCATGCCATTACTGACGAGCCGCTACTCTTAGAGAATATAAAAACGAAAAAACAAGGATTTATACATAATCTAGTTTTGTGTCATTAAATAATTTAAAAATGGCATAGCTCCTAAAATGAAAAGGATATAGGTGTCTTAATTTGGAAAGGATAAAAACTGCTTATGTAAAACTTTAGTATCTCTTTAAATAGTAGCAAATAATAAATTATTTTCTTCGAAATTGCATAACCAAGCGCGCGCAGAATGTCACAATATTTGGAACCTATCAAGCTTAAAACAATGGATTAATTCGTACTTCCAATGTTTCCTTTCGAACCTTTGAAGCGTTCCCACAAACCTCCACTTCCTATCACAAAAACATCAAAATATAAATAATCATGTTTTTGCACGGCGGTAATTTAATTATGTCAAATAATAATGTCATGCTCGGTTATTCTTTCACGAGGTAATTAATTACAATTGACTATTCAGACAACTGTAAAAACATTATTATTGTTGTAGTCAACATCAATTATATCATTTATTTTTCGCTTATTTATTTACCAATATAATCCAATCAATAGGTCAAATAAAATGAGTTCAATCGCAATGTAAAAATAGCGTAAGCCAATTTTTTAAAGAAGTGGTCGGGGGTGGCTCCTGAGTATTTTGCCAAGTTGGCGGAGCGGGGGGCGATAGCCCATGTAATAGGGATTTCCGGATACTTGTTTATAGGAATTTTTTTAAATATTTTTGACATAATATTGCTCCTAAGAATTAATGACAGCATACCTAAAACCCCAACTATTTCCACGTAGTTGAGAGCAAATACACACTCCACTATGTGGAAATAGTTATTAATTTATTATTATTAATAATTATAGTTTTTGAAATCGCCTACCGTAAAAACCTATAAAAGGATATGCTTCATCGTTAGTGGGGGTGATATATGCAAAAAAATTTTTTGAAGTCTTTGATTCATGTACACTCACTAAATTAAATTAGTTTATTTCTTTGTCCTCTTTAATAATGGGGCGGGGTGATAATGGAGGTGACTGATGCGAAAACAAATTTGAGACTTTGGCTTCTCGTACATACATTAAATCCCAATTGTATGGACTCTTGCTTACTTGCCGTTCCTATTTACCTCCATTTACTCCCCAACCCTTCAACGGAATAAGATCAAAATATGATCTATGTTCTGGTTTTTTAAACTCAAATGTCATAATTTGAAATCTGAACAGTTCAGGTGTGCAAAGAAGCGTCTTAGTTCTGAAAAAATGGAAGAAATCAGATAAATAATGGAGATGCAAAAACTATTTCAAACAAGTTTTTATAAAAAACCGTTGGTCCTATGCTGTTTAAAAGAGGACCTTGTTTATGTACATTAAGGGAGTTATGCATTGAAAGGAATTTAAAATTTAATCGATATTCACCTTATTACAATTGTAATTCATATCATATTACGACTATGAAGTTTATACTTACTTATGACTTATGATATGAAACGATCGATTTACTTTTACTTTTACTTTTAGTGGCGGACACGGAGATTACGATAATCGAACTGAATCGATCGTGTCCGAAACGTTACGAATAGATCGACTAGCCAATCGGGAACTTATGGGAGGTTTGCAACTGAAATGTCTTAACACTGTGACTATCTCAGCAACAAACAAACCAATACACATTATGTATCTAAAGATAAGTTCTTTGATCGGAGAAATTTATTTATTATTATGACATGACATTCTTTACAATCGTCAACGTTGTCTTTCTTCAGTTTCTTGTGATGATTATATACTTATTGCTGAAAAACACTTTGAGCAGTTCTGATCTCATTATTCGAAACTAAAAATTTTGTATATAACATTCTGTTCAACGATTTCCAACCGGTCTGGAAGTTTTGGAAGACCCTGTATATACGTTGCATATAAAATGTAATGAACAAGTTCTATTATGAAATTGAAAAGAATTATGTTTTTGTAATGATTTAACAGTTGCACAGTTCCATTATAACATGTTCCAAAAAATATATATTTTGAGCGACATCATTCATTATACATTTAAGTGGAGCTCTATTAACCAATCGGGGTATTTAATTGAATTAATAAAGCGTGGAGACACTGACCCATAACCAATAACAAACACATCCGGAATGGACCAACATCGCACAACCGTACGCGGAGTACGTGATTCGAATAAGAATTGATTAATTGAGTATGATTAGTAATTCACAGTTAGTATCCATTAATACATTGTATTTCTTTGGTGCTTTTAGTTTACTTATCTTTTTGTTTATGTCGCTATTACGTCTCTGAATACATTTTGGGAGAAGAGTAATAATAACTGTCTGCACCCATTGACGGTTCTTATTCACATGGATGGGTGTGTATTATTTATTATGTATAATAGTAGTGTTCGTGCTAGGAAAAGTCCCTGCGTTTTTAATCCCGTGGACACCCTTAGACTAAAATATATGACCCTGCGATAATTGTTGTTTATAACCTGTATATTATTAACCCACTTGTCAAAAAATTGTCGGGTGATAAAACCGAGGGCACAAATCAAAATTTTCTAATTATCACATCACATGACAAAGATTAACTATGAAGATTTTTGCCAAAAATTAGATTATTCTCTACCGAATTTCTATTTTTGTTTTAATAAACGAAATTTCGTAAAAATCAAAAACTCTTTTCACACTTACTGAGAATGATTATTTTCCGGTATTTTCGCTTTACATAATGTTATCTCTCAAAACATTATATTGAAATATTTACCAAAAAAATATATTCTTTATAAAATATACACAATCTTTATTAAATCATAACTATAATTTTTTTTTTTTTTGAAAAATTAATAGGCGTGATATTAATGTGTAAAGTAATGTAGTTTTTCAGTCCACCGCGGTGTCACCATTTCATTTCAGACAATCAGGTCTTCAAATCTATTTTTTTACTATTAAATACTTTCACTTCACTGACTTGTACTAGTCCATCGTAGAACAGTATGAGCTGACTGTACACCGGTGTACAGTGGACCAAACGCAAAATATGCTGTTCATAATTTACCACATTCCACAATTCTTAATACATTTTCAATTTTTTCTTAGAATTATTACGTATTTGGTTCTTAAGAGTTGTCGAGGCCGATTTTTTAATTTTCATTTATACAAAATTCTGTATCAAATGCGTACTCAAAAAAAAAGTAATTTCAAAAATATTATTTTCATTTTCGTGTAAATGACTTTTCTAAACTCAAAAAGCACTGAAATCCACGAGATATCCAAAGATGAGAAATAATTCGCTAAACAATTATCCTAGTTTTTTTAATAAACAAATACGCTGGTAAATCAATCAAATCAACTAATTCATTAGTCATTTCTCATTATTATAAAAAAAAATTGAGGCCTTTAGTTCTTGTACATACACTAAATCACAATTTTCTTTTTTACCCTTTTTACATTAAATTCCAATTTTACGGACTCTTGCCTGCTTTATCTATTTACCTCCAACCCTTCAATGAAATAAGATCAAAATTTAATCTAGTTCCAGATCTCGTTATAATACATATCATAAACCGTTCCAAAGTAATCGTGCGCACAAAAAAAGTTACAGACCGACAGAACTACAAATAGAAAACTTATTTTACTTTAACTTAAAATCCTGACGTTTCATCAGATTCTAAGCCTTTTCGAACAAAAAAAAAAATCACTAATTGTTTTTAACATTACTTTACTTCAAACTCCAGAAAAAATAAAAAAGACGACTTGTAGGATAACTTCATTCTCTACAACTTTCACATTGACCTCATGGGCATCCGATGCATAGGACGTGAGATATTTGCAAAAAACTTTGACCTTCAATATTGGGTAGCCATGTTGGGATTTTTGTGGATTTGGGACACCTCAAAGAACGTCTGTGCAAAAATTCAGATTTTTACTAATTTTGTCCAGGTTTTCTTTTTTTTGGCTAATTTCCCTGCATTAAATGTACATTTTTAACCGACTTCACGAAATTTAAAAACCAGTGCCTAAGGAATCACCACTGACATTCAAATTTCCGTTGGGGGGGATGGGTGGCTTTGGTTCTTGCACACACACTAAATCACAATTTAATTTTTTTACCCCCTTTAACAATGGGGGTGGCAATGGGGTGGTATAGGGAGTGGCTGCTGTGAAAACAAATTTTGAGGCCTTTGGTTCTTATACACGTACTACCGTTTAATAATGGGGTGGAAGTGGGAATGTGGGTAGCAGTGGGGACTGATGTCAAAACAGATTTTGAGGCCCTTGGTTATTGTATACACACTAAATCACAATTTTATTTTTTTCACTCTCTTTGATAAGGGGGTGGAGACGGTTGGGTGGTCGATGTCAAAACAAATTTTGAGGTCCTTAGTTCTTGTACACACTAAATCACAATATTATTTTTTTACCACATTTAACAATGGGATCGGCGTGGCAATAGGGTGGTATAGGGAGTGGCTGATGACAAAACAAATTTTGAGGACTTTGGTTCCTGTACCTACACACACACACACACTAAATTACAATTTTATTTTTGTTACACGCTTTAATAATAGGGGGTGGTAGGTGATGGAGGTGACAAATGCAAAAAAAATTTGAGACCTTGATTTTTCGTACAGAAACTAAATTCCATTTTTATGGATTCTTAACTTGCTTGCTTTATCTATTTAGCCCCATTTACCCACTCCTCCAATCCTTCAACGGAAGAAGACAAGAATATAATTTAGTCAATATTATAAAAGGTTCCAGAGTAATCATGCGCACAAAAAAGATAGACGAATTTTTTTTTTTGGTAAAACTTATAATCTCGACTTTCATGACATTCTAGCTTATTTGAACAAGTAAAAATGGGAAGGTTCTCAATTCGACCCTTATGTATGTTTTTTATATTCAATTATTACTCTGAATTGGTTTAAACGATTTCTATAAAACCTTTCTCAAACTAATCCGCAAAATAATTTCATCTAGTGTAAGATAAATTGGAAACAAGTTTTTTTTTTTAGTCGAGAATTTGGCGAATGCGCTAGTGCTACAAAATTTAATTTTGTGATAAAAAATTCAAATTTCCTCGGAATTGCATTAAAATTGGTGGTTAGGTATTTTTTGATAACGAAGCTGATGTCGAAAGTTAAGAATTCAAAATGCTGAATCCAATATAGCTGCGATTTCCATGAAATTTGGTACATTCAGATTTCTCTAATAACGAGCCTGATGTTGAGCTTAAAAACTCAAAAGTCGGATATTTTCTTTTAGGGAGTAGAAGCTAACCATTAAAAAGAGTGAAAAAAAATGTTTTAAAAAAATTGAACCGCCTTAATGAAGGAAATAAAATATCGTCGCCCAGTTAATTGAACTTTATTACCTAATATCGATATTGAGGTTGATATGTAAATAAACAAATAGCGAATTCAAACATATTTTTGTTTTGTTTTAGATGTTTTAATGACATCCCCTACCTCCCTGCGTACTCAGTTATAAAAGTGTAAATGGTGTTTTTGAAAATTTAGTCCAGTCATTTTAGTTGAAAACATCAAACTAATTGTAAAAGAAATAAGCTAAGGTTTTTTCGACTTAAAATAATATCCCCAACAACATATCAAAAGTCTAGAAAAATCTAAGTATAGGAAAGCCGCCATATTGGCCGACATCTTGGATTTACTCTCTAAATCTATAAAATGCATATATTGCTCCGATTAACTCCAAATATATATCAAATAGAAAGTTTATGGAATCAGGAACGTTATTTAAAGGAATTTAAAAACATTTTTACCAGTAATAATCTTGAGAAAGGCATTTGATATGTTTGTTGAGGACCTCACAAGTGCTGCGCGCTGCGCGTAGTCCGAGTCGTCTCTCTGGTGGGCGCTCGGGCTTTTTCGGGGCTCGCCGTGACTCTTCGTTTTCGGTCTTCCTGCGCACCAAATAACATGACAATTAGCCTGAAGAGTTGCGCGCATCCTATTCCAAGCGACATAATATTCTATTCATTGGATAATACGCCCGGGCACAGTGAAACACCTTACCGTGGCGGCGCACGTAAATGTGGTTTTATTTGGAAAATTGTATGCCTTATATTAGAAATTTGCCGCTCCGGGCAATTACCGATTCAGGTCTCCCATGAAAAGCAAATAAATCGGCTCTGGCCAATACAATGTGGGCCAAGGTGGAGAAATGTCAGATAGCTGCAGCAGAAACACCACTTTCTGATCCACTCTATGTACTCGATGGAGATGCTTTACTGCATCGATTATCATGGTCGGTTGGTGTGCTGTTCTCAGACATCCGCTATACAAACTACGTTCTTACAAGGTATGGTAAATCGGTTGTGATTGTGTTTGGTGGATATTTGGATGGTCTTTCCATTAAGGTTGCCAGTCACATTAGAAGAAGTGAAGGTAAAAGCTCCCCTAACGTTTTATTTTCTATGGACATGAAACTGACAATGAAAAAGGATATGTTCTGTCAAACAAAATGAATAAGCAGCGTCTTTTGAGGATGCTTAGAGAAAGATTTGAAACTGTTGGATGTCAGACAATACATGCACGTGGAGATGCAGACCTTCTGATCACCCAGACAGCAGTTGGTAAGTCTGAACAAAGATATGTTGTAGTCATTGCAGACGACACTGATGTCGTGATATTTCTGAGTTTCTATGTTAGAACGAAAAATAAAAAAGTAATATTCAAACCAGAACCAACGCGTGGTGTGGTGCAACCAACATCCGACAATGAAACATTCAAACTACAAAATCGTTATTGGGTTAAATATCTGCAACGGCTTGCTATTTATTCACGCCATTTTGGGGCGTGGCACCACGTCACAATTGATTGGGATTGATAAAGACAAAGATCTAACGAAGATCATGAAAAATACATCATTTATGGAGTATGCTAAAGAATTCAACAATGCAAACAGTCTGAAAGAAGACATAATTACTGCCGGGGAAAATGCTATTGTTGTCATGTATGGAGAAAAGACATCTGGTACTTTGGATGAACTACGATACACATGTTTCAGTACAAAGGTGGCTAACAAAAATATGGTTCAAGCTGCTCAAGCCCAGTCACTTCCACCGACTTCAGCTGCTGCTAAATTCCATAATTTACGGGTCTACTACCAAGTTCAGGATTGGAAAGGAAATACATCTCTTCTACCTGAGGATTGGGAATGGCAATTAACGGGTGGTCAACTACTACCAGTATCCACTGACCTTCAACCAGCACCACCAGTTCTGCTCGATATCATAAGATGTAAATGCAAGACAGATTGTAGTACTTCAAGGTGCTCATGCAGAAAACATGGTTTGGAATGTTTATCAGCTTGCAGTGAATGTCAAGGTATACTTAGCAACTCAAAAATAGAAGATGTATACGACGATAGTGTTTCTGATGGAGAATGATACATGTGGGAAATGACAGTAGTGTTTTAATTTGTGTTAGTAGTTTTTTCAAAGAGTGTACAGTAATTTAAACAATTTTGTACAAGTTTAATAAAGTATATTTAAAAATTTATACCATATCATTATAATGTTCATAAATTACCTTTCTTTATTATTAACATTTTGTAATAAATGGAACATGATAGAAACAAAATTAGATAAAGTTTTTATATGACTCCTGGTTCAAAAAACTTTCTATTTGGTACATATTTGAAGTTAATCGGAGCAATATATGCATTTTATAGATTTCGAGAGTAAATCTAAGACGTCGGCCAATATGGCGGCTTTCCCATACTTAGATTTTTCTAGATTTTTTATATGTTATTGGGGATATTATTCCAAGTCTAAAAAACCTTAGTTTGTTTCTTTTACAATTAGTTTGATGTTTAACCTTTTGTTCACCTAAAATGATTCGCCTAATTATGTTCTTTTCGATGCGACGCCGACGGGTGCAACTACTTTCATAACATTCTTTTCGTCGAGTGTAGCTGCACCGGAACTGCAGAAGACAGAAACAGCTCAGAACGGTTCCAGAGTAAACGTGCGCACAAAAAAAGTTACAGACAGACCGACAGACAGAAATTTTTTTTCGCTCAAACTTAAAATCTCGACGTTTCATGACATTCTAAGCCTATTTGAACAATAAAAATTTTTAAAAATTTTTTGTCGTTACTATACTTCCACTGGATGTGGAAGTAAAATAAGGTTGTAATATTAGGGAAGCCCCTAGTGTCATAACCATCCATATTTACATTATCTACAATACAATCTTAGTGATAGCAGGTTCACGAAAATAGAAAATTTATTAGGATAATAAAATAAATGGCTTCATGTAGGAGATGAGACTATTTCAAGTTTCTTTTTTCAGTCATTCTTATCTGAAATATACCGAATAAGCATATCGATAAAGCTCATCTCCACTAGTTGCAAAACTAGAATTTCTTAGTCATAGAATAAATAACAAAAGCACCGCTCCACTTATTATTGTTCAATAATACGTTTAAAATTTCTTTGAAAAATGTGATAAAACAGACAAATACGTGTAATTATATAAAACAGCACTTATCACGATTTTTATCTTAGTCTTGTCTCGTATGTAGAGAAAGTATAAATTAAATAATAGTTTAACAGGAAATAAAGAAATTATGCTGATTTCACTATATTTTATTGGGATATACTAAAGTTAAGAAATATAGCTTTTTCTTCCTGATGGTATTTTAGAAGACAATATATTCTTCATTAAAAAACATGAGGAAAAGTTCATTTGATTGTTTTCATAAGACTAACTTAAAGCTAGCTCATTATTCATTTATCGTACACCCCGATGAGTGTGTGCTCTATTCTCTCTCAGCGCACCAGCGCTCAGTTTCGCAGATAAAAATAATTTTTAATCGGATAATTCTACAAAGATTTCATATCCAAGTCTCTTAAATGAAAACAATATTGATACTATATTTGTACTCCACTAAGTAACTATTCAGAGTCTAATTATATATTTGAAGTTGTTTACCCCAAAAACCCGTAAAAAGATATGCCATATAGGTAGTGGGGATGGGGGTGGCTTATGCCAAAAAAATTTTGAGACCTTCGGTTCTCGTACATACACTAAATTACAATTTTATTTTTTATCCCCTGGGATGGTAATGGGGGTCCCAGTTTTATACACGCTTAGTTGTTTAGTTTAGCTATTTACCCCCCAATCCTTCAATGGAATAAGATCAATATACAATCTAGTTCCAGATCTTCTTATAATGCAAAGGTGAACCAAAGTCCAAGTCAATATCATAAACTGTTCCACAGTAATCTTGCGCAAAAAAGTTAGACAGAAAATGATTTTGCTCAAACGTCAAATTTCGACGTTTCATAACATTCCAAGCTCATTTAAACAAAAAAAATCAATTTGTTTTACCATTACTATGCTTCCACTCCACTACGTGGATGTAGAAGTAAAATGATACCATTTTAGATGTATTTGATGTTTTTTTAAGTTCTAAAATGGAGACGATTAAAATCGTCTCCAAAATGTAACCGTCTCCAAATGATGCCAACATGGTTGGCGAAATGCGCGTCGAATAATAATATTCAAGAGTTTTGGTGTTTGCGGAAACTACTTCAGAGGCAGCTTCACGCCGAAGGTTCCAGCCCTCTCCATGATTATTATTTGTTTAACTCGCTCTAACTCAAAAACGAAACAAAGAATTGATCACAAATTTTTACAATCTTATCGCTACATTTTTTATGATGGCATTATTTATAACACCGTCTTTGTGGAGTTTAGTTATAGCTATGCCACCACCACCACTTAGTCATAACACGTACACAACACTGCCATCTGTCGTAGCTGAAAGTCGAACTCAGGAGAGGAGAACAACTAGCCGTGTTGTCTCTCATACAACCGCGGTCTAGCTCACTGCCACAGAAGACTAAACAATCAGAATGGAAACTGGCGGCATATCCTTTGTACAATTTAACTCCAGAATCGCGTATCTTGTTGGAATAGATATCAGGGGCGTATTTTGTAATGTTGTAGTCAGGGTCGCAATTAGGAGTTTATAATTTAATTTTGCACAAATCTTCAACTTTAATAAAATTTGCCAAATCACTCTTTCTGAATTGTCTAAAAGTTGTCTTGGTTTGACAATGCTGAACTTGTCATTTTGTTGATTTTTTTAATCTATTTTCAAAATTACAAAGTATGTAACTACTAAATTATTGTACAAATCAGATTTCTTTGTACATCTGGCAACTCTGTATTGAGTACCAGATTATTTGTTGTTCTCAATCCACCAAATGTGGCATCGCTGTATTCTATTCCAGGAACATATGGGGATTCGATGCGCGCTTAGAAATGCGCGAACCTTCCCCATCCCTGAAAGATTCCATTCTGATTGTTTAGTCTTCTGTGCTCACTGCTACCATCTCGGCAACACTTGAAAAACGCCACTAAGCATCCATACTCTAGCCAGAATTCGAATTCGGGACTCACTGATCTCAAGCCTAACATAAACAATGATCCAGTTGTTATTTGTTCACAAAATGTGTCAACATAAAGGTCAAGTAATTGTACAAAAGATGATTTTTTTTTCTAAGGCTATGTTGATAAAATGCGAAAATTTGCAGGGGTAAGCATAGCAAGCAGGTAACTTTTTATCTTTAAATGGCAGTGGACGGGTTTAATGTCCACTGTAATCTGACGTGACAGGTGTATGAGTTTGTAATACACATACGATTTGATATGCGTTGCGGACAAAGTGATTGCAATAATGCAGAGCAATTTTCCGCGTGTGTCCAAGTCCTCTACCAGAATCTTAGTTCGAACAGCGAAGCGACCTCTTTAGGCCCTCCAAGTTAAATTTCAGCCCACTATATTTCACAACTCTCATGGTTCACGCAGGGTTTCGGGAGAAATGCGTGAAGACACAATTTGTTATAGTTTTTAATTTTTTCTTCTTGTCAGCCAATTATTTATTTTTCTTAGTCTGTGGTGTGTAATGGGGTATTTTCCATTTTCTTTTAATTCAGTTTTGTTGATGTATATCAAATTATGTTATTATTTTAGCAATTACTGTATAATCAATTTAAACCAAAACAATAATTTCTTCAATAAAAATAAGAATACTCCCGTCTAGACACAGATGTCAAATGATTCTATTTGGAGGGGAATAATTTAACCGATAATAGACAACTTTCGCTTAGACTGTAGTAACTATCTTATATGAATGCCAAATTGTGTATTTACTTTACATTATTTTCCCTATAACATTTCTATTTTGCTCAATATCTTGAAAATCAATAAATATTATATACATATATTTAGAAGGAATTAAAAGGTATTTATGTTTGTTATTATTTAGAAGTTATCTTAAAAATGTAAACAAAACTCACGGCGAGGATTATGTGGCAATATTGTATAAAAATGGCTCTTCCCCTCTTCCAATTTTGCTTGCGTATCAATTAACTATTAAGATAGAGTTGAATTTTGTGAAAGGGGATTCATCCAATTTGCCCAAAGTTGATTATGACATGATAAATTGAAACTGAAATGTTTCAAATCAACAGGACGTTATAATACATCTGTCATTTGACTAATCGTTAACATTATTGCCATATATTGCTAAATATGTTTTTAAAAATCTAATTGGCATTAAAAATTATTTAAAATATTTAATAAGTCACGCCTATTATTATTTTTGACATCACAAAATTAAATTTCTTGGATAAACATATTAAAATTTATTTAATAAATAAGCTTTATACTCTTGTTTTCTTCAATTATCTTTACTAGAACTAGAGAAGAAATTTCAACTTGGCAACACCACAATGATCTGTATAAGACCATTCTATCAACAAATCAACACAGACTACCTACGTCATCTGCACATTACTTACGTCACCAATTTAAAACGCTTTTCGCGCCACTTATTTTAAGTTTTATGTTCTCAAAAAATTGATAATTATTTTCGCGGAAATTTGTATTAGAAGGCTTGTTTATACATATTCTATGATATTATTCAATAAAAAAAAAAATGAAGAAAATTAATTTATACTACTGAAATGTAAATTATTTAAAATTAAAAAAATCGTGCGCACAAAAAAGTTACAGACAGACCGACAGACAGAAACTTTTTTCGCTCAAACTTAAAATCTCGACGTTTCATGACATTCTAAGCCTATTTGAACAATAAAAATTTTCAACTTTTTTTTGTCATTACTATACTTCCACTGGATGTGGAAGTAATTAAACTACTTGATTGGCATATTAGTGTACGTATACGTGTACTGAAACGTGGCACACCCTGTGCAGCAAGTGTTACATTTTTAATTCTCAAATTTTGTTTATGGAAATTATTCCAAGTAGCCATGACATTTAACAAACAAAAGATATGAAGTATGATTTCAAGTAATGCAAATTGAAAAGAGATACGCATAAACAACTACGGATTTGCTTAGTTACTAAATGCCACGGCATTTAAAAACTTGCAGAAATAAAGAATTAAAAAAGAACTGGTGAAGTTTATGATATTTTTAATTGTAACACTGAATCATAATGACGAACATCATGACATTTTTAAACGTTTGTAAAAAATACTTCATAAATTACAAGAATACTAGCAGTATGCTCATTTTCGTCATACCTCTCTCGTAGGTATACTCTAATTCCATTGTTTCGTCAATCGTAAGCGACGCTTTATGTACCAAATACTTGTTGCCATTGGCAACGGGTTGTTATTTTTCATAACGTCTCTAGGGAAATAAAGTAAATTTGGGAAAATGTTCTCTTTTATATAACAAATATTAAATGTTTTAACTTTTTTGGAAGTAAATGCAGACAAGCCTTATTTGTTATATCTTCTATATCCGACGTTATTTTCAAAAATGTTCAACGCTATTGTAATAATATGATTTAATTTATCTTCACCGTAGTTGTCATATGAATAGAAGCCTACGCGTCCTAAATTTATTTTATTGATGGTTGCCATGAATATTCCAAGCATAGCTACCTTTACAGTTTGCTTAGCAAATATGAAATCTGACTCAAATAATGATAATTTTCTCAATTTTTTTTCTAGTTTAATAATTTATGGGTATGACGAAAAATATAATATGCACCACGAATCGTACAATGCGATTTCTTGGTCTCGAATACTTGCAAACCTCGGCCCTTTGGGCCTCGGCTTGGAAACTGTATTATCGAAAAAAGTGCACTTACGATCCTTGGTACATAAATAACTATATTGGCACAAGCCTACGCGGACTTGCGATTATGTTGAGTTTGAGTTAGTTCGGTTTGCCAAAGTATGAAGTACATACATTTTATCTGCTCCCACTATGGGAAGCAGACTATTGTCACGTTATTTTCAAGCAGGTAAGTTGATTTTACCGGGAAAGTGCTAGTTGTTATTGACGGGGGCAAGTGAGCTACTTACTTCCTTTGGGTATTTAAATAAGTGTTTTCAAGCAGGTTACATGACCTCCATTAATGTCAAAATTATTATTTAGTATCTCCGTCAAAATAAATTGATCAAGAAATGTAAATTTTTTTATTTCATGGAGCAGATAAAACGTTATATACTTTGATCAGTCTTCGGCCTCTGTTACCAGCCCTCGCTACGCTCGGGCACAACATCGTCCTCAACTAGTTAAAAACTACTTACCTCCCTTGTAGTGTAAATAATTATTACTCCACATGTATCGCACATACAGTAGTGCGCTAAATCTACTGAAAGTGGTGTATAATACCACTCGTAACAAAATTCGGCTGGTTTCAGATTAATCCCTTTGTTTAACTGATGTCTAAATTAATCAAAAACAAAAAACTTAACCAACGAATATCTTGATGTAATGTCCGAAAATTGACATTACTCATAGGATATATCCCGAGAGCTCTGAATTTTAACGGATAAACTGCGGGTAGCTTTTTTTTTGTAAAATTTTGCTTAGAATATGTTCGAGACTTAATAATTTACCTTACCTTTTTGTGTAAATTATTAAGTCGAGAACATTTGCTTAAAAGCAAAATTTTTCAAAAAATATAGCTATCCGCAGTTTGTGTGATAGGATTATTTCTCAAATGAACAAATTCCTTAAGTACTTTTTTCATATATAATATCATAAGTGATATAATTTTGTTGGCAAAATTTAGTGATTATTAAGAGAGTTTGTTGCTTGGCAATTTCGCGATTGACATTGACAGATAGAAATAACGTGCCGTTAGGCGACTTATTTTTGTTGATGTCAAGAGCGAAATTGCCAAAGCAACAAACTCGAGTAGAATAATCATTAAATTTTGCCAGACGAAATTATATCACGAATGGTATTCGTCATACTATTTCATGAATAAAAATTTGGAAATGGACTCTTCAATTTTTTCAATGGATAAATCACCAAATCTTGAACATTTGGGGCCGTTATTCTCGCACATTTTTTACAACTGACGTTTGCAAAAATTATTGTAATGATGCCGACTTGTTGAATCGGGTACTATGTTTTCAAAAAACAAAGGAAAATTTGCCGCTGAAAAACAGGTTGGTTGCTTCATTCTGGCTTTTCATTGGTTGAGCAACCCTGGCAAAATTTTCAATGTTAAATTTTGTCGATGCGAAACTATTTTTTGATTAAAATGATCGATTCTGATTGGACGAAATTTATAGGAATGAAATAGTTTTTGTTAATTTTAACAAATTCTATCTTCCCAAAATGATTCATTTTTGATTTGGAAAACATACTTCCTTATTAATTAATTGACGGCAACGCATTCTATAAACGACTTTTGTTTCGTAGCCATGGAAACGAACGCGCTATATGCTTATTTGACTTTTGTTACGCGATCGTGATTGTAAATCTGACAGTCTGTGACAGTTTAATATTAAAAATATTTTTGTAAAATTGCATAAATACTATAGGCGTCTGAATTTAAGATGCCAGCGCCGAAGTGGAGAACTCGTGAACTAATTATAGGCTTTTTGTTCGTTTATGTGGAGAATACTTATATCGATTTTTTTCTGTTTATTGTTATTTTTGGCGTTAAAAATAATAACATTAATAATATAAGATCTAAAGGTTTGCAACATTTTGTCGTAAGTGATTTGCAAGACGTTAATGGCATTATTCAGCAAAATTCATATTTGTTTTAGGTTATCTAGTTTTTCCCTTGAAAAGTACAGTTTCTTCGACATAAACGGTGTCTGGCAAGTTAAATATTAATAAACTTAAATATTTCTTTAAATTTATGTACAGTTGTAGTTTAAATCACTTTTTTTCAGGAAACATGAGTGGCATTTAGGTTAAGCAAATTGCAATGTATGGAACATTTGTAAAGCACCAAAAATGTAAAAATTCTAAGTGTGTGTATGAAGGGGAATGTGATTTAAATGCAGGACATTATTTTGTGTGGTACAACCCATATTCAACACAAAACTTAATAAATAAATGTGTATGCTCTATGTTTACAAACAAGTGTCTCAGATTCAAATACCCATGAAATTAGTGGTACATTGAATATAACTGAAAAGACATTTATTAATTCTTTGAGTAAAATAAATGAAACAGTATTTTGTAAAACATGAAATAGAAATATTCAGGGGTTAAAACATAATGGTGCATGGTGCAATAGTATATATTACTTTTAAATATACTGGAATTACATAATTTACTTATTTCAAAAATTTCACTTACAATGTGTGATTGTCTAGATCATTATTATTGCTACCCGGGCCACGGTTATTTGCACCAGCTTTTTCCCTCTCAATGCCTGGTTAAATGTGTCTACACTCGTGTCTACATCAACGGTATGCTTTGAACATTGTCGTGCCAACTCAACTTTCACGAGTTGTCCCTGCAATCTACAAAGAATACCGACTAGGTTGGCTCCAGCAAATTGTAAACCTATCCTATTGTAAACCCTTTAAACTCTGTCATATTTTTAATAACTTAGCATCTCAGTTTATCATTTACTTATTGTTGATATCATCGTACACTAAAGAGACAATGACAGAGAAGCCCATAATTAGTTTGACTATAGACCACCAGGTGGCGTACTCCTCATTTTCAGACGCCTATAGTAATTATAAGCAAAAATAAGAATTCTTGAATTTGTAATATGTTTTATTTTGTTTTTCGTCCAATTGAGAGTAAATTAAATTAATTATATGCACTTAAAAGCTAGAGGTTAATTTCGCTGGTAATCTTTAAAAAAGCTGGCTTGCGTTTATTCGGTGTAAAACTGTTGTCATTGGTTTAAATTTAAAAATTCGCAAAATGTCATTGGTCTATAATTTATGAGGGAAATGGGAAATAATCATACAGTGTGTGTAGTGGCGGGCTGGGCATATGAAGTAAGAATTGCAACATCGCGTGTGCCAGCTGGCTGAAATGAAATAACTGAGAACTGGAATGCTTCAGTTATCTAGCGCCGCCTCTTTAATCTATGCCGCCGATGAGCGAGTTTGCTGTTGCTGGGTTGTCATATCTCTCGCGCTATGTGAATGTACATGCCCAATCGGCAATTACACGCACATCTTGTAAAACGGCATAAAGAGTACAGGAAAAAAAAAATTGAACCGCCTTCAAAAAAGATCGCTAAAGATTATTAAATAAAATTTTACCATCGTCCAGTTATTATACTCTTCGCAAAAACGAAGAGTATATTGTATTTGATCGGCACATTTCTAAATCAGTAAATATCGCTCGTAGAGAAAAAAATTTTATATCGTTACGTTAGTGAACGAATTCTGAACAACTTTCAAAATGTCCGTCTGTCCGTCCGTCCGTCCGTCACGTTTCTAACAAAATAGATTGGTAAATAAAAAAGTTATTAGTAATTTAAAATTTAAAAAAATATTTTTTACATTTTTTTATGGTTTGTAATAGAAACCTTGCGAAATGTTATTTCCTATCACTATTTTTTTTATATATACGTTTTACTGTGTGTTTCCTAATAATCACAATAAATTTTCTAATGGTATATATTACACTCGTTAACAATTTTAGTAATAAGAAATGGTGGTGTAGCGGCAAGAGATTCGTCTCGCAATCCGGGGGTTCGATCCCCCTCACGTCGTGATTTTTTTTTCATATATTTTTCTTTTTCACAACAAAGTTGGTATCACAAAATTTAGTGTCCAAAAACTAACATTATTTACAAGAAAAATGCGAAGAGTATCCTATAGAATGTGTAATAATTATATAAAAAGCTCAGTAAATCGGCGAAGAGTAAAATGCTTCCACTAGTTTGAACTTTATATTACTAATATCGATATTGAGGTCGGTGTAAAAATAAATAAAAAACTAATTCAAACATATTTTTAACAGATCTCAATATCGATATTAGGCAAAAAAGTTCAATTAACTGGGCGACGGTAAAATTTTCTTTAATTTTCTAACAACCTTTTTGAACATGGTTCAATAAAAAAAAAAGATCTGTCTCCAAATAAGAATGTAAAATATATAGTTATAAGTAACATACAAAGAATTTTACCTATAGAGGAGTTCAATTTTGTGAAGACCAATGGAATTTATCGAAAACATGTTCGTGCTTAAACTACAAACAAATGTAGATACTTTAATAATGCATTAAAATTTCTCGCGTGCTGCTGTTTCCTTAGACCAAGATTAGGAAAAATATTCTATGAACATGGGTCCGGAAATGTTTTATTGGGGAGATTTTAAAGGTGTAAGTATGTTTGATAAGATTTAAATTTAAAATTTTAGAGCTACTTTTTGTTAATTAAGATATACGACGTACGTTCTGTTTCGGTACAATGAAATTACCAGGGATAATAACTTAGGAGGCGTTCACAATTATTTACTATAATTTTTACGCTTGACTGTTTGACTATTTTGACGTAATGAATCTCGAACCTTTTTAAAGAAAAATGTAGTACAAGCTCCTGACTCATATCGCCGAGGAGCCCGCCGCACTATGGTCAATTTGCCAATATTAGGAGGAAAGTATTACAAAAATAAAATTTATCAAAAAATTAAAATTAATATATATATGTCGATACCTGAATAACTGGACCATCAGAAACCAAAAAAATATTTTGTTTATGCCGCACGTGTTCAAGGTGGTGACGTTACATAGTAATTGGGTGGTTCCACGGCAGATAATTTACCGCTAATATTCATCCAAGCAAGTTGTTTATTGTATCCAATATTATAAAACTTGTTCTGTGCTGTTAATACATGCCTTTAACTATCGAAAAAATGTCACGAGGTATGTGTCCTCTTGGGCGAAACCATATTACCGATTTATTTCGCGGAAGCCTGCATTTGCGCACTTATATTTGAGTTTTAAAAAAAGTTTCACCGAAATTTCTGTTGTATATCGGGCAGATTTCTAAATTCACCGGTGGATCGCACCGGTAAACAATAACATTATTTGATTGGCTATTTTGAAAAGCATAGCCAATCAGCTTCGTATTTTGTCCACCCGATGCGTCCACCGGTGAATTTAGAAAAGTGCGGATCGTAGGTCAGTCTCTGTACTTTGGAACACATACTAAGAGTTTACTTTCTTGTACTTTTATTAGAAGATATTTAATTTTACTGCAGATGTCATTTCCGTGAAGAGAAATTACCTGTTTGAATTGCTGCTGAATGAAAAATTGTTAGCTGATGGTAAGGACAGTCCACAGGATAATTGAATATAATAAACAAGAGAAAGAAGACTAGCGCGGGTTGTTAGGAGAAAACGAAGAACTTATTCAAATTATTAAGCTATTCTTATGTAATTTACTTAAACGCTGGCAGTCTTGCAAATTTAATGTGGCTTCGTTTAAAAAAAAACTGGTTAAATGGAGAATTAAAATATGAGACTAATAAAGAAAATGTATGTGAGCCTTCTAGGTCGAAAGTAGGTCAACCGTCAAAGAGTTTTAGTAGTAGTGGACAAAAGTCGAAAAGAAAAAAAGTGCAACCATTATTGGAACATACTCCAAAAGAGTTAAGCTTAGCAGCTCAACCCGCATATCATGCAAGTGGTAAACGTAATGTGGCTTCCGTACTAAAAAAAACTTGGAAGGAGCTCCCCGCGTACAGTATTGCGGGAGTAAATTTTGAGAAAGTTCCGAAATTTAAGTTCGCATGCAGCAATAAAAGAGGTAAAGAAAAACGGTGTATATATAATAGACTTTTTTTTCTTGAAATCGTCGAAAAAAGTTCTCACTATAAAGTATCAGCATATAGGTGATTAATTGCAGAGGCATATTAAACAAAAATATACAAGGTGTTTGGTTTGAAAAAATTGAATTACGACAGTTTAAATATGTAAAAATTTAAATCATCGTGGAGAACACCCTGTAGAATTGGGTTCAACTCTGAGAGTCATGTAAATTAGTACGTGGTCTCGACTAACAATGAAATGACGCTCAAATTTACGAAAATGCGTCTTTTGCAGATTTTACTATTTTGCGTTCCATTTAAAAAATTCTGGCATTAGATTTGAAACTAATTTTTGAATATTACACTCCTCATCTCCCACAATATTTATCTGAGACATTTTTTCTAATTTCAAACGGATGCTACTAACTCACCCTGTATATATTTATGTATGTATTTTTTTATGCATCGTATCATAAATTTAACATATTTAAACAAAAATATACTTCTAAACAAAAATATAGCTAGAAATTAAGTGTTAATAATATTTTCCTCCTAAATATGGCAAATTGACCACTGTGCGCCGTCCACTAATTGTGTGTCATTAGTTTACTCCCAAAATGTGTGAATTGTTGTTAATTTGGAGTAGTAGAGCACAGAAATGTCCATGCCAGCCCTTTTTTGGTACAGGGGCGTACGGTAGGCCCCCAAATGTATAAGAAATATGACTTGTAAAATTTAAAAAAAAAACAGCCACAAATAAGTCATAGGATTACGCATGTGGTTGGAGGGATTTCTTAATTTACCGCCAAAAATCATGAATCCAGACTACCATTCATTTTGGGTGGTACAATGAGGCGCTACTTTCGCTGAATTTTGAAAAAAAAGTCATGTAAAAAAAAAGGTAAGTTTATGAATGGCAATCAGGAACTTGGTAAGTATGAACCTCCTGAGTGTGAAAAAACATTCGCCCTCTATGAAAAGTGGTGCGAACGTTTTGCCTTTCACGATAATTCACGGCGTATCGGCTCCTACAGCATGCGCTAATTACCCTTGTAATTCGATGAGTATCATAAATTCAGTACTGGTAATCAGAAGGTAAGTATGAATCTCCTGAGAGCGAAAATACATTCGCCATCTTTGAAAAGTTGTGCGAAGGTCTTGCCTTTCACGATAATTGATGGAGTATCGGAGTTTTCTATCGCATATATTGGTTACCCATGTAATTCGATGAATATTATAAATTTATGATTGGCAGTCAGATACTTGGTAAGTATGAACCTTCTGAGTGCGAAAATATGTGCATCATCTTTGAAAAGTGGTACAAGGGCCAGCTAGAGGGATTGAAACGTAGTACATGCAGTAGGAAGCTCCGATACGCCGTCAATTATCGTGAAAGCAGGGTGTATACTTTCTGGACAACAGGGATAATCTGGAAAAGTCAGGGAATTTGATATTGGTAAGAGAGTTCAGGGAAAAGTCAGGGAATTTATAAATTCATAAAAAAAAGTCAGGGAAAATTTATTAAAACTGCTTATATCTAAAGTTGCTCTCATCTTGCGCCCCACCGGTCATCAAAAAATGTATTCCATGTTATCTCCCCCGCTCAAAGATGGTGAATGTTTTTTCGCACTCAGGAGGTTCATACTTACCAAGTATCTGATTGCCAGTCGTAAATTTATGATATTTACCGAATTACCGAATTAATTAGGGTAATAGTACATGCGGTAGGAAGAGCTGACACGCCGTCAATTATCGTGAAAGGCAAGACCTTCGCACCACTTTTCAAAAATGGCGAATATATTTTCGCACTCAAGAGGTTCAGAGTTACCAAGTTCCTAATTACCATTCATGAACTTATCATTTTTTTACCTGACTTTTTTTTTTCAAAATTGGGCGAGCGTAGCGCCTCCTTGCACCACCCAAAATGAATAGGAGTCTGGATTCATGGTTTTCGGGGGTAAGTTAAGAAATCCCTCCAATCCCCATGCGTAAACCTATGACTTATTTGTGCATGTTTAGTTTACTTTTACAAGTCATATTTCTTACACATTTGGGGGCCTGCCGTACGCCCTTGTACCACAAAAAAGGGCTGGAATGGACATTTCTGTGCTCTACTACCCCAAATTAACAACAATACACACATTTTGGGAGTAAACTTATGACACACAATTAGTGGTCGGCGGGCTCCTGGTCTATTAGCTGTTTTCCAGTTTATTCAAGAATGTCGCTTTTAAAGTGTATGTGGACTATTTGTATACTTCTTTCAACATTTTAAGAACACGTTTTTTTTTGCAGATTTTATTGCGTACATTCTGTATTTTCTAAAAATACTTGAATTGATCTCACGGAAGAACTACGTTCACAATACATTTTTCGATTTATATGTTTTGATTGGGTTTTTTTAATAACTTATTTAACGTTGACCTATTTCAGCTACAAGAGAGCCAATCACCAACGCCAGGGCAGGGCTTTTTAACGTGCCCATATCGTACATAACGGAACTCAAAGTTTTACATACCACAACTATAACTGATTTAAATACGTATTTATTTATTATGAAGTATTAATACAAGCCCATCGTAATTTTTAAAGGGTCAAGTGACCCAGCATGAATTATATCCAGTACGATGCTGATATATGAAACCAGAACTTTAGACACTATGCCGTCACTTTTGGGCGGTACAGGTGAGTACACAGGTAAATTGAATTTTCCATCTGAAAGTGACAAAATATTTTTGTACGGCATTCCTCATGTTTGATAATTCATAAAAAAAAATAATCACCTAGAACCTACTGCCGTACAAAAATAATAGGACCGGAAGCCAGGAGAATTTTTTTTTCCGAAAATTTTCCAGGCAAATAGGTGAGTTGATACTATGCGGCGTTTGTACAATTAGATTTGTATGCTTTCATAGATTCATTATTCAGCAACGCCGTACATATCTGGTGGTTCCAGGGTGAGAAATCCTGGGCGCAACCCCTTCCCTAGACCCGTATGGTGCAAGATTTCTCACCCTGGAACCACCAGATATGTACGGCGTTGCTGAATAATGAATCTATGAAAGCATACAAATCTAATTGTACAAACGCCGTGCAGTATCAAATCACCTATTTGCCTGGGAAAATTTTCGGAAAATAAAAAATTCTCCTGGCTTCCGGTCCCATTATTTTTGTACGGCAGTGGGTTCTAGGTGATTATTTTTTTATGAACTATCAAACATGAGGAATGCCGTACAAAAATATTTTGTCTGAAGAGCGCACTTTCAGATGGAAAATTCAATTTACCTGTGTACTCACCTGTACCGCCCAAAAGTGACGGCATAGTGCCTAAAGTTCTGGTTTCATATACCAGCATCGTACTGGATATAATTCATGCTGGGTCACTTGACCCCTTAAATATTACGATGGGCTTGTAGTCTATAATACCCATTATCTTTATTTTCGTCCAATGATATACTTTAATGCACAGAAATACTGAAAAAACTGTTTTTGATGTTGATTAGATCAGGAGGAATACGTATGCAAATAAATATTTGTTTATTATTATCAAGTGTTTGCAAAGTTTGGTGCTTCAGGTCGGGATTTATTATTCAGTCATTAGAATAGAATTAGTTACGTGATTAAATTAGATAATTTTTTAACACTTACATAGATGCCCAGTCCGTTACACAAGTCTAGTAACGCTACATTATTTAAAACCGAAACAATACCGCAATTCGACCTCTCTATAATTATGAATAATGTGAATAATTTCCAAAATGTATTTAATTCCTTGTTATTTTATAAGCCTGGTGCAAAAACGTAACCAAAAGAGATAGACATTTGACGAAGCTCAAATAGGTTGATATCACTTTTTTTCTTGATATTATATCTACCACAGGACTTGGTAATAATGGCTTAATATCTCTCAATATCAAAATAGTTATTTTTCGACGTTGACTATTCTGAACTAAACTTTCATGAAAACGAGTTTTAAGGATAGGGTAGAGTGAGAGGAAAATATGCGTTTATTTTCGATTTATTATAAGTATTTAAAAAAAACCAAACATAGTATAATCTTTAAAACTGTTTTAGATACTTGCTATTATTCTAACGAATACAACTATATATTTTTTATTGTAAATTTCTGTTGTACTTGAATGTTGTAGTTTGTCAATGAAAATAGTTCCTAATTCCATTATTAAAGTATGGCATTTAAGTATATTCAAAATTTATGATAAAAACTGTATATGGTTGTATTCCTTAAAGCAATGGGAAATATTATACCATTTGGTGAATTGTGTGAGTCGGACGAAAACCCGACTATTGTCTGATGCAACCAGATTAGTTCTCCCCCCCTCCGTTTTCGAGGATGCTGAACACCGTGGTGGTGGCAGAATTTCTCGTTAGAGGGTGGCCCGCTTCCGCAAACGACTAAAAACCACCCACAAACGGTAACGCGTATTATAATTGTTTGAGGGACTCTTACTTGGTGATCCCCCGACGATGCTGAGCACCGTGGTGATGGTGGAATTCCTCCACGGGGTGACCCACCCCCAAAAACCACCCACAAACGGTGGTCATCGCGTATTATAATTGTTTGAGGTGATCCCGAGTTTTCGAAGATGCTGAACACCGTGGTGATGGTGGAATTCCTCCCCGGGATGACTTACCCCCGTAAATGGTCAATAATAACTCTCTAAAGGGGTGAGAGTGCGCTCTTAGCATACCCCCGGACAAAGTCCCCCCCTCCCTGTTTTTGAGGATGCTACACAGGAAAAAATAATAACGTGTCACCTCGATCTCGTCAACAAAGTAGTCATCTTCATTTAATGTGGAGCTGAAAATAAATAAAATATTATAATATAATTATATAATATATTTTTTGTACATATTTTTTGGGAAAAATAGGTTTATATAATAACTGAAACATCTGATTTATTTAATTATAATATATTATATAAAATATTTTTTTTGATGGAAGGGGTATTTTTTGCTATTGAGGGGGTGAACGAGAGTCAAGCACTCGATTCGTAGTCCTCTCCGTGTTCGGCATGCTCGAAAACGGGAGGGAAACCTTTTTGTCCACTGGTATGATGAAAGCGCTCTGAGCTCAATAACCTTTGAGGATGGTTATTGGCCGTTGAGGGGGTGGGCGGGTGTCAGGAACGCGTCCCAGGGTCCTCCCCATAATTGGCATACTCGAAAACGGGGGATTAATAAGTTAGATTCCGTGAAACATTATCAATACGCGTTTAACCCTGTTTGTGGATGGTTTTTGACCGTTTGCGGGGTAGGGCTACCCCAACGAGAAATTCTGCCACCACCACCTGTATCCTTCGGCATCCTCGAAAACGGCGGTGGGAGAACTACTTTGGTTACATCAGACAATAGTCGTTTTTGTCGGGTTATTTTCCGACTCACACAATCCACTAATTTATAATTTTTAAATATTTATATTAAAACGAAAATAAACACATATTTCCCTTTCACTTTGCAAAATTCTATCGTTAATATATACCTATAATGACGTCACTAGCTTACCGTATTGTTATTTTCCGATTCACACAATCCACTAATTTATGATTTTTAAATATTTATATTAAACGGAAAATAAACACATATTTCCCTTTAAGTTTGCAAAATTCTATCGTTAACATATACCTATAATGACGTCACTAGCTCATCGTATTCTACTCGTTAAACCCTTTTATTTGATACCCATGTCAAGGGGGTTGTGAAGAAAGAAGGTAATCCGTCATCTTAGAGCGTCCGCCATATTGGATTTAGAATGACGTCACGTAACTTATCGTATTCTACTTGATACACATGTCAAGGGGGTTGTAAAGAAAAAGACAATCCGCCATCTTAGAGCGTCCGCCATATTGGGACTAGAATGACGCCACGTTTGAGACCCATGAAAGAGTTTGACGAAGAAAGTCGCCATCTTGGGGCGTCTGCCATATCGGATTTAGAACGATATTAGATATACTATGTTGAATTGTCTTTTGAACCAAAGCTGTGTGCAAAATTTCAGCTCGATTATAACGACACCTAGGTGAAATTTCATACTTACAGATTTCCGAATATAATAAAACCATTGAAAAAGTTATGACCGATAGAATGTATGTCTGCATTTTTTCATAAAAATCTCAACATTTCTCACAATTATTATTTTCGACAAATTTACCTTCCTAGTTGTAAAAGAAGTATAGTATTCTACTCGCATGTAATAGCTATTACTCACTAGGACGAATTACGCCTTCGGCTCGTGCAGTAAACGTAATCCTCTTGACAATAAGTTATAGCCATCATTACACGCTCGTTTAATAATATACTAATAAAGAGTGTCTTTCCTTTGAAAATCAGGCCTATGATGGAACGTTATCTAACATGTACCTGTTATGTTGAGTGCTGACCAAAAAATATATGAGAGTGAGAGAGACAGATGACCGTAACTTAGGCGTTATGACTAACGTAAACGTTCCATCATAGGGCTGAATATTTCGAAGGAGTTGAGTAGCGAAAAGTAATACAATTTTGCAGTTATTGCTGACCTTTGATATTTAGAACAAAAAGGTTGAATTTTTACTTCCTTCGCTTACGAAGGGAAGTATTGTAATCATGAAAATGCCAATTTCGAGATTGCTTCGGATTTTTTCACGTTGTATAGTATATAGATTATCAAAACTGAAGTCTGATGAGGTGTGTCTGTCTGTTGACACCATGATACTATGAAATAGTATTATGTTGACGTTATATCTATAAAAAAAAAATTGAAAAAAAATTGAAGCGACTTAAAAAAAACCGCTGCCTAAGGAATCACCACTTCCACATCCAGACTTCCTATCTAAGTATCTTACAACGAAAATACTATAATTGCACTCCACTAAGTGAAACTAATTGTTTATGGAACTTTAATGGTATATTTGAAATCGTGTACCAGAAAAAGCCATAAAATGATATGCCCCATCAGCAGTAGGGGTGGGGTGGTGGTGGTGGTGGGGGTGAATGAAGTGAAAAAATTCTTGATGACTGGTTCTTATACACACACTAAATCACAATATTTTTTCACCCCCTCTAATAATGGGGTGGGGGTGGTAATAGAGGTGGCTATTGCCAAAAATGTTTTTGAGACCTTAGCTCCTCTTATATTTACTAAATACTAATTTCATGCACTCTTAATTGCTTGATTTACCTATTTATCTCAATTTACCCTTCAACTCTGCGAATAAGATCAATATATAATCTAGTTCCAGATCTCGTTAAAATATATACGTGTGCCATATTTTAAGTCAATATCTTAAACGGTTCCAGAGTAATCGTGAGCACCAAACAGACTAACAGACAGACCGACGCGACAGACAAATTTATTTTATTCAAACTTAACGTATTGGCGTTTCATGACATTCTAAGCCTATTTGTACAATGAAAATTTTCAAAGTTTTTCTTGCGTTAGTGTACTTCAACTGGATTTGCAAGTAATTCGCAGAAAATAGCATGACAAAGATATTAAAAAATCATTCTGTGCCGTGGACTACGCAATAGAAGTAAAGCCTATACTTCAAGCATTTTCTTCAATAAAACCTACTACGCATCCATATTACTCGAGGTAACCCACTGTGTATCTAATTTACTAGAGGAAAGCCACTACGCATTCATACTTCTAGAAAAAATTTACTGCGCATCCATTTTACTCGAGGAAACACACTGCGCATCCATACCACTTGAGGTAACCTACTGCGCATCTATACTACTCGTGGTAACCTACTGCGCATCAATGGGATTCAAGAAAAGCCACTGCGCATCCATAATACTCGGTGAAACCTACTGCGCATCCATATTAATTGAAATAACCCACTGCGCATCCATTTGACTCGAGGAAACCCACTGCGCATCCATACTATTTGAGGTAAGCTACTGTGCATCTATAGTACTCTAGAAAAGCCACTGCGCATCCAAAATACTCGAGAAAACCTACTGCGCATCCATACTACTAGAGGTAACCTACTGCGCATCGATGGTACTCGAGGAAATCTTCTGAGCATCCATCCATACTACTCGAAGTAACTTTAATAACTATAGTACTCCAAAAAAGCCACTGCGCATTCTAAATATTCGAGGAAACCTACTGCGCATCCATACTACTAGAGGTAACCTACTGAGCATCGATGGTACTCGAGGAAAGCCACTGCGCATCCATACTACTTGAAGTAACTTTAACAACATGATATTTGAAATCGCCTACCCCAAAAACCTATAAAACGATATGCCACATAGGTAGTGGGGGTTGGGGGGTGGTGGTAGAGAGGTGGGGGTGAGGGTGTGGGTGTCAGTGGGTGTGGGGGTGGATTAAGTTAAAAAAATTTTGAGGCTTAGGTTCTTGTATACACGCTAAATAACAATTTCATTTTTTCACCCCCTTTAATAATGAGGTGGGGGTAGTAATAGGGGTGGCTAATGCCAAAAAATTTTCTTAGACTTTAAGTTCTTTAATATATACCAAATAAAAAATTTTATGGACTCTTAACCTGCTTGATTTACCTATTTACCCCCATTTACCCCAATTTACCCCCCAACCTTTCGACGGAACAAGATGAAAATATAATCTAGTTCCAGATCTCGTTAAAGTGCATATGTCTACCAAATTTCAAGTCAATATCTTAAACGGTTCCAGAGTAAACGTGCGCACAAAAAAAGTTACAGACCGATAGACAGAAATTTTTTTTTCGCTCAAACTTAAAATCTCGACGTTTCATGACATTTTAAGCCTATTTGAACAATAAAAATTTTAAAAAAATTTTTTGTCGTTACTATACTTCCACTGGATGTGGAAGTAAAATCGCTAAAAATTATGAAATAAATTTTCACCGTCGTCCAGGTAATTGAACCTTATTACCTAATATTGATATCGAAGTCGGTTAAAAATACGTTTGAATTTGTCGTTTGTTCATTTTTACACCGACCTCAATATCAGGTTCAATTAACTGGATGAAGTTGAAATTTTATTACAAAATTTTTAACGATCTTTTTTGAAGGCGGTTCAATTTTTTTTCACCCTTTTTACTGACCTTAGCTTCTACACAATAAACTAACATATCCATTATTTTGATTTTTAAGCGTTAACGTCAGGTTCGTTTCCAGAGAATCCTGTAATCTCCATATATTTTTCATGTCAATCTTCAACAACGTTGCATTATGGTAACCATATTGGATTCACCGTTTTGAATTTCTAATTTTTGAGATCAGATTTGGTATCAGCGATTCCCAAAATACCTACTAGCTACTAGCACTTTTAATGCAGTTCCGATGGCGCGGCGCGGCGCCTTCGCCAAATATTGTAAAACTGTCACCTAAAAAATCGTGTTTCCAATTTTTGCTCACCCTGCACTAGACGTAAATTAAAATGCAGTTAATATAGGACCACCGCCGAATCATACCTTACGCCACGAACACAGTGGCGGCAGGTTTTCTGCTTTCCGAAATTCGGAACCGATCGGCGCCTATTGCCTGCTTTTGAAGCGAACACAGTAAATGCAGGTAGAAGCAGGCGAATTTGTCAGTTCATTCAACTCATCACTAATTTCCCTCCAATATTTATCCAACACATTTCTATTAAACAAGGTTCGGACTTTTACGGGAAATCTGAAGAACCTGGAAAATTCAGGGAATTTTAAAAATCCTAAAAAAAATCATGGAAATCTCAGGGAAATTTAAATATTTCGTTAAAATCATGGAATTTTGAGTCACGTAATGGAAAACAATAAATTAGTTAGGGGCGCCCACTGTTATTTTAAATTATTTTTAAACTGCAACCTTCGTTCGTCCACTTAATGTCGATTTTATACCGCAAATTATTATTTTTTATCAAATTGAAAATTAAAGTAAAAATTATTTGATTACCTAAAATTACGTTTAACATAATGATAATAATTATTTGCCACCGAAGAATATTTTTTTTGTCATGGAAAACCTAGAAAATTCAGGGAATTTTTTTAGCTATGTAAAGTCTGAACCCTGTTAAAGAGAAATCTATGTGTTTCATCCCATATAGGATCTCTTACAAATACGGCAGCAATTAATCTTTTAATATCCATTATCAATAGAAAACCAGCGCGTGTAGCCGGTAAGAAAGAACTAAATAATCATTCCGGTAAAATGGTCGGTACCGACTACCAGCGCCGACTAATCGGAACCTGCGTCTACTGTGCTATTGCCAATTTAAATGCATACAATCATTCTCGAAGCTTGTAAGCGCGGGTCGGCGCCGACTACCTGCAAACAGGTAACCGGCGTTCACTGTGTTCGTGGCGTTACATTCTGAGAAGATTTTATAGAAATCGCTTAAGAGCGAATGATAAAAGTAATGATTGAACAAGTATGAAAAAAACATACACGGGTGGAATTGAGAACCTCCTTCTTTTGTAAATTCTTTGAAGTCGGTTAAAAACTATTAACTAAGAAAAATAATATTTGGTAAGTAGTTGACGATGTTGTCAAGGAAGAAATCTGACATTTTTCGTATAAAAAAAATCGTATACATTTTATCCGTCAAAGGACAATGTTAATAATAGCTGATTTCTGGCCCCCATCGCGCAACGCATAAGACCCAGACAAAATGGTTGGAAAAGGCTCAAAATTATTAAAAATACGTCTTCGTGGCATCAAAAGGCTGGGGAAAATTCTATTTCACCCATAAAAACATAATACCCACCTCTAAAATTGCTTTGAATAATAGTTATAATGAATGTGAAAATTATATTTATTTTATGATAACTATTAGGTATCGATTCGATAGAGATAACTCAAAAGGGTAAAAACTACCCCTATTCAGGGGGTGGAACGCCATACACAGTACCTAATATTAAAAAAATAAGTGATTAAAGGTGATCGGAATATAAAAAGGATCGCCTCCTCGTGGTGAATTCTGAAAAACCCAATAAGTGGCCAAATGATCCTCCTTTGCAAGTATTCATTTGCATATTTACTGTACCTTCTCTCCAACAAATGAAGTTCTATAGCTTACCCAGAAGCACCTTTATATGGAATAACATAACAGAGAATAAACTAAGATCATTTTCAATCCCTTACAGTGATTAACCATCTTTAATATCTATCTATTAAATGTAGACATAAGATCCAATAGAAACCCTCAGTGTAAATGTTGATATAATATTTTATTATAATTCTATATATTTCATAAAATGAAAAATTTTTTTTTTCTAATATTACATCATCTAAAGTGCGTGTCATCCCTAAACTGGAGTATAGATTTTGATTCATTTAAGTCACCTCGTTTCCTATTTGCTAGTATTTGAAGCGGTGAATACGATTCTACCATCTGAATAGGGTAGTTTGGTTGTTTTCGAGGTTGCTAAATAACTCGCTATTTGTTCTTTATTAAAAAAAAACGTGTTGACTAAAACCATACAGATCTATTGTAATATTACGTACAGTAAATATTTTTCATATTGTCAAGAGCCAGAAAATAATAGTAAATTATTTTTAAAATAAATTTAAAGAAAATTCAATTCTAGTTTGGTAAAAATATATTTCATATAAAATTAATTCATTATTAATCTAAATTTAAATTAAAGCATTACAAAATTAAACAATATAAAATTAAACAACAAAGTGCTGCACTTGCTATTTATTTGGAAGAGTACAAAGTCATATTTTAATTTCGTAATTGAGGTCAATAGTTTTTTAGCAATACTGCAAAGACTGCAGTATTGCAATTTTGGTTATTCCACGTTTGGGTTTTGAAGAAGGTGGTTGTGCTTGGTGGCTGACATATCTCCTCAGGATGAATGACCTGATAATAATGTAAGTAGAAATAATTGTTAATTAGATAAGGATTTAGGACCCCTATATATTGTTTTTATGGATAAAAATAAATGTTCTATTTTTTTAAACTCTTGTTTCATCTACCATAGCTACCCCCTTGTGCGTATATGGCTTAGGGAAAGTGTATACGTAACAATATTCATAATAATAATAATTTCGTAATAAGGATACTCACTACTCACGTCAAGACAAAGTGGATGTCTGTCCTTTTTACTAGTAGAAAATAATTTGGTGCATTGCTAAGTGTCGTGGTATTTTTTTTTAGTATTCGAGACTGTGAATAGAATTGCACTGCCGAATAGGGTCGCTAACTAAAGCGCTTTTTTGTAATAATACTTGTTGCGAACATTATTTCATACCCTTATAGGGGTTGTTTTTGAAAATAAGGAAGCTGAGGTCAGGATCAGTTGAAGGTCTGACTCAACTAGAATTAAAAAATCATTTTGTACATTTTTAATCACCTTGGTACCTATTTTTTTAATATTAGGTGCGGTGCTGTGTATGGCGTTCCACTCCCTGAATAGGGTGTGAATAGGACAGTTATTTTCCTTTTTTTTTCTCTATAAATATAATTTTCACATTCAGTATAAGCTATTATTCAAAGCAATTTTAGGGGTTGTTTTTATGTTTTTGGGGGTGAAATAGAATTTTCCCCAGCCTTTTGATACCACGAAGACGTATTTTTATTAATTTTGAGCCTTTTCGAGTCATTTTCTCTGGGTCTTATGCCTTCCGCGATGGGGGCCAAAAATCAGCTATTTTTAACATTGTCCTTTTGTCGTAGAGCTAGTAAAAGACCCTGTATAATTTACTCCGTCATACAAATCACTAGAAAAATCTACTTACTCAAGCACTATTTTTTTAAAGTCACGAACATTTGTTATATAGCTAACAACCTAGAATCTTGTCCTTGTCGCATATCCTATGACTAATGATTGAAAGGAAAACTGCATAAAAATCATATTTTTATGTGGGCATTTTTACGAGATGAGCGTAGTTTTCCATACCTACGAGTTTCGATGTTTCTAAAGTTAATTTACAATGAGAATTACATTAGGTGTTTAAACTGACGCATGACGGCATATTATATTTTATGCACATGAAGCGCGATAAAGTCCTATGTAAATCTGTCATTGCAGTTGATGAAGGAATACATGTGGGAGGTTCACACAGAGGCGGTGTTAAAAAATGTTTAACTGTCCCTTTCAATTCGTATTTACCTAATTGAAAAGGAGGCACCGCACCGTAAAGACAGGTTGGATTACATTTATCTGCCTATAACCTATGATAAATTACATGTTGCATGTTGCAAAGGCAATTTGTGCGCGGAACGATTTCTAGGTAATTTAATGAAAATACACAGTAACAAGAAAGTTTCCAAATTAGTTAAAACTTCAAACGTTTACAAATTTGAAATACAAACCAGCTGACAGTTGGAAATAGAGCATTTGCATCGGATGATTATTTAAACAGAATTTAGCAAAATGTTAAAACTGCTAGAAGTTACCATCTTGTAATAATATTATATCTATTTATTTGTGGTTGCCTTCTTAATTTCGCATTTTTTGGAATAAAACCATTAGCCGATTAAATAGATACAGGGTGATGGGTACTATTGTACCAAGAAAGTGAAACTTTCACTTTTGTTCTCTTTTCAGATCAAACTTTTTCGAGTACGCCTCTGGAAAGCTACTTTTTCCAATCGGAAAAGATGTCATTTTTTATATTTTCATTTTAAATAAAATGAATAATAGTAATAGACATTACTCACTAAAGTTTCATGATTTTCCTAACAAGTAATTACACAGGGTAGGCAATAAAAGAATATAATATAAAAAATGTATATCGTAAATTGTTTCAGATATACAAATCAAAAAGAGTTCTATTACGATTTTTTCCAAATTTTTGGGTCACATACTTTGAAAAACAGAGAGGAGAGAGGCAGCTAAATTCCACACATTTTCCTCAACCACAAGGGTATATTTTAAATTTGAAATTTGAAAAAATATCCTGAACTCTACCTCCTTCCAACGATGACGATATACAAAAAATATAATTTTTCTTCAAGCGTATTAAAATGTTTAAATTATGTCACCAAAAACAGAAGTAGAAGTAGGACATTGTTTTACTAGTAACAAAATGTTAGTACCGAACGCCACCGTAGTGGACATTGTTGTACTAGTAACATAATGTTAGTTCCGAAAGCGCCACCGCAGTGGGTATTGTTTTACTAGTAACATAATGTTAATACCAAAAGCCATCGGTGGCGCGCTATCCACTCGCCACTTGTCATATTGTGTCAACATGTAAGACTGTAATTTGAATATTTGTACATTTATGATAAATAAATGAATTTTTGCATTTTAATAAGCTTGAAGAAAAAATAGTATATATTACACGGAGTAGAACGCCTTTTTTTGTGTTTCGCCCAGTTTGCGGCTTCGGCTTCGCCTCAGCCGCAAATCCTGGGCTCAACACAAAAAAAGAGTGCGTTCTACTCCTAGTAATATAATATACTATTTTCTTCAAGCGTATTAAAATGTTTAAATTATGTCACCAAAAACAGAAGTAGAAGTAGGACATTGTTTTACTAGTAAGAAAATGTTAGTACCGAACGCCACCGTAGTGGACATTGTTTTACTAGTAACATAATGTTAGTTCCGAAAGCGCCACCGCAGTGGGTATTGTTTTACTAGTAACATAATGTTAATACCGAAAGCCACCGGTGGCGCGCTATCCACTAGCCACTTGTCATATTGTGTCAACATGTAAGACTGTAGTTTGAATATTTGTACATTTATGATAAATGCATGAATTTTTGCATTTTAATACGCTTGAAGAAAAAATAGTATATATTACTAGGAGTAGAACGCACTCTTTTTTTGTGTTTCGCCCAGTTTGCGGCTTCGGCTTCGCCTCAGCCGCAAATCCTGGGCTCAACACAAAAAAAGAGTGCGTTCTACTCCTAGTAATATAATATACTATTTTCTAAACATAAAAAATGTAACATTTCGTATTTTGTAATGTCCAAATTAACTTATTATTGATATGTTGAAAAAGTTTTAATATTAATAATTTTTGAAAGTTTTAAGTCACGTATTTGGAAAATAGAGAGGGGACAACTACATCTCATATATTTTTCTCCACCAGGAACGCATATTTCAACAGCATAGTTCAACCAGGCTTCGACTCAAGCAGACCACTAGTGTACAGTGCAGTATTGTTGTGAATAGTCAAGCAAGGTGAATTGCGGAGTGGCAGCTCCACAGAGAACAGCGTTCAGCGTTGCAGCTAGGCGACAAGAAGCGGAAATATTAGACGTCTTTTATAAGACTCTGATCCAGCCCAAGGCCCAAGCCCCCCAAGTCCAGGTGCAGCCCATGCCGGCAAAAGAGTCCGCCAAGAGAAAAACAGAGGATGACAGTGACTGGGAGACCACTCCGCAGGCAAAGGCGAAAAAGACACCATATCCCAACCAGGTCCCGGACAACGAAGAGAGACCATCTACCAGCCAGACGACCCCCGAGAAGGTGCCAACGGTTTCGGAGGAACCGACGAATGCACCCAACATGCCCCCCGTAATCCTCAGGAAGGCGGATACGTGGTCGGTATTAAGCAGACGGCTAAAGGAGGCCAACATCAATCACTCAAGATTACTACGCGTAGTAATCAGAGGATCCCCAGCGGAGTCAGCTGCGAGGAGGTGAAGGACACCCCGTAACCGTCCAGAGGATGACTTCCAGACGTACGAGGAAAGAAATACCACTGATGTTGGTCCAGGTACCACTCAGCGAGGAAAAAATCCTAGACGTCAACCGCTGCTTGGCTGTCCCAAGTCAAAACACTGTTTAAGCCAGTTTCATAAAAAATCATATTTTTACATTTTTGGATACACAGTATCAACATCTACCAATCCGTGATTGAGGAAAACTAAAAGTTTGTGAAGAAAGTCCATGTGTAAACAATAATATCCACTGTATATCCACTAACCGAATCAAGTTGCTAATTTAAAACACTGTACATCCATAATTTTTTAAATGGTTTATACAGTATTTTGACTTGGGACAGCCATGCTGCTCCCTAGTGGTAAGAACCGAGAAACAGCGAGCAGCCCTGGCCATCACGCAGTGTCACCGCTGCCAGCGTTTCGGCCACGCACAAGGAAGATGCACCGCGCAGGCTAAATGCGTGAAGTGCGGTGAGGCACACCACTCCGAAGAATGCAAGAAATCAAGAGACATACTCGCTAAGTGTGCCAACTGCCAGGAGGCATACCCAGCAAACCACAGGAGGTGCCCAAAGTACTCCAAGAAGACAGCCACGACCCCCTCAGAAGACAACACCAAACAAGACCACCCAGCAACCAACCGGTGCTGCAGCCAAAAAGCCGCCCACGAGCGGATTGAGCTACGCCAGGGTAGCACAGGGCAAGACAGGGCAGACCACCAGCCCCGTCAAACAACAGCGGGCACCCCTTGAGGCCAACAACCACACGGCGGTGCTCGCTCAAATGCAACAAATGTGCTCAGCAATGAGCGCATTTTTTGCACAAATGAAAACCCTCACTAATCGTAATGAATTTACAGGTTAAACCGGTGTCCTACGAAGCTGCGACAGGACCAGGTTTTCCACTTCCCTTGCTACCATGTGTACAGGAAGGACTGGCAGGGCAGAAGAGCAATGAGAGGAGTAGTCCTGCTAGTTAAGACGAGCATCATCCGATTCTGCTGCCGGACCTAGAGAACTTGGAGGCCACCGCCGTAGTAGTAACCACGGCACGAAATGGCGACATCCGAGTAGTCTCCTGCTTTCAGCCACCTAAAGTCAAAGTCATGCTGCGAGACGTAGACCTGGAGGCCGTCCTATCTCCGAGGACCAGGCGATGGCCATCGGCGACTTCAACGTCAAGTCTTCGGAATGGCACAGTAGGATAACAAACACTCGAGGACGAGAGCTACTGCGGTTCCTGGGACAGCACGATGGCAACCTGTTGGTCCTTGGGCCGGACGGGCCGACGCATGACAATGAGAGGCACAGACCGGATGTACTGGACATCGCGATTAGTGATGTGTCGTATTTGTATGAATCGTATAATAATACGACTCTTTCCGATGATACGTATGGTACGAATCTTTTTCTACGATTGTGCTGAAAGTCAAATTTTCTAACTTCAAAATGAGTGCAGAAAATATCACTTTGCCGCACGCCTTGATTACATTTTCACGCACCGGAATAAAATAGTGTGTTTACCTTAAAGAATTTTATATTACTTACTGGTAATAAAAATTAAATTCTATAAATGTATATTAATTACACATGAATTGCAATTACAAAGTCAAATTTTCTTACTTCAGAATGACAGCGGAAAATGTCACTTTAAATAAAATCTGACAAGCAGCAAATTTAAAATTTTGGAAAGACTTTAAAAAGGGAAATAACTTCACAACCGTAGAAAAAATAGTATGTAACACACGTGTGGCAAGCTTCATTGCAAAACTCGTATGACAGGAACACTCGCTGCGCTCGTCTTCCTACTTTCATACATCGTTTTGCAATGAAGCCCTTGCCACACTTGTATTACAATCTACTATTACAATCGATACGGTTTCGTATTCGTATCTAGTGTATACTGACCTAACGCGAACAATGCGGTTCGATTTCGTATCTGTAAATACGTTTTATGCGTTAACCCTTTCCAACTTCTGTTCTGCTGCCGAGATTCACAATACATAACTAAAAAAAAAACCGCTTATGTTTATCCTAGACTGTCACACATCTGTTTATATTTCTCAATAGTTTTAAGGATTTAAGACCAAAATGTTGCATAGGCAAATATACGATATACCAATTCAATTGCAATAGGAGGAATGCATAGGTTTAGTCAAATATTTCGCCGCCAGGCGGTTACCGATCGGCTTTGGGTACACTATTCATTGTATTCTGTGCTTTGTAGTTTTGATGTGTTGAAATAAGTTCGTTTATTTGAAACCTACGGAAACTGGATAGTTTAGGTGAACTAAAAGAAAAGCTTGGCATTTTTAAAGAAGTAGTAAACAAAGATGCACAGAAAATGAGGTTATGTTGCAGTACCCAAACGCGACTCTGACGCCGCCTACATGCATTCGGTCTAGTATGTGCAGTTTGATTTTCGCGCATACTAGCATCTTGATATAAGTTTAGTACGAAATACGAATACGAATCTTTCTGCATACGATACTAATACGATACGAATCTTTGAAAAGAGTCGTATTGCCCATCACTAATCGCGATGCTGCAGGAGATGATAAATTACATTTATTACAAAATATTTTGATTTATATTTCATTTCTCTTCTTGTATAATGTCATTAATATCTATTTGTAGATTATTTTACTGTCTTATACTGAATACTAAAGTTTTAATTACATTTCATTTTATTTCAACCAAATCTATTTAGATAGGTATCACGTTATTGTTTAAAAATACCATGTTTGTAATTGTCGATCGATGAGGCTTTTTACAACATGTTTGAAAAACGTCGATTCACTATCTTTTTGCCGAGAAAATTATATTATTTGCTTAACATGACCTTAAGAACGATAGGTATTTTATAATTTGGAAGATTCTTATGTTGTCTGATAATGTGATAAGATTCTGTGAAAAAATAATGTGTGTGCAGATTGTAGATACCTACTAATATTTTCTTACTTTTTGTTAGGTACATTACCTGCCACTTTTGCAATATTTAAAAATTTTAATGAAATAAATCTCTGCGCCAAAAGATTAGACAGAGTTTGCTTCATTAAAATGTTCAAATATTTTTATAGAAGTTGCAAAAAAGCAATAAAATATGAATATATTACAAATAAATAATTATAGATAATATTGTAAATGTGTTAACTTAATTTTATTTATACAAGTTTATTTCAGAGAAATAAAAAATATAAAAAGAGGTAAAAAAATATAAAGGATACCATAAAATCACCGACATCAGTAGTGTATATTTGCTACAGGAAAGGTCTGGAATTTCAACTAAGGGTAAAAACACAAAGAAAGCAGGTTGCCTGCTTACTGGTAGTCAGCGCTTATAAGCGCCAATAATTAAGTACGCTTTTAAAAGGGTAAGAACACAAAGAAAACAGGTTGCCTGCTTACTGGTAGCCGGCTTTGTCTATGTACGAGAACGTTTAAAAGCGTACTTAATTATTGGCGCTTATAGGCGCTGACTACCAGTAAGCAGGCAACCTGCTTTCTTTGTGTTTTTACCCTAATGCATGATAATGTCCGCCTTCAAAGAGTAAGGGTAGTGTGTAAGTTTTTGCAGCAGCATAACATTGCCGTGACTTGCGTAACCAAAGTAATCACCAGACCACAGAAAAGATAAACTATTATATTTTCTGTGACCAGACCTGAATCCTGAAAAACATGTGCGGGGTACAACTAGAAGGAGGCAGTGGCAGCTGGTGATATTGTCTGCAGAGGAGGCTTGATATTTTGAAAGACAATTAGAGAAATTTTTACAAGTAAAAGATATTAATTTGGAAGACTGGAAGACATGCTGCTTCCTCCAAAGGGAGGCTCAGCCTCCCCTGCCTCCCCTGACGAACCGCCACTGGAAGGAGGTTATAGTTTATAAACAAATGAAAACAAAATGAACTATATTCCATATTAAGAAAATTTACTACGAAAAACTTCATTTCAAATTTTCTTTTACTCATTCACTTACCAATTATTTTTTTCTTCTATTACCGTCTATATAAACGACTTTTGCAACCCTAGCAACACGCGCGTTAACGATAGTAAACATTCGAGTTACCTGGTTGCTAAGGCGTTGCTAGCTACGAAAGTAGAACTTTCATCGCAAGGACAGGAAAATTTAAAAAAAAAAAATTTTAACGCTTCATAAGTTGGCAATGGACTCGCATATACGTTCGACGTGCTGACGCGGCGGCGCGCGGAGGCATAGAGATGCTGGATGACCTCGTTGCCTATGGCAACGACATGGAATGTATCCGAAGTCAAGTAGCATCTCCAGCAGAAGGTATAGAACGCGTATATACGTAAATAAAAGATGGCAACTGCTGGGACAGAGGATGCTGCGTTGTCGTTATACAGAGATGGTATACTCCGTATAGTGCCAACGCATCATCCTCGGTCAGAGCAGCTCGTATCAGAGCCTCCTGGTATATATATGCGTGCTGCGGAATGACGCGGCGGCGCGCGCAATACATGGAGAGACCGGATGGCATGGAAGTATAAAGGATGGAAGGCCCATCTATATCTCCAAGCCTGTTAACCTACTCCAGTCGAATTAGACATAATAAAAAATTTTGCGTACTGCGGACTTTTTTTGTGGAAGTTGTTTAAGAGGGCATAATAAGCAAGCACAGAAAACTACACCCTGCTAACTGAAATTTTTGAAATTTTACTTATGTGTCCATATCCTTTTCCCTATTGCCCGTAGGGCTCTTTACCAAGTTACACTTTTTGAAGATTCATCCCTCTACATAATATACATATTACACATTTGCCGTAGGGCAAAACGTTTCGGCTGTACGAGGCCGGAAAGGTTGCGCTATCCGAATTTGCGGGTCTTCTGTACAGGACAAACGGCTACTATTTCCAATCTACAATACTACACATACTAATGCCCTTAAGAAAGGATGATGATTTGTGAAAAAACTTTCATCGAATACCGCGCGGTTTTCATGATACGGGATGTTGAAATTTTTTTCATGCATGTACGACCCTAATATAAGAAAATTTACGTTGGTTTCATTTTAATACATTCATTGGTTTAGGAGCTAGACAGCAAAATATGCCAAAAATGGCTATTTTGGTATTGTTGCGTTAAAAAAACCAAAACCAGTATAATTCTGGTAAGTGTATTTGTTTATCCTAAAAGTCCAATTCATTGCGCATAGAAAATGTGTTTTTGTATTTAAATAGGATCAACACTTATTGTGTAATAACGATTTATGTCATGTGTTCTCCAGTCTCCTTTCTCACATTTTTTTTGCGGCCTTATGGTTCATAGTAGGGCAGAAAGCAATGTATACCTGAACAGGGCACATATTAGGGTGTTAAAATGGATCTCTTGTTAAAATGCGATATAGGACGTACCGTTTTCGAGTAAAACGCACTTGTTTGCAAAAAATTATTTCAGATCACACTTTTCATCGACTGACTAGTAAATACTCACCGCTGACTACGAGAAAATAAAACTATGTGCCGCTTCTTGCTTTTTCTGTTTATGAGGGACATTGCTAATGAAAAAATGAAGGGACTCGGACGGAATAGGGGGTTCTCACTCCCCTATTTGAAGGTTCACGCTTGCCTCGAATCATCATTGCAAATTATTTTGTGTCTATAACAAAATCCACAGTAATTTTACCTTCCTCGAGAAACAGCTATTATATGTCCATTTCATCGGAAAATGATTTAAAAAAACAAACTCCTAAGAAAGAAATCACCAAAATGTAGAATTTATATATCAGATCACAATTCAGAACACAATGAAAACTCAAAGCAAACATAACCAAACAAGTGCGTTTTACTCGAAAACGGTACGTCCTATCGCATTTTAACAAGAGACATATTTTAACACCCTATTATGTGCCCTGTCCACGTGTATAATGCTTTCTACCCTACTATGAACCATAAGGCCGCAAAAAAAATTGTGAAATGGGAGTCTGGAGAACACATGACATAAATCGTTATTACACAATAAGTGTTGATCTTACTTAAATACAAAAACACATTTTCTATGCGCAATGAATTGGACTTTTAGGATAAACAAAAACACTTACCAGAATTATACTGGTTTTTGTTTTTTTAATGCAACAATACCAAAATAGCCATTTTTGGCATATTTTGCTGTCTAGCTCCTAAACCAATGAATGTATTAAAATGAAACCAACGTAAATTTTCTTATTTTAGGGTCGTACATGCACTTTTTTTTAAAAAAGGGGGTTTTCAAAATTTCAACATCCCGTATCATGAAAACCGCGCGGTATTCGATGAAAGTTTTTTCACAAATCATCAACCCTCCTTAAGGGCATTAGTATGTGTAGTATTGTAGATTGGAAATAATAGCCGTTTGTCCTGTACAGAAGACCCCCAAATTCGGACAGCGCGACCTTTCCGGCCTCGTACAGCCAAAACCGTTTGCCCTACGGCAAATGTGTAATATATATTATGTAGAGGAGGGATGAATCTTCAAAAAGTGTAACTTGGTATAGAGCCCTATGGGCAATAGGGAAACAGATATGGACACATAGGTAAAATATCAAAGTTTCAACCCCTAAAAATAGGGGACGCACATGGTGTAGTTTTCTGTGCTTGCTTATTATGCCCTCTTAAACAACTTCCACAAAAAAAAGTCCGCAGTACGCAAAATTTTTTATGATGTCTAATTCGACTGGAATAACCAACATTAAACCTCCCAGTATAGCTATGCCCCGCCTCCGCAGAACGATTTCAAAATAAGAGAAATATTAAGTTAAGCGCCTGTGCGAGTTTTTTCAAAACTTTTCGGATGTCAATATTACTGTAGACGTAAAAGTATTTGGGGAAAATGCGTATTCGCAAAAAGCAAAAAACGGAAAACGAATAAAGCTAGAGAGGATTTCTTAGCACGTTGTTAAGATATCATTTTGTAATGTGGTTTGTCCATGGGGTTTGTCATACTATCGCGATATTGGCGAAAACTATTACAAGCGGCAACAATGCTTGGATAGCATTAAACGCGTATGACGTTCAAATTTAAAGAATGCGCGCGATCTGGATTATTGTTTGCGAAGTTAGCGCTTGCGCAGAGATATCATTTTCTAATACTTTAATTCTGCCCCAGTCACGCGTCCTCTATCTCCGTTTTTGAAGGCGTGTTTGTTTTCCCTCTCTCTTATATGTTGATAACATAAGCCCGGTTTAGTCACTTACGAGGTGAGCCTTCCATATTTTATACTTCCATGCCGGATGGCCTCGTTGCCTGTGGCAACGAGCTGAAGTGTACCCAACGAAGTGAAAGGGAAGACTGGAACGCTGACGCCGTTACGTGAAAATGAAGAAGAAGAATAAGAAGATGTGGGCTACGGAGACGAATCAGACAATGAGATAATATGAGTGAAAGCTCATCAGATAACGATGAATTAAATGTTTGAAACTATAATAATAAACCTGACAATTTTAATCCTTCTACAACTCTCGGTTCGCTGCGATCAGCTCGAAGTGAGCTCGCGAGCTTCATTCGCAACGCGTCCACATTGACAAATTTTGGTTGCAGTTACAGTTCGCCTGTGAGTACCCGGCTTAATGTATTATATTCTATCTACTGTATGTCCGGAACCTTGAAATTCAATTCCAATTAAACAAATTCTCTGAGCGCTTATGCTTACAAACAGCCTTAATTTACTTTTTTTTTTGTCGCGGCGGGAATCACTTTTCTCGAATGTGAACTGGGAAAAAGTTCAGTTTCATTTTTTTCGTCTTCTTAATGACATTTAGAATAACCTGATGTGGAGAACTGTCTCGCCGCGATGACTTGATCAGCCCTCAAAATTAAGCAACATGTAATCACTCGTAACTGAACTAGCAAAAAGTTCTGTTCGAACTTTCTTGTGGTCAAGAGACATCGAAACTACTCGATAATGACCAGAACTGATTCGGCGCGGTGACCAGAATTTTGACCGGTAGCTATTTGTCATTATTTTGGTCTTTGTAACTCGGTGTATCAGTCAAAAGGGCAGTTCTCAATTTTTCCTCATCATATTTACTTCACTCGACAAGAAGAAAAAAGAAAGTACCTCGTTGCGAACCAGATGACCGGTTTTTCTATACATGTTCAAAGCTCGATTTGAACCCTTTAGGACAGGTAAAACGTTCCGTCACGCCTGTCAGGCCTAAAGGGTACCATACCGTACCATACACGTTCAGCAATAATGTCATTCCAGCAGATCATTACAGAAACATCATTACTAAAAATTCCCTCATCATTCCCTGGCATTATTTTTCACACCTTACATGTCCATTATTTAAGAAAAAAGCATATCTAGCTATAATTATTGAATTAAGTATGATTTAAAAAACGCGAAAATTCAGGTAATGAGATTACTGAACGTATATGGTGCCCTTTAGGCCCGTCGAAAACCCTAACATACCAACAAAAGATGGCTGCTGTAGTACAAACAAAGCAAAGTGACAGCGTGTTGGACAGGCCTATTATCTTCGCTAAAGTAACTCGAAAATCTTGGTAGCGGCTGCCCGTACTAAAACATAAACCTCGATGATAAATAGTAAATGTTTCATTGGCATGGAAACAATTTTCACAGACAACCTGCAGAACTATAAAATTTATTAAAAACGTCAAACAATTTCATAACATAATGAGTTTTAAATTATAAAATCCCATAATATCTTTCGGTAGTAGAAAAAATATAATACATTAAGCCGGGTACTCACAGGCGAACTGTAACTGTAACTGCAACCAAAATTCGTCAATGTGGACGCGTTGCGAATGAAGCTCGCGAGCTCACTTCGAGCTGATCGCAGCGAACCGAGAGTTGTCGGTTTTTACTGCGAACACAAAGAGGCTCTCAGTTGGTTCGTGGACGCTGAAGGTTTGTTCGTTCATGTGTATGTGTACGTACACACCAAAAGTTGTTGCAGTAACCGTTGCACTTACAGTTACAGTTCGCCTGTGAGTACCCGGCTTTACACGATGCGAAAGCCCCTTTAGGTGTTCGGTGTTTTTTTAAAGGCTTCGCCTCGGCCATTCAAAAATCACCTCACACCTAAAAGTAAACTTTCGCATCTAGTGATGTAAATAACCATTTGCGCTTAACGTTTAGCAATTTTTATACTCTTCACAAATACGAAAATGATGAGTATATTGTATTTGATCGGCACTTTTCTAAAATCGGAAATATCGTGATAACTTTAGAAAGAAAAGGCCGATTGCATTGAAAATTTGACAGTAGATCAGTAAATAAAATAGTATATTGTATATTTAGGTGTGAAAGCAGTACATTCCCGGACGACGATGCAAATTGTTGGCCGAGGCGCTAGCCGAGGCCAACAAACATCGAAGTCCGGGAATGTGCTTTCACACCGAAGTACACATACTATTTTTTCTGAAATCGCAATCAATATTATTATAAATTAAGGAATTTGTATTAATGCATAACATTTCTTATTTCTTCATCACAATCTAACTGCTTACTAATAAATGCAATTTTAATGTGAGTTGGTTTGTCTGCGTGTATTTATTTATTGTCTAAAATATACATAAAAAACTGTACGGGAATGTTACTTTTTCTGAAATCGATCGGGAATGTCTACATTTTCGGCGCGATTTTAGAGCGAAAAATGCACAATTCCAGTATTTTAGTCCGTTGCTAGGAAACTATCAGAAAACAGACTGGAAAAGATCCGTTGCCAAGCAACGATCAACAAAGCCGTACGGGAATGTTACTTCCCGGCCTAGGCCGAGGTTTATGTTTTAGTACGGGCAGCCGCTACCAAGATTTTCGAGTTACTTTAGCGAAGATAATAGGCCTGTCCAACACGCTGTCACTTTGCTTTGTTTGTACTACAGCAGCCATCTTTCCCGTACGATTTTTTATATATATTTTAATATGTTAATATTTTTGATTTTTATACGTTTAAAATAGTATTGATTGTGATTTCAGAAATTTTTTTTTTAATGTATAGGTATATTTTTGATTCTTATACGTTTAAAATAGTATTTATTGTGATTTCAGAAAAAATAGTATGTGTACTTCGGTGTGAAAGCACATTCCCAGACTTCGATGCTTGTTGGCCTCGGCTAGCGCCTCGGCCAACAATTGCATCGTCTTCCGGGAATATATCGCTTTCACACCTAAATACACAATATACTATTCCAGGCCTAGGCCGGGAAAGTAATATTCCCGTACGGTTTTGTTGATCGTTGCTTGGCAACGGATCTTTTCCGGTCTGCTTTCTGATAGTTTCTTAGAAAGGGACTAAAATACTGGAATTGTGCATTTTTCGATCTGAAATCGCACCGAAAATGTAGACATTGCAGATCGATTTCAGAAAAAATGTATTACTTATTTAAATTTAAAAATTATTTTTTTGATTTTTATGTTTTCATAACTGAATAGAAATCTGGTGAAATGATATTTTGAATGATTTCAAATATTTATTTATATATTTGACTAATATACATTTCATAATATAATATCCAATCGTGGAAATATGATTTCAACTCATCGCTTATAATGTAAAAATTTACATTTTTTTCACGGGGCAGGTAGTAATATAGTTCTTACATTTTTTACTCGAAATTCAAAGGTCTCGAGTTTGAAACCCACGTAGGTTTTGGAAGCAGTTCTTTTTTTTTTACTTTATTTTATACTAAGTGTTTCACCAAGTAAGTTCGTATGATAAAATTGAAAATGTCTAAAACTAACATTCACAAAAAACTGCGAAGAGTATCCTACAGAACGTGTAACAATTATATAAAAAATGCAGTAAATCGGCGAAGAGTCTAATGCTTCCTCTAGTTTGATTATAAGAACATTTTAGAGCAACTTTGAAAGTTTCTAATTTTAACGACATTTATCGCTTAACAAAAAAAACCAAGTTAAAGGCAATTTTCAGCTTTAACCTGTCTATCTAGTTTATGATATTAGCAATGAAGTCAACATTTGTCGTTTTTTTTCTTGAAAATTTTGAAAAACATGCTAATTTCAAATGCTCATTTCTCATGGCACAAGTGAACTACAAAAGAATCCTCCTCAGGCTCGTATAGCTGAAATGTACCTAATATTGTAATTCAAATTAGTATATTGATTTTTTTTAAATTTATTAAAAAAAATTTTTTGGAATTTTTTTTGGAATTTTTTTTTAAATTTTGCCCTTATTTGCAAGTTTCGTTTATGTTGAAATAACTATTTCTAAAGTTGATAAAGCAAATTAATGCTGTAGGCGGCATTTTGTAAAAAAAAAGAAATTTTTTTTTTCTTCAAATAAGCTTAGAATTTGGAACACCCAACTATTATAACGAGGAACTAAAATATATTTTGATCTTATTCCGTTGAAGGGTTAGGGATAAATAGGCAAAGCAAGCAAGAGTTCATAAAATATAAAATTGTGATTTAGTGTCTGTACAAGAACCAAAGGCCTCAATAATTGTTTTTGTCATCAGCCACTCCCACTACCACCTACCTATGCGGCATATCGTTTTATGATTTTTTGGGGTAGGCGATTTCAAATATATTATTATTATTTCCACATAGTCAAATATAGTACACATCAATTTCTTTCTCGTTGTAAGAGAATTGGATAGGAAATCTGGACGTGGAAGTAGTAATTTCTTAGGCAGCGGTTTTATACTTTAGTGCGCAGCGAAGATTTTGAAGATTTCAAAAATTAGGAGAAAGCACTTATTTTGCATAAAAAACTTTTTTTATCAAAAATTACTTTTAAAAAAATTGCAAATAGGTACCGCCAAATTGATCATCGAAAAAACAATCAAAATGGTCTCATTAATTTTTTTGACTCGATTCATTATAGTTATCGAGTCACTTAACAATATTTAATTTTCATAAAAATACATTTTTTGGGAACTTCTAGTCATATTATGGCTAATTTCTATCTAAAGTGATGTCATATATCAAATTAAAGCTCACTGAATAAGCTTTCAACTTTATATAAAGTATTTTTAACTTTGATTCGGTAGGTACATAGCGAAAATAAAGCGTATTTTTATTTCTTCAGGGGCGAAAAAAGGTCATAATTTCAAGTTGCTGTGTCTCAATTAATTTTTATCGAAAATGGAGGTAACAAGTCTCAAACGTCTCAAACTGATAAAAATTTTATAAACTTTAAAAATCGCTGACATTTTCGCTAAAACGTTTACTTCTCCAGATATTTGTAAAAAACGTATTTCCCTCTCTTGCCACACCTCTAAAAAAACCGCTGCCCAAGGAATCACTACTTCCACAACTAGATTTTCTTTCCAAGTCTCTCACAACGAAAAAATTTTGTATGTGGAAATAATTGCTTATGAAACTTTAATAATATAATATTTAAAATCGTCTACCTCAAAAACCCATAAAACGATATCACACATCGGTACTGGTGTGGGGGTGGTGATAGGGGGTGGTAATGGGGGTGGATGAATTAAAGAAATATTTTGAGGTTTTTGGTTCTTGTACGCACACTAAATCACAATTTTTTTTATCCCCTTAAATAATGGGGTGGGGGTGGTAATGGGAGGTGGCTAATACCAAAACATTTTTTGAGGTCTTAGCTTCTCTTGTATATACTAAATGCCAATTTTATGGACTTTTACCTGCTTGATTTACCTATTTACCCCCCGTTTACCCCAATTTACCCCCCAACCCTTCGACGGAATAAGATGAAAATATAATCTTTCCAGATCCCGTTAAAGTATGTACGTGTACCAAATTTCAAGTCAATATCTTAAACGGTTCCAGAGTAATCGTGCGCACAAAAAAAGTTAAAATCTTGACGTTTCATGATAGGCCAGTCAACATAGGCCAAAAAAGGTGGTGTAGACGAAATAATTGTCGGAAAGCTGGAAATCGTTTTAATCTCTTTATTTGCATGTAAAAGGAGTTTTTTGAAGTTTGCATCAATTTTCGGGTTGTGCTGTACAAGGCGTGTCCCAAAAACCTCTACATTTTCTGATTTTTTTCAGTTTTTCACTAATAACTCCTAAAGGATGCACTTCTAAAAAAAATTTTACTCTGTTTTAAAGTAAAGTACACATATTAGAAATTAAGTCAAGTGGTTAAGTGGTATGGACGATATGCATGTTCAAAAAACAACCATTTTTTAATTTTTAAAGGAAAAATCATATATTGGACTTTTAAACCTTATTTCCATTACGTAATAGTTATTTACATAACCAGTTATGAAAAGAGTAATTTTACAGGACGAATGTAATATTTGCCAAAACGAGCGTGCGAAGCGAGCGAATTTTGCAAATTACATGAATCAAGGATATGTTGCAACCACACTTCCGCCTGACTCCCAAGCACTATGAAATGTTTGTAAATAAAGGTTTTTTTACTATCAGAAGATCGGATAAATTCTGGTCAGGGCTGTGGTCTGACATGACCATTGAGCAAAGCTAGATGAGAGCTATGAAAAGTACTGGAGGTTTAAGTCACGGCAGAGGAATAACGGACAGCACATTAGCTAAATGGGTTGCGACCATGCCTACAATATGGAGGTATCCCAGCAGGTAGAGAGCTTTTGTGGTGTTTCATTGTGCACCACTTAACAACATGTAGATGCACGGTTGTCCAAAATAACTAGGGATAACACTGACTGCAAGAAATTTGTAGACTGGTTCCTTTGCCACAATCCCTTTCCAGTAGGGGAGTACGTAATGTCACTGGCTACCGGAGTTGTAGGGGATGAAAACCTAAATTGCCATCTGTCAGACCAAATCGGAACTTCTAGTCTTAAAAGCATTATTGGAAGCAATTTTGGTGAAGTGAAGTTCTCCAGAAAGAAAAGAGTGTTACCAATGCGAGGCTTCACCAGCAGTGTAAAGTTGCATGACGAAGTAGTGCCAGTAGACCTATACACTATTTTCAGGAGAATCTCATTTCATAAAAAATCAGAATCCGAAATGAGAAATTACTTTACATATGAATTGGCTCCATACCCACCATCTTTATTTGATGAACAAGGAATGATGAGGAAATCACGTAAATCTATTTTCTATGATTTGTTTGATCCAGTGGATACTCCGTCAAACATCGAAAGTGCTCTCTATGTGATTGACGGTGGATTCCTACTTCATCGAGTGCCGTGGGAGTTGAGAGAAAGGTTCTCTTCAGTTCTCAACAAATACGTAGATTATGTCAAAAAATACTTTGGGGCGCGATCAATCATAGTATTTGATGGCTATCCAGACGACCCTACAAAGAAAAGCACAAAATCTGCAGAGCGCCTTAGAAGGAACAAGTTTATTGCAGCCAACGTTGAATTTGACGAAACAATATTTTTGACAATTTCAAAAGATAAATTTCTCTCGAATGAAGTGAACAAAAAACGATTCATCTCAATGCAGATTCGGAAATTTGCAGATGAAAACATTGCTGTCGAACAAGCTGCAGAGGATGCCGACACAACCATTGTCAGAAGGACTACAGAAAATTTTACACACTCCGAATGTGTGATTGTGGTAGGAGAAGATATAGATCTTTTAGTACTTATTACTGCGTTAGCTCCTAGTAGTGATCGGTTGTTTGTCATGAAGCTTGGAAAAGGAAAGTCAGAGACCGTTTTCTATTCCCCGACACACTTTAAAATGTCAAATAAAGTGAAGGAAAATATATTATTCCTTCACACGTTCAGCGGATGCGACTCAACATCGGCCGTTTTCAGACAGGGGAAGATGAAATTTGTAAAGCTACTCGACAAAGATGTGGAGGTATAAAGGTCGGTCGAGATATTCAGAAACCTTGACGCGACTACAGATGAAATTGGTGCTGCTGGTGAAAAAGTAATTGCTGCTTTGTATGCCGGATCGCTTCTTCAATCTTGTTCTCTGAATGAAACACGCTTTAAACTGTTCACCAAATCCTTAGTACAGAATAATTTTAACTTGGCTACTCTTCCTCCAACTGAAGAAGCTGCTAGACTGCACTCAATGAGGGTTTTCCTACAAGTTAATTTGTGAAAGGGTCATCCAGTTCACTGGGGTTGGAAGGTCACTAAGCATGGGCTACTCCCAGTGCCATCAACAGCCGAACAAGCCCCGCAGGAACTACTCAATAACACTGCGTGCAAATGCTTAAAGAGGTGCCGAAATGCTTGTGGTTGCAGGAAGCAAGGAATGAAATGTTCTCCAATATGCTATAGTTGCAGAGGTGTCTCCTGTACCAATACACAAGATGAAATTGATGACGAACCAAACTTCAATGACGACGAAGTAATAATACCTGACAATGATGACGAATTAGAAGACCTGGATGATGAGGACCATAAATTGGACCAATTGCTTCACTCAGCTTCTACTTCCACACGCAGCAAACTTAATTGATGTTATATTTACATAATTTTGTATACTCTACTTTTTCAAAATTTACCATCAAAGCATTTTGTACTTTCAGTCGATTTTTAACGTTTTAATTACATATTTATAATCACAATGTGCGCTTTTATTTTAAAATTCAGGAATTCACCACCAAGTATTGACCACGATAAGTATTGACCAGTTAACTTTGATACACGATATAATATTATAGGATATTCACATATTACATTATATATTTCATATATTACATTTTACGTTGCGAAAATATGTAAAAAACACATTTTTTTCTTAAATGAAAACTGTCGTCGTTTTTTGACTTCGCATATCTTCCTAACGACTTTGCACATTTTAGTATATAGTACTCATAGACGTAGAATTTTATGTACTTTAATTTATAAGAGAATACATTTTTTTCCGAGAAATGCATAATTTAGGAGTTATTGGTAAAAAACTGAAAAAAGTCCTAAAATACCGAGGTTTTTGGGACGCCCATCATACAGCATAATCAGAAATTTGGTGCAAACTTTAAAAAACCCTTTTTATACGCAAATGAAAAGATCAAAACCATTTCCAGCTTTCCGACAATTAATTCGCCTACAAACCCCTGTTGCCTGGTCTATGACATTCTAAGCCTATTTGAAGAATAAAAATTTTCAAAAATTTTTTTGTCGTTACTATACTTCCACTGGATGTGGACATAATAATGTATCGTCCATTATATTGCTATGAGGTTATTATACTTACTTATATAATAGAAAATGTTTTGGTGAAACTAAATACTAAGAATATAATTTTCACTTAAAACAAAAGTGCATGTGAGTTAGGAAAAATAGCATTAACAATCAGTTACTAATAATAAATAGAAAGTAACAGTTTGTGCGATATAAGCAGGCAGAAGAATTTTTAAATGACAGAATGACAATGGTAATATAAATACAGTCAAGCTCGTAACTATTAAATTAACGACATGTCTTTATCAGCTATTCGTGTTACTGTATGGATTAATTAAGCAGTTGTTAATGATTGATACCTTTTCTGTTCTTAATAAGGTGCAAATTGGAACCTGTATACCCATACGATGCTACCACATTAATTACTACGTTAAATTTCGCTGCCACGACTGCCACACTTTGGAATCGATTGAGGTTGGTTTAGCTACTCCACGGGGTTTTTATTTGGGATCGTTTCTGAATGACTAATATCCACAGATTGAGCCTATTATATTACATATTTTAAACACATATTAGGTCAAGGATATAAAAGAATTTTGGAGTATAAAAAAAATCTCCTTGAATGTTGTGACCCTCAATTTTTTTTTCATCCCCTTTAATAATAGGTTGGGGGTGGTAATGGGGGTGGCTAATGCCAAAAATTTTTTTAAGACCTTAGCTTCTCTTGTGTATACTAAATAACCAATTTTATGGACTCTTACCTGCTTGATTTACCCATTTATACCAAATTTACCCCATTTTACCCCCCAACCCTTCGACGGAACAAGATGAAAATATTCCAGATCTCGTTAAAGTACATATGTGTACCAAATTTCAAGTCAATATCTTAAACGGTTCCAGAGTAAACGTGCGCACAAAAAAAGTTACAGACAGACAGAAATTTTTCTTCCGCTCAAACTTAAAATCTCGACGTTTCATGACATTTTAAGCCTATTTGAACAATAAAAAATTTTTTGTCGTACTATACTTCCACTGGATGTGGAAGTAAAATAGAGTGTAGATCACTTTTGCGATTATTAGATCGTGCATTACTAGAAATGTCAGGCAATTTTTTTTTTTTGGGGGGGGGGGGGTGGTTTGGAAAACTTCCGCACTGCAAGTTTTTGTTTTGCGACGACGGAAAATTTCCATCTTCCTTTTCTTTTTTCTTTTAACGTTGAATCAAAAAGTCGGAAAAATACAATATTGGATATTTGTTTTCTAGATATTAAAATTTTTTTTGTTTTTATGCAGAGATCCGCACGAGTAATGTAAAATAAAATTCGTGAATTTGGCAGACGCATGAGGGTAAAATGTTGAAAACGGCGTTGAATGTACGAGTAATTGCTTTCGCTCAGTTATTATTTCTTATGGAGAATTAGGACCTTGATGTTCTTGTCCAGCGTGTATACCATTTTGCAAATATAAAGTTATCTATTTTTCCACATACTACTTAACAATAATACATATTTTAATATTTTGTTCGAATGCAACACAATTACTTTTACGAAGTGTTACTGAGATCAAGAGCACAGCCAATATGTTTTTTTTTGTTTTTATTATTCAAATATAGGTATTTGCAATAGGCAACCGCCGACCGCAACACATTTAATAAAAGTCTTATTAAAAATACCTTAAAATCTACGTAAGTTCGTTCACCTGAGATACCCACTATATATTACAGTGTCAGTATCTTGTACACATTGGCATTTTTCTGTGCTTAATCAAAAACCTAAGTAGTAGTGTGTTCTAGAATTAAAATAAAGCATACTGCATATAAAATATTTTATATGCCTCTGGCGATCACCCTGTATGGATGTGGTCTTATTTCATTGGGAAATACTCCATTATGCTATTTTACATATGTACCAAATTTAAAATAATAATTTTAAGTCTAAGAAAAGACATTGTTTCATTACATAAAATATTTTTAAGAATTTGAAAACGACAATCCACAGTGCCACAAAAAAAAAACAATTTTACGATCGTATTTTACTGTATTAATAAATACAAACGTATTTACACAAAGCTTTCTTCTCTATTATCCATCTTTTATGTACTAGTTCTTTTTTCTTGGGGTGAGCACCCTGCATTTTTTTTCTTCACTAACAGTATATCAGGTTTTCTTCTTTGGCAATAGTATCACCTACATTCCAAATATTACTTTCTTTCACCTTTCTTAATTATTTTTTTAGGGTGAATATTTTTCACTAAAACTATACATGGTGTTTCATAATTGAATGCTGATCCTAAAGGGCGATAATCCTTGGATGATTTTAAGAAAAATTCTTTATATGAACATAGGTCCGCAACCGCTTTATTTCTGAGATACAGTGTGTTGAAATTTAACAAAAAAATCAGTTTTTTCCCAATATCTCTAAAACCGTTTTTTTTTTTTGGTACACGCAAAGTACGCATAAAAATACATTTTTTCCAGGATAGATGTTTTTTTAAATTTTCATCAGTGGCGTCCCTGTCAACACGCCCTGCAATATTTTTAATAAAAAAAAAATGATACGCCACTTTTTTTTAAAATAAATATTATTTTCATATTTGCGGTTTATCTTGTCATAAAAATGGCCCCTTGACTTTTTTCGTCCGACGGACGGTTTTTGATTTAAAAAATAAAATGTATTCATTTGCTTGTCCCTATGCGATTTTTTCTCTTAGTCTCAATTACATAATTTGTTCTAACCAAAGCATCTAGGCAATATTTTTATAATTTTATTAGTAACTATTATTTAATTTTAGTAATAAGTACGCATAAAAAGACATTTTTTTAATTTCAAAAAATTATACTATTTTGAACAAAAAATACCCTGTATCTCAGAAATAAAGCGGTTACGGACCTATGTTCATATAAAGAATTTTTTTTAAAATCATCTAAGGATTATTACCTTTTAGGATCAGCATTCAATTATGAAACACCCTGTACTGGCTTTTTTCCTTGGCAACTGCGTCTACTATCCGACAAATATTATTTTTTGTACAAAAGTATTTTGCTAGAATCGAATACGCTATGCACTTTTTCGATGAAAAATTGCCTAATAGTCGATCTCGACATTTAGCAGATCTTAGTAGGCATCTCATCAAGGAACGAGATAAGTTCTTTAATCGGAGGTAGGCATTGAAGATGAAAATTTCCAATATTTCTTCATGATCAAATAGATTAAATCGACCAAAGCGTTTTGAAAATAAAAATTGTTTAGTGTTAAACCGCACACATTGAAAAAAAAACGTATTAATGGAATGCGAAAAGCAAAAAATGTTATACCGTGGGTTATGCTACAATAAAATATGTGTAACAGTGATATTATTACTAAGTATAGTAACGACAAAAAAATTTTTAAAAATTTTTATTGTTCAAATAGGCTCAGAATGTCACGAAACGTCGAGATTTTAAATTTGAGCGAAAAAAAATTTCTGTCTGTCGGTCTGTCGGTCTGTCTGTAACTTTTTTGTGCGCACGTTTACTCTGGAACCGTTTGAGATATTGACTTGAAATTTGGTACACATATGTAGTTTAACGAGATCTAGAACTAGATTTTATTTTCATCTTGTTCCGTCGAAGGGTTGGGGGGTAAATTTGGGGTAACTGGGTAAATCAAGCAGGTAAGAGTCCATAAAATTGGTATTTAGTATATATAAGAGAAGCTAAGGTCTAAAAAAAAATTTTGGCACACCCCCACCCCATTATTAAAGGGGATGAAAAAAAATTGTGATTTAGTGTGTGTACAAGTACCAGAAACCTCAAAATATTTTTTTACTTCATCCACCCCTGCTACCGATGTGGGGTATCGTTTTATGGGTTTTTGGAGGATTTCAAATATTATGTTATTAAACTTCCATAAACAATTATTTCCACATACAAAATTTTTTTCGTTGTGAGTTACTTGGATAAAAAATCTGATGTGGAAGTAGTGATTCCTTGGGCAGCGGTTTTTTTATTAATTCTATCAAAAAAATGCTATTTACGAAAAAAGAGGGAACTTTTTTTTTACAGAAATACAAAATACGGTTTCTTCGTACAAACAACTATTTTCGTTTGCTTCAAATTTATATATTAGCAATTATTTTGAGACCCATGCCTTATTATCGTCAAATAAATATTGGAGGAGTGCGTCGCATGTTACAAATTGTTGTTTATAAAACATAATCCGAAGAAATTGTATAGCTTGAACCTTTTAGCAGAGAAATTTCTGATAATTTTTGAAATATTTGAAAATTATTTTTCATGCAGTTCAAACGCTATAAAATATTTAACGCCTGGCAGAATGAGTGGGAATTTTCCGATATTATTTATAATTAGCTTATACCAGCTACGCTTGCGTGGATCCCCCATCTTTTCCTCATTGTTTCTTCCACCATCTCTACCATCTACTCTATACGACGTACCTGTAACGGACCCGGTTGATAAAATTGAGGCAACCCGCATTCTTGACGGGTATCTGTCATTGCGTTCTATGAGATCGTCTCTTCCTATCTTATTGCGTCATATGGGAAGAACGTACGTTGTTAATTAGCTAACTTTTAACTTATGAGAATAAGCCAATTCATTTGTTGTCTGAAAGAGACAAGTTACCGTCACATTAAGCTGTTGGGCCTAACACAATTTTGCAAGACTTCGATAACAGTCGGATCCGTTCCAGGTACGTATAGTCTAAGAGTTCACTGTTACTGTTGTAGAACTTCAGAGCCACAAACTAGCACAAAAGGACCGATATGAGTTCGTTAAGACATTAGACACAACCAGGTGAAAATTCGAAGAAACACCGAATTTTCACTTAGAAAAATATGTTTTGGTACAGACCATGAGAGTGAAAGTATATTGTGGTCATGGAAAAATGAACCAAAAATAAAAGTATAATTTTTGGTTAAGGAATAATAAACCATATACTTTTACGAAAATATTTTTTACTTTTTAATTCCCCCATAAAAGACAAGGACCATGGAGATACAGTCATTATAAAAAGGGCGAAATCGACAAATGTGGCGAAGGCGCGTAGCTCTAGGCAAATATTGGCAAAAACAGTAAAAATGGACAAGATCGACTGGTTTCTCACATAAGACATGTTTGGATTCACCCAACGACTCATAATTTGGACAAGTGCGTTGGATGACCAATACAAAGCGATGGTAGGAAAGCCAAATGCAGGGCTTTCCAAATAATAACGTTATAGAGAAAACCGCCGTGTGCATAAAAAGGGCACAAATCCATTTTGCCAAAAAGTCGCTCGAAGGCGAGTCGGTGTCACTTTTCCTTTATTGAACTTGCATTGACTAGTAAGTCGTGAGACTGACCGAACGTTATCAAACTCATGTATTAGTCGAACTCCGTTCTGTGAATTACATAATCACGATATAGAACCTTAAAGCTAATCAAAGCGAACCAAAATTTTTTAAGTAAAATATTTTTATATTATTTTCAGTTAGCCATAATTATCAAAAAATCACAATTTTAAAAATCTTGCAGTAAAATCGGGAGAAGTTGCATGAATCTTTTCTACCAAATCGATTGTTAGCGCACGCTCTCATTTGTATGGTAAAATTTATCTTGCCTTAGTTGGGGAGACATGATTCTTTCACATTATATAATTTACTGGATAGGATATTGCAGAATTTCACTGTATTTATTTTAAACCTGTTAAATAAATGGTATTCTTTGAACTATTTGCGTTTTATTGATATTATGACTTGTTGCTAGTATTAATTACTTGAGAGTTTTCGTTTGGAAGACCAGAAAAATCGAGATAATCGGAGTCTCATGACTCCGCAAGTTTGAAACTCAGTGTTCTGGTCGCCTTACGGGAGCTCGATAGGGATTTTTTTATGCGATTTCTCAGAAATTACTAGATGTAGAATCCATTATTAGTAGGTGAATAAGTGGGATCCCGTCAGAGGGAGAGACCAAAGTTCAAATCGTACAAGAGGGAGCGTAGTTAATAATCTACGGTAGTGCAGCCTTGGCCTATTACGTGCTCTCTCGAACCCGCCTGGGAGTGGAAGAATGGGGCAGAACGCGACTGGCGCCCTTGATAAATGAGTTCTTCTACATTACCATCTACCCCCAACTTTCCACCGCCTTCTTCCACTTTGTCATCATTTTCGACATCTTCTCACATTCCCATTATCTTTTCCTACCTTGCCACCAAGCGTTTATTCGGTGTTTGTCTTCGTCGTTTGCGCGAAAATTTGTTAATTTAGTTAATAACCGTGCTGTTAAAAACCACTTTTTCATGCTCCTGCGACTGTTGTAGAACCTCAGAAAATCGACCTATGTCGAAACATAGACAAAAATTCAATTTAAGAAAAAATTATTAAAAAGGCACTTTGAGAACACAACTAATCATAGTTAAAGCATCACGCCGAAGATCATTACAAAAAGACTCAAACACGTTCGCAGAGACGTAAGACACCAAAAAGTGAAATTTCAAAAGTAAAAAAATTTTCTAAATTTACTTTTTAATATATTTTAATTTTTATCGCTTCATGAAACATGGGAAAATTGGGGACATAGTATTTTGTGGATTTAGCAAAAAGAATGACAATAAAATTTTGGCGTGACAACGTACTGAAAGACGAGATCTTTATGTGGCAAAGGCGCGGTGCGTCTATATGCAACTATTAGGCAAAAATGGTCAAGGCCGGTTTCTCGAATAAAACAAATTTAGATTCATCCAGCGACTTGTCACTGGGGCAAGAGCGTTGGAGAAACAGCAGAAAGCGATGGTAGCAAACCCAAATGCAGGTCTTTAAAGACCGCAAAATTAGAAAGAAAAGAACCTTGTGCATAAACGGTGCAAATTCATGAAGGTCACTCGAAAACCAGGTTAGGTCACAAAAACTTATTACATGCCGTCAGTACGTCGCCTCGTACAGGAACGCCTCGTGTAACCTATATATTGCCCTAAAAAGTATCCGTCGCATTTATCTAATGATAGGTTCTTGTAAATGATAAAATATATATATTGGGACTATAAAGTTAACCACACGTGTCCTTAAATTACAGTAAAATATTTACATTATTTCCGTCAACCCCAAAACCAAAGTGCCTCATACACTTCTAAGAAAGTTGTGTGAATCTTTTATGCCAAGTCGATTATTACTACACGCCCTCCATTGCATGGTAGTTGAGGTAAACGTTCTCTAAAGGAGACGATCGGCCTTGTCCTGTTTGGGGAGGCGATTCTTTCAAAATATTATATTTTCCTGTATAATTTTGGAGCAAACCAATAACTGGTATTATTTGAACTGTTGCATTTTACTGATTGAATAATTAACTTTAAAAGTCCATTCTCTCGAGGGCTTTTGTGTGTTGGGTTGGCATTGAATAAACGGGATTCTCTTGGACCCGTACGTCTTAAATTCAGAACACCTATTAGATCGCGAAAGTTCGACGGAGGCATTCTATAAAAGTGATTAAGACATTTCTAAGCAAAGATCCAATACAGTGTTAAATATAAGCTAAAATGTATCGAAAGTGAAGCCAGTCTTGGAGAGAGAGCAGATAGCAATCCACGGTAAGTACAAGCTTTACCTTTCTCGTCTATCAAAAATTTCAAAAATATATAGAACTCGCCTGAGGGTGGAAGTAGCCACACACAGCAAAAGGGGGGAGCGCGGCTGGCGCCTTAACAAATAAACGTCTTTCAAATGAAGTGTGGCAGGTTCTTCTATAACCTCATAAAGTAAATATCTAGTTTAATTTCCATTTTCGATTTTGGACTATTTTCATGGATGGGGAAGTTAAAATACACCGCTCCAAGTAATAATTCTAGAATGGCTGGGCTTACACATACTAATACTTACATATTATCTTAATTATTTCCAGTTCAAAGGCTTATCAACAGAGTATGTTAATATTACGTCATGTAGCACTGTCATTAACACCTGTATTACCCTAAAACCACAAATAAAATATAATACATCATTTTATAATATATTTAAACAAATCTCTCGATTTACATAACAAATGATATCTATACAAGCATATTATGTTATAAGTATAATCCATCAATAATTTCCTATTAAGTTGATAAATAAACGCAAAGCAAAATATAGTTAGAAGATAAATCTATACTAAAGAAACTTCAAACAGTATCGTCTTGACAAATTTTAGATTTTAACCTCTCTACCCATAAAAATTACGAAATGAAAGTAGACGTTTTTATGATTTCGAATTTCGACGACATGTCACACTTCAGTTTTTTTCAGTGACGTAACTAGATGTCATGGGGCCCCCTATTTCATTATTTTCTTAATACCTAATTTTTATGATTTCGAATTTCGACGACATGTCATCTTCAGTTTTTTTCAGTGACGTAACTAGATGTCATGGGGCCCCCTATTTCATTATTTCTTAATACCTAATCCTAATCCCAACATTTAATGTTTTTTTGATGAACGGGGGGCGGGTAGAAATCCGAAAAATATTTTTTGGCGAAAAAAAAAAACAAGCACCGGCTGGGACCCTTAGTCTCCCGGGGCCCCAGGACGCCGGCTGGGGCCCCCTTACTCTCCCGGGGCACTGCCCCGGTTTGCCCTACCATAGTTACGCCTCTGACTTTTCCGTCAAAAATGAATTGTCAGAGTTTTTAAAATCGCAGTATTGCTACGGATAAACCTGACGCCAAAAACATAAGCGACAAATTTTAAACACAAAGATAAAATTTACAAATATTGTAATTATAAGAAATTAACTTATTCTTAAAAAAACTGCGAGGAGTATCTAGCAACAGATACAAAAATTTCACCGAAGAGTTGGTATGTTTACATCTAGTTATCATTTGGAAAAGAAAACTAAAAATTCAGTAATGTACTGTAAAACTGAAAGTTCACCATGTGTGGTTAAGTTATACTCCAAACTACTCTTAAAACAAATAAAATCGAATTAATAAATTAGTGTGTTGAGATCTAATGAATAGTTATTGTTTTTTTTCTAACTGTATTCATTACCGTATCAAAGTCGGACTACTATTATACGGCGTAGGTATGTAATATGCGCTAAATACGACCGTGTAGTTACGGGAGGAATTTTAAACAGTTCCCAGTTGCATGTTGTAGTTAATACGTGGGTTGCTTTGATCTCCTTATACAAATTAGTTTTTTATGCTCTTAAATTTTGTATGTACTTAAAAAAAGCACTGTGAAATTTATTATACTATTTTTTCTTTTATCGCGCACCCACAATGAGCAATTTACTTTTACCTCGTCCCCGATTTGATTAAATTAGGTATGTTTTGATTTGGTAGACCGTTGACCTTTAATTAATAGTTAATTAACGTTTATTTGTATGCATATTACATTCGATACAGTCTCAAATTTTTAAATGACGAACGACAGGATGGGATATTTCAGATTTCTTTTTATATTATATAGATTAAAAACTTTACGACGCCGACGCCTTTATGTAAATCTGGATAACCATCCACAATATATATCATAGGACCTGAATAAGGACCTTGACAAAATAAGAAGACAAGCCAGAAGGAAATTTAACATTGCGAAAACAGCCAATTGGGACGACTACAAGGACCTCCTTGACTGAGTATAACCGGGCACTGAGAAAGGCCAAGAGAGAAGCTTGGAGGAGACATTGCGAGAGAATTGAAAGTATCTCGGAATGCTCTAGAATCCAGAAAAATTTCTCGAAAGACAATCGGTGCGTAACAAACTCTCTCTTAACTGAGACAAGCCAATACACCAAGACAGGCAAGGAAACAATGAAGGAACTACTCTGCGTACACTTTCCTTGATCTACAATAATTAATCAATCACCTGAGGAATGGCTAGGAACAGAACTGGGAACATCTGGGAAAAAGGCTACCAGGGTAGACTGGTCAGTGACCAAAAAGGTGACAGATCAGTCCAAAATCATATGGGCGATTGCTCATTTGAGCCAAACAAATCTCCGGGATATGACGGAATTTGGCCAATAATGCTACTCGGAGATGGGTCGAGGAAACTTTCCACATTTAATAAAAGTCATGTAAATAATATAATTGTATTCACTTATTTGGTATCACAATGAAGCTTGCATCATCACGAATCAGATTTTACCATAAAATAGCCTATCAATACACCCAATGGAAAGTTAGAAGGAAAACTTCCTGGAAACTTTCCGTTTTACGGAAAGTTATAAAATATGGAAAGTTTCCTTGACCTATCTTTGCATATACTAGCGTCAAAGCTCTATAGAGGGGGCATTCGACAACACCTCCTTTAACTCCATCATCAGAACTGCAAGAGAGTGTGGCGTTGAAGGCACCTGTTGCAGGTGGATAGGCGGTATGCCCAAGGCAATGTGGTATTCACCACAATGATGGATGAAACTCTAGGCGCGTCAGTTGCTAGGGAATGTCACAGGGGGGTGTTTTGCTATGGAACCTTGTAGTTGACGGCCTACTAAAGAAACTCACAAATGAGAAATTCGAAGCCCAAGGATATACTGACGACATAGTATAGGAAGGACTACAGGTCAGTCCTCTAAAAACAAACATCGTTCCATTTACCAGAAGGAGAAACCTGGAGGGACTAATTCTTCAAGACACAGATGTCTGGAAAGGTAAAGTACCTTTGAGTCAGTATAGACTCCAAATTTACCTGGAACCAACATCTGGATAGAGTAATACATAAGTCGGCATAGCCATTTTGGCAACGTGCAGACGATTATATGGCAAGACATGGGGGCTCAACCTATTAATAAGACTTCATCACATACGCTGCTTTAGTTTGGTGACCCAAGACTACTCAAGCAACAGCAGCTAACAGGCTAAACCAGATGCAGAGACTGGCCTGCCTGGGAATTACAGGTGTTATGAAAAACACCCCCATAGCAGCCATGAAGACCCTATTAGACCTCCCTCCACTCAACTTGGTGATTCAGGGGGAGGCCAGAATGGGAGCATACACGCTACAAAACTCTTAGAACCCGACTCCTCTGGCAATTCGGGACATATGAAGATAATTAACATTGTAGTAGATCCTCTATTGAGCATGAGATCAGACTACATGGAACCAAAAAGTACATTCAACAAGCCGTTCACTATCAGGAGATAGGAAGGACTGGATGAGAGGAACTCCCGATACATTACGCAAAGGCCTGGCCTGGTACACTGACGGGTCCAAGGTGGAAATAGGAGCTGGAGCAGGAAAACATAGGCCAAGGGTGAGTATAAGCCTCTTTCTTGGACAGCACTCCACCGTGTTTCAGACAGAAATTCTGGCTGTACCTGAACGTGTACGCGAGAGTATCAAAAGACCATATGTGAAGGTCTATATTGTATCAGACAGTCAGGCGGCACTAAAGGCATTGGCCTCTAATAAGGTGTCTTCCAGACTGGTTTGAGACTACCACGAAGAGCTCAAAATTTTGGGTGCGCAGAACAGAATGAGACTACTCTGGGTGCCGGGACATACCAATATAGACGGCAACGAAAAAGCTGATGAACTTGCTAGATAAGGATTATATGGTCCAGAACTCGCGCTGGGCATCACAAAAGGCTCAGCAAGAAGGGTGATCAAAAACTGGGTCGAGATGAAACAAAAATCATTGGAACGATATCCCAGGAAAACGACGCGACACGGGAAAACACTTATTAATGGACCATGCCCAAAACAAACTGAAGAACTGCTTACAAAGAACAGGGTGCAGTTGAGAACCATAACAAGTCTTCTGACAGGACAATTTTCTGTTATAAAGTACCTGCAGACTGTGCGGCAAGGTACCAGAAACTGTGGAGCATATTATATACGACTGCGAGGCGCTGGGCCGCAGATAATTAGAAAGTTTGCTGGCAACTTTAACTGCAGACTGTGCGGCAAGGTACCAGAAACTGTGGAGCATATTTATATACGACTGCGAGGCGCTGGGCCGCAGATGATATAATATTTACGGGAAAACACAAACAAGCCCAGAAACTATCAAAACTCGCCCATTTTCAGACATGTCTTTGTACGTGGCACAAGAGTACTAAAATCTGCAATGTAAATTAAGACAGGGGGAGCACAATAAGCCCAGGAGGCTGCGGTGCCCTCGGAGTATTTTTTACAGACGAGCTGAGTCTGACACTCAGACCCATTCTAGCGATGGGCAGCCCGTGGTGGCTCACCCTCCTCGAAAAAAAAAGGGTTGATGGACGCCGTTTTGAGAGGATACGCATTTTAATTACCCAACGAGTTGTTTTGTTCAAATAACCAATATAATTACCTATACCTACCAACCTACGAACTAACTGTTATTAGAAGGATTTATTCGGAATAAAGTACCAGAGTTACCAGATTTTTAGTTTATTTTACTCATATAAAAAACGCTGCATTAAGAAAGGAAGGACTTCAACATCCAGATTTCCTATTCAATATTTACAACGAAAATAATTTAAATACTATATTTGCACTCTACTATGTGGAAATAATTGTTCATAGAAGTTTGATGACAATATTTAATAATTCTCTACCACAAAACCCATAAAACGAAACCGCTGCCCAAGGAATCACTACTTCCATATCCGGATTTTCTAACCAAGTCACACAACGAAAAAATTTTGTATCTAGAAATAATTGTTTATGAAACTTTAATAATATAATATTTGAAATCCTCTACCCCAAAAACCCATAAAACGATACCCCACATCGGTAGTGGGGTGGGGGTGGTGACAGGGGGTGGGAGTGGGGGGTGGATAAAGTAAAAAAATATTTTGTGGTTTCTGGTTCTTGTACACACACTAAATCACATTTTTTTCATCCCCTTTAATAATGGGGTGGGGGTGGTAATGGGGGTGGCTAATGCCAAAATTTTTTTTGAGACCTTAGCTTCTCTTGTCTATACTAAATATCAATTTTATGAACTCTTACCTGCTTGATTTACCTATTTACTCCAAATTTACCCCAATTTACCCCCCAACCCTTCGACGGAACAAGATGAAAATATAATCTAGTTCTAGATCTCGTTAAAGTACATATGTGTACCAAATTTCAAGTCAATATCTCAAACGGTTCCAGAGTAAACGTGCGCACAAAAAAAGTTACAGACCGACAGACAGACAGAAATTTTTTTTCGCTCAAACTTGAAATCTCGACGTTTCGTGACATTCTAGGCCTATTTGAACAATAAAAATTTTTAAAAAATTTTTTGTCGTTACTATACTTCCACTGGATGTGGAAGTAATATGCCACATCGGTAGTGGTGGTGGCTGATGGCAACAAAATGTTGAAGTATTTGGTTCTTGTACACACAATAAATCACAATTTTATTTTTTACTCCCTCTGATAATGAGATAAGGGTGGTAATAGAGCGGGAGCTAGGTGGCTTTTTCGGCAGCTCATCGTTTTATGAACTGTGAGATATTTTTATGGTTTAATGGATGATAACGATTCATAAAATCGACTTCTGGCGGGGCACCTCCTGTCAGGAGCGTCACGAACACTGTTTAAAAATCAGTGAAATCATGTCATCGATACAAGGCTCATTTTTTTTGTGTGTACACATTTTATGTTTAGAATGAATAAAATATGGTCGCCAGAAAGTGTGGGCCGTCAGGAGGCGCAGCCGGAAAGGTAATAATGATACAATACATCTGAGGCACGGTATGGAGTCAAGTTAGCCGAAAGTGTTAAATTCCTGTATATTTAAAAGCCTATGGTACTTCTGTTGACACTAAGAACTTTACGGGGAGGCTATTCTATTGTTGAAGGAGCTTATATTTACGTTTTAAAATGGAGCCAGAACTTGTAACGATGAGTTTAGAGTTCTGAGATGAAATATGCGAAAAAAAATCCAATTTTCTTCACAAATCCTAAACATTTTCTTTCTGGCTAGCCTTACTGACGGGAGTTTCTTTCTGGGAATTTGTTTCTGTGTTCAAAACATTTAAATAAACATGCTCAACCTTAAAAAAGTTTGTAACGATGATGTTACATAACTCCTCTTTGACCTTTCTGGTTGTGCCCCTGATGGCCCACACTTTCTGGCGACCTTATTTTATTCATTCTAAACATAAAATGTGTTCGCACAAAAAAAATTGGCTTTGTAACGATGATATAATTTCACTAATTTTTATATTTTGAACCATGGCCAACTCGACGGGCTGACATATGCCAGAAGTCTATTTTGTCGTTATTTAAGTTCGATAGAATTAATCAGCGCATAGAAAATGCTTGTAACGATGAGTGTCCGAAAAAGCCACTTAGCTCCCGCACCATAATGGGGGTGATAAAGGTGATGGCTGATATCAAAAAAATTTAAGACTTTGGTTTCTTGTACATACACTAAAACTCAATTTTATGGACTCTTATGGAAGTTTAATGACATAATATTTAATAATCCTCTACCTCAAAAACCCATAAAATGATATGCCACATCGGTAGTGGGGGTGGCTGATGCCAAAAAAATGTTGAGGTATTTGGTTCTTGCACACACAATAAATCACAATTTTATTTTTTATTCCCTCTGATAATGAGGTGAGGGTGGTAATGGGGATGATAGAGGTGATGGCTGATGTCAAAAAATTTGAAACCTTGGTTTCTCGTACATACACTAAAACTCAATTTTATGGACTCTTGCTTGCTTGCTTGCTTTCTTGCTTGCTTTACTTATTTAATCCCATTTACTTTCAACCCTTCAACGGAACAAGATCAACAGATAATCTAGTTCCAGATCTTATTACAGTACGTAGAGGTGTACCAAACAAGTCAATACCATAACCGTTCCAGAATAATATACGCACAAGAAAGTGCACAGACCAGACCGACAGAAGGTCAGAAAATTTTTTTTGCTCAAACTTAGAATCTCGATGTTTGAGGACATTCTGAACCTATTTGGAAAAAAAAAATTTTTTTTACCGTTACTGTACTTCCACCCCACTACGGGTACGTAGAAGTAAAATAATTATACCTTAGCCGGGAAAGGAGGATGGAGTGAACTGTCAATAGTGTCAAGGAGCACATGTCATTGAGCGACGTTAATTTGATAAGCCCCTCTAAAAATTATTGTCCCCTCCCAATTTAAACACCAATACTACTATTCTCCTTTCGCGGCTAAAGTATACTCTAAAAATATCATATATAATAATATTTGTCGTTGAAAATAACAATATATCATACTTGATTCAATAGTTCGTCATCGATTTTATTTTATTATCATAAATTCACCAGTATTATAAAATTTGATTCAGTAATAAATTTGAGCAAATATGCACGATATCATTGATAAAATGTCAAAAATATTAGTGTTCTAAATCACGGAGGTGCAGATCAATATGGGAAATGGAGCACAGTACCTGGTACACGCTAAAATTCTAATAATATGAAGTTTAATGAAATTCAAAAGAGATTGCATATTTTTTTTCGATTTATTGTTGTAATTTGCTTTTTTAATTTTCTCTTAAGTGATTTCAGAAGTACTAGTGCTGTTTCTATTAGCTATTTAGTATTTATAATTTAGCCAGAATTCTGGCGTATCATTACTACTACCTACAGAAAAATTTTCGGAAAAAAGGCCGCTAAAAATTAAGAAATAAAATTTCACCATCGCCTAATTAATTGAACCTTATTGCCAAATGTATGGCGCCTAGTTTTCGTCAATGTTCACCTTTTTCCCAACCCTTAAACCAACTGTGGATGCTATAATAAAATACACCAGCATTTAATAACTCTTTCAGTGGTCGGTCCTGAGGTCTATTAAACTGACGTCTCTGATTGTGTTTAATAGGCTAAGATGGTAAATAGTTTGATTTTTCTAGAAATCTTTCTAAATATTTACAATAAAAAAAAACATTCTTATACAAAGTGCTCACTAACTGACTGGATCGAGTGAATTGCAAAAAAATGTATGACGATGATTACTTTCCACAACAGTAAAACACTTGAAAACTTCACTCATAAATACTATACTCAACGCGCGTTTGGCCAACCATATCGGCATCATGAAGATGCCGATGAAGATGATTAAAATTTTAGTTCAGCTTTAATCATTTCCAGATAATGACAACATAATCATTTGGCGAAGTAGCACTTTTAATTCGATTTAAAATTTTAAGTTGTGACTTAAATGTATAAAACAATAAACATAATAAACATTCAGCTAACATACATATTTCTATATCAAGGACTGTTGTAGGAGCATATGAAGTTAAGTTTTCAATTTTGGTTACTACCCTGTTATTTATCTCTGGCGTATAAATAGTCCAATTGACTTGATCGATTTATCATATGATTTCGCTATGAACATTGGCTAATTTTAAAATTTTTAACTATTAAATCTTATGGAGGATCTGAAAGGAAATCTGTGTATTAAACTAATAACACATGTGATATGCCTACACCGGTCTGCTTCAAATATTAAATATGCTAAAGAGTTTTAAATTAAGTTACTACTAGTAAGTAGAAGTAGAATTTTTGGACCAAACCCGGAACAAATTTGTAACAAGCTAATTTCTTCGGGATTGTATTCTATGGCTATCCAGGAGTCCCTGAATGAAAATCCCAAAAAATCCGCCTTGCAGAATGAAGAAAAAATGTGCCGCCATGTTGAAATTAGGCACTTTTTTCCTTTAATCGGTAATAGCTCACACGGATGACACTTTATGAAAAAAAGTAAAGAGGCAAAATTTTGATAGAAAGAATTTAAGCTTCAGTATGGCATAAATCGCTTAAATATTAACAAAGGTATGGTTGTCAAAATGACAGAATCTTATAAAAAAGGGTATTTTTACTTCCAAATCCAGTGGATGTATAGTAACGACAAAAAATTTTTTTAAAATTGAGATATTGACTTGAAACTTGGTACACATATGTACTTTAACGAGATCTAGAACTAGATTATATTTTCATCTTGTTCCGTCGAAGAGTTGGGGGGTTAATTGGGGTAAATTTGGAGTAAATAGGTAAATCAAGCAGGTAGGAGTCCATAAAATTGGTATTTAGTATATACAAGAGAAGCTAAGGTCTCCCCATTACCACCCCCACCTCATTAAAAAGGGGATGAAAAAAATTACGATTTAGTGTGTGTACAAGAACCAGAAACATCAAAATATTTTTTTACTTCATCCACCCCCACTACCACAGCCTATCACCACCCCCACCCCACTACCGATGTGGGGTATCGTTTTATGGGTTTTTGGGGTAGAGGATTTCAAATATTATATTATTAAAGTTCCATAAACAATTTTTCCACATACAAAATTTTTTCGTTGTGAGTGACTTGGATAGAAAATCTGGATGTGGAATTAGTGATTCCTTGGGCAGCGGTTTTTTATATTTTAACACCATAAAAATGTAACAATACTCAACAAAAACTTTTGTTGGTAATACTAATTAAACATGGTTAGAGATATCCCAAAACGAATTTTTAGCATTAGCGTCAAACAAAGATCAGTTAATTAAACTACGAACATCAAATTTTTTCCCAAACAATTTCACAGTCAAATGTACGGATTCAGATGCTGATTATTTAATTGTAATAACTGCTATTGATTGCTCAGCTGTTATAGTTGTGGGTTAAGATACAGACTTAATAACGTTACTCATTGAACATTGCAAAACAAAAAATGTGTACATGATGAGACCCGGTGATGGAGGTAAATCTGATAAAATAACGAATATCTGTAAGTTACGTTCAGAGCTAAGTGAAAATGTAGTAAAAAATATTTTATTTACACATGCCATCTCCGGATGCATGGCATGTGTAAATAAAATATTTTTTACTACATTTTGCATCTGCATTTTATGAAAAGGGCAAAAAAACAGTATTTTCCGTTTTAGAAAATAATATTGAACTAAGTAACAGCCTATTAATTTTCAAAAGTAAATTTGCTGAAGCAAATCAGCCTGCAGTAACCGAGGAAGAATTTATTTTAAGATGGTATGGCAGTAAAAAAAACTAATAGTTTAAATGATTACAGGTTCGTTAGGTATAATCAGATTTCTGCTAGGCAGAATATTTTCCAACACTTCGATCTAGCAGTTCTTCCGCCAACATCCGATGCCACTAAATATCACATTTATAGAGTGTATTGGCAAATTCAAGTCTGATTAGGCAACAATCTTAATCCAGAGAACTGGATATTAAAATACAAAAAGTAATCTTTTTCTACATAAATCTGCCATTTTGCTAATATTTAAACGATTGCAAAAAACTTTATACCACATTAACACCTAGCTCTTTCTGTTTGCCTCTTTACTTTTTTCTTGAAGTGTCATCCGTATGGGCTATTACCGATTAAAGAAAAAAAAGTGCCTAATTTCAACTTGGCGGCGCACTTTTCTTCATTTCTGCACGACGGATTTTTTGTGATTTTCAGTCAGAAAGTCCTGAATAGCCATAGAATACAATCCCTAAGAAATCAGCTTGTTACAAATTTGTTCCGAGTCAACTATTAATTTTACTGTATATATAGTAAATATTTCATATGCAAGCAGTAAAAATTACTTAACTAAATAGCTGTTGTCAGAACGTGCTAAAAAATTTTCAACATCACACAACATAATTTAGAAGAAAATCGTCTTTCGTTAATTAAAAACATCCCAATTAAAGATTTATTTTTTCCAATGAAAGATTTCATTATTCAGAGAAATTAAAATCAATTATTGCTTGTTAATGATTTATTACACAGGCTTGCGACAAATTGACGGTTTTAAAAGCAACTATCGTTTTGAGTCAATTTTGATGTGTAGAAAACGAAAATGGCAGCCAATTTTTTCTATCACATATAATGTAAAATCTGTCGCAAAATATAAAGATCGTTTGCGGCAATAAAGACAGTGATATATTTTTTGTAATTTTTTGAGAGTAACTAGTGAACAGTAGCAAAGACAATAAGTATTGTCTCTGATAGTAGTAAAAGAAACAAATTTCTTATATCATTAACCAATTTCTTAAAATTTAGAAAAGGAGGAGGTTCTCCAAATCGATCCGTATGCATATTTCTTCCTTTTCTACATGTGTATCTTTCTCAAAATATAGCTCGGAGGTAGTCTTATATTAATTTCATCCAGCTACGTCTAGCAAAAATCGGAAATAAGATTATTCTATTAAATCCTGTAATAAAAAATAACGAATCTGATGTCAAAAGGTGCGAATTCATAATGGCAAATCCAATATTCACTGATAATTGCAATATTTTGTAGAATTTAGTTTTCAATATTCCAAGAGAACCTTATTACTACGGGAGTCTACCCTAACTGTACGTGCACCCCCCCCCCCCCCAAAAAAAAAAAAAAACTAAAAAAGATAGAGAAAAACTTTCGGCACAAAAAACAAAGTGCATAAAATTGTACACAATTTTGTTTCTATACAATATTTGGATAGGAGTTGCCGTTTTCCAGATAAATTATTTAGCTCTTAAAATAAAATATAAATTTCTATATAAAACGTCTCATTCGATTTCAGATTCGCTATCGCTGTCTCCCAATACATCGAATATTTCTTCCAAGTCTTCTTCCTCTACTGCTTCATTTATGATATCGTTATCATCCTCACTTTCGATTTGATTTGGAAACATCTCCTGAAGAATTTCCATAATTATTCCAAGGATTTGGAACATTGTGAATACTTTCGTCGGCTAATCGCCAAATACGCGTTTGGTAAACAGTCCTTTAAATATGCTCGATAAGACAAGCTCTTGATGGTGGAATCTAAGAAAAATCAACTTTAGTGTCAATTGATAAAGACAAATCTCTGTCACCGCATTTCTTTGATCCATATATGGCACATGTAAACTCTTCTAATGATGCGACTAATTTCTCATCAATATTCCAGCTGCTCCCCAAATCTTGAAATGTTCGGATGTATTTGGTATATTTGGGAGAAAGTAACATTTTTAGGGGTTTTATCTTTCCTTTTCCCTTAAAGGCGCTTACTGAGTAGCATCCAGTAAATGAATGAAGGCCCAATAATGCCGAATCTTTTTGAGGTCCGTACTCTTCTGCTAATGCGGATATGTTAATAAGCCTTCTTTTATTGCCAAATCGGTTATCATAGAGTAATTTACATTTAATTTTATTGGAATGAGCCAGCAGAATCCAAAAGATGTCACTATCACACTTTTAACACTAATCTGTTCATACCTCATTGTTTCAGCGTATTTGCAATACAACACAACGCGTGAGTCAGTTTCTTCTTGATTAGATTTTAGTTCCGGTATGGACCTTTCCTTTTTTGACCCGCTTATATCAAAACCGTCCCCTTCTTTAATTAAAATAAACTTTCTACCCTTTAAATTTTTGGTAAAAGTTGTTCAGTTGTCCAAACATCATAAAGCTGATTTATCAGCTGAGGTTTATTCTCGTCATTTGTTAAAAAGTGTTTCCAGTTTTTAGGTTTTTTTTGTTTTAGGTCCAGCAACAATAAACTTATCAGAAGTGCCGCGTCGTTTTCGCTCTAAAGCTTTTACCGACGAATCATTGTACATATCTGTACTAAAAATAACATCACCTACTTTTGCAGTGATATCAAAGATTTTCATACATATATTTTGAAAAGTTGGCGGAACCTCCTTCAAAATATAGAAAATAGCATTTCCATCTTCAATAGTCAAAGTTTTGCTATCACCGGGTAAGCTTGAGTCATTTTCAATATCCTTTGTTATGTGACTGAAACTCTTAGCTTTGTTCATTTTGGCCAGGAATCCATCGATTGTACCAATATGGCACTAGCGTGATAACGAAAATGTCATTAATTCAGCCATGTCCAATTTCAAATTTTTTTCTTGGGACTTTACAAGAAGTTGTGAATGTTTCCTTGTTGTGTATACTCAACAAGTTTGTTTCCCTTTGCTGAAATTTTAACTATTCCTCGAGCATCTGTCATTGTTTTAAGATTTAATCCTTTTATTTTCTCAAAGAAATTGGTGTTCTTCTCCAAACGCTCTTTTACAAAAAGCAATTTTGCATCATTTCCTAACTTTTCGGCCACTAATACGTCATGTTCAACATTGCACGTACAGCTAGCGAGGACTCTGGGACTATATGTGATAGAAGAAAAATTACATTTTCAATGAATTATGTTGATACACCATGACCATAAAAATTGAAAAGCACAAGCAAAATTTATTTTTTTGCAAGCCAGTGTTATTTATGCGTTAATTTTATACAGTCTACCTATTTTACCAGGGCCACACCCGTTTAATATTTATTGTGGAAGAAAAAAGTTTTAGTAAAAGTTATCCCAATTTTTGTAAGCTTTATTTCAGTAAAAAGAAATTCGAAATCCATAGCCTACTTTGTGAGAAATAGTCCAAAATCATGAAAAATAGGAAAGCCACAATTTGAGGAGATACGAAAAAAATTAAAGGAATGAAAGATGACGGCAAAGACTATAAGAATAATATGTATAAATAAATTCGAAAAACGCAGTTGCTTTTGACATACGCTTTTGTGCAAAAATAAAAAGAACAAATCTTAAGATAAGATGGTGTCAGTAAATTCGTTACTTTTTCTCTTTCCAACGATATAAAACATGTCATACAAATTGTAACTGATATTGCCAAAATTCAAAACTTTATGAAAACCATTATATCTACTTATACAGGGTGGACCATTAATAATAGGCGATAGTTCAAGGGTAGATTCTTTGGATCAAAATATGAGGATATAACCAAACATGCTTTAGTAAATTGTTGCCGTGGAAAAAGATACAGGGTGTCAAAACTTTTTTTTTTCTCTTTTTTGCAATATCTCAACTACCTCTTGACCGATCTTTGGCAAGGAAACATTTTTTAGGCTAAGAAGCAATAATGTATGTATTACATCACGCTAGCCCGAGGAGGGCGCCTGATGAGCTATACCTGATGATGAATATTTTTTCTCTTTTTTTCACGAAACGTAGTGTCACTTTTGACTAGAAAATCTCATGCAGGAGTCATTTCTACGTAAAAAAGGTACACTTGATAGAACTTGATAATTCCAACCGTTTACGAGAAAACTGCCACATAGATCTCAAAAATTCTTTGAAAACAAACTCAATTTAAAAAGGAAAAATTGTATTTATTGAAAAGTGTGCTTTGATGACGTCATAGTTGTGTCATTTACGTACAATTTCATTAGTTTGACATTCTAACTGAACCTCCCCCTCCACTAAAAACTTCATCCTATCAACACAGTCTCTAAGAATTTTCAAGGTGCAATTTCTTGAAAGGAAATATGACTGCCTTGGAGTACTTTACATTTTTTAAGTGCAAAAACATCTTAGCAGGTCTTTTACTGAATGCTGGTTATTTAATAATTTAGGGGTGTACTAATACTTTTTGCATATTTACAAAGAAACAAAAATTTTACGTTTTTTTAGAAAATCCCCTTCCGTTTTAAAATGCATTTTTTTGTCTAAAACAAGAGCTGTAAACAGACGAAAAATTTGGGTGGCTATATATTAACGAAAAATATATTTTTTTAATTACTGGCATCTTATATTACCAAAATGGCGAAGTTTTTATTAAAAAAATGTGAAGAACATTATTTCTGTCATAACTTCTTTGTTTTTTATGCTATAGAAATAATCAAAAAAATATTTGATGATTAATAGCTTTTCATTTTGGCTGTTAGTATTTTTGACGTAGGCGCCAAAGTTTCTGAGATATTTAACATTTAAACTAAATCTTCGACTTATAAACGTTCGGACGTCATCTTTATACTATCAGATCTCCGAAACCATTAATTCTTCAGAAATTAGAAAAGAACGGAATTCATCTTCAATTTAGTAGCTTTCTTATTTATCTCTAGTATGTTTTTACTCAATGTAATACTTTTCAAGTTATTTGATGAAAATCGTTTTAAAATACCTCTTTTTTCAAGCCAAAATCCCAATTTTCAAGTCGTTATAACTTAAAGACTATCAATTTATATGAAAGGTTACATATAACCTTTTTTTTCTCAAAATTTGATTCTCTTTCAAATCCGACGTTTTTGCTTTTTTTTTAGGTGCCACTCCCTGAATAAGGGTCCCCTATAAATTAGCAAGCCCCCGCATAATATAGAAACTTCTCTTTGATGCATTTACTATTAAGTTGTCAAAAATGGACGAAGTCTAATGCATATGACATTATTCCGAAGTTAAAACCTCTGTTACTGTACTAATACATTTCGAATTAATTTTAACTTAATCAAACTTAAATCGTTTCAATATGGTCGTGTTTTGCGTCTCTTCTTTTGTGTAAAGGGCCTATTAGGCCAGGAAACGAAGACATTAATTCGGAAATAAATAGTGCCCAACAGATTATTATTTTAAGTTGTAGGGTTGACCGAGTAACATACCAAAAGTCCCCAACCGTGGGCGTTAGGCGGGAGGGGGGTGGAAAGGGTCGGTTTGTAGGTGTTTCGTTACTATCTCGAAAACTAAGCATCCTAGCGAAAAGGTCATTCTATACAAAATGAAAGTAAATTAAATTGTCTTATTCATGTTTTCGCTAGGAGCAGTAAGTTAAGGGCGTACGTGAGTTTGAAAATGCGAATAGCTGGAAAAACTGTGTATTGTGGGAGGTAATGCTTAACAAGTAGAAAATTTTATATTACAAGTATTTACAAGGCTATATTAAGTAATTGGTCGAGTTCATTGACAAGATCATCATCATCGTCGTCGCCGTTGATGCTGACGATTGGAGGGCCGTTGGTACACGAAGCGCGGCAACTGCTGCACATAAGCGAGTAGGGTATGCCTGCTTTGCGGCACCCGCAACGGCCCCCGCAACCAGTTGTGCATCCGCAAAATATGTTATTTAGGACGGATTCTGGCGCAACTGAGTCCGTGCTTGTGACGGGGGTAAGAAAGCTATCCGACCCCCTCATCCATCCCCAAGCAGTTAGCTCCTGCTGCTGATCTCCATATAGCCATTGCTGAATCTGCAAACAATAATTCGTCCTTTGTAGTTTAAAAAAATGTGACACAATCTTGTCTAAGCACAATACAAAACAAGTTAATGTAAACAAGTATATATTGATATAAACCTGCAAATGAATTCTAAGGGAGTGTTGATAAGCAGCCCCACCTGGTGGGTGGAAGTGCTGCAAAATCAGGCTTTGGCTTTGTCGAGGCTTTAACAAAAGCCTGGTGTCGTACCCGGTTCAGGTCTGCTCCTTGTGGGGCTGGTACAATGCCAAAAAAAGCTGCTCTCCTGCATCAGCTACCATGTCCTGTGTTGCTGAGAGAAGACTTTGCAGCTTTCTGTGACCTTCTCCTCGGCCTTCAAAAATGCTTTCACCACACCTCCCTTGCTCTTGTTGTGAATAGCGGAGGTAGTATCACAACGGCTGAACGAATGGAGCAACAGAATGGTCTTCGCAAATGGCTCCATTCGTTCAGCGGTTGTGATACTACCTCCGCTATTCACAACAAGAGCAAGGGAAGACCGAGGAGCAGGTCACAGACATCTACAAAGTCTTCTGTGATCCCTCAGCAACACAGGACACGGTAGCCGATACAGGAGAGCAGCGTTTTTTTTTTCATTGTACCAGGCCCAACAAGGAGCAGACCCTGAATCGGGTACGATACCAGGCCTTTGTTAAAGCCTCGACAAAGTCAAAGCCTGATTTTGCAGCACTTCCACTCACCAGAGGCGCTGCTCGCCAACACTCCCTTAGAGTTCATTTGCAGGTTTGTATCAATATATGCTTGTTTACATTAACTTGTTTTGTATTGTGCTTAGACAAGATTGTGTCACATTTTTTTAAACTACGGACGAATTATTGTTTGCAGATTCAACAATGGCTATATGGAGATCAGCAGCAGGAGCCAACTGCTTGGGGATGGATGAGGGGGTCAGATGGCTTCCTTACCTCCGTCACAAGCATGGACTCAGTTGCGCCAGAATCCGTCCTAAATAACATATTTTACGGGTCGCTCGCTTGTGTGCAGCAGTGTGTACCAACGGCCCTCCAATCGTCAGCATCAACGGCGACAACGATGATGATGATCTTGTCGATGAACTCGACCAATTACTTAATATGGCCTTGTAAATACTTGTAATATTATAAAATTTTCTACTTGTTAAGCATTACCTCCCACAATACACAGTTTTTCCAGCTATTCGCATTTTCAAACTCACGTACGCCCTTAACTACTGCTCCTAGCGAAAAAATGAATAGGATCTTTTTTGTAGACAATTTGATTTACTTATTTTGTATAGAATGACCTTTTCGCTAGGATGCTTAGTTTTCGAGGTAATAACGAAAAACCTACAAACCGACCCTTTCCACCTAACGCATGAGGCTCACGGCTGGGGACTTTTGGTATGTTACTCCTGAAGGCCTACAACTTAAAATAATAATCCGTTGAGCACTATTTATTTCCGAATTGGGGGATTTTTCGGTCTTCGTTTTCTGTACTATATCGTAGAATGGGCTTTCATAAAAATATGTAATTAATTTAGGCTATATTTTTTTAAAGCAAAATTTGATTGCAAACCCAGGTATTCAAAAATAAATATATTGAACGCTTTCTCAAACAACCCTTTTATATTAACATCTACAGACCATTGAGTCCAAGTCAGTCACCCGGACCTGATTATGTCATTGGCTTTCATTTCAAAGCCAGCGCATATGAGGTTATCAAGAACACGCCATCTCCACCGTCGTGACCAAAACAATGCCGCCGACCAAACTCTGTCTTTACTATTCAGTGTGGACAACTAACCGTTTTCGTGATGAGATTAACATACATTCAATAAATGTAATATTCTTATAGAATCTCATGTTCCTACGTAAATCATTAGCACATATGTCAAAATATAGGGTAAACATTATGACTCTATCATTCGTGAATGTAAGAAATAGAAGCTGCGTTTCGGTGTTACTCGAATATTAATTACATACGAAAACGTTTTTGAAAATACTGAACCGCCACGCCGTCAAAAGAAAGGTCGCTAAAAAATATGAAATAAAATATTACCGTTCAGTATTTTTGTTTCGAAGGCGATAAAAAAAATTGTTTTTTTTGTGGCTTCTTCACATACGTCAAAATGTGGCATCTTTACGTCTATATTAACTATGCCGAGTTTCATTTTGATATCTTGAAAAACAAGGAGCCAAAGAAGGGTGCTAGTGATATTGTCACCCAGTATATAAAAAAAATTAAGGGAGACAGAAATCTGGCCGATGATTGGAGTATCTCAATTTTCGTGTTACATAAAGAGGGAATAACAAGCTTGTCTGTGACAATTATTAGAGAGTGTTAGCAATAATATCACGTCAGTAAAAATAGTAAAATAATGTTGTATATTCTTCAATCCAAATTTCCTGAGCCCTGTTAAAGGACACGGTACTAGAGAACAAATATTTGATATACGAGAAGGCAAAGACATATCACGTGCCTATCTAAAGTACCTTTATCCAACACTTTCATATAAAGTGATCTTTATTGATGAGATCTTGAAGGTATAAAGTGGCCCATAAGTCACTAGTGAGAAAAAGTAGTGAGCTAAAGTATACTTTAGATCACTAGTGAGGGAAAGTGATTTAGTCACTAAAGAATAATTTTAGTATAAGTCCAACTAATTTATTTATTGTCTTTATTATACGGAAAATTAACAAAACAAAGAATCTATGCACTAACAGTTATTTATTTATATTTATGTTAACATTTATTGTCATCATATTCGATTTTTCACAAAGAAAACTGCTCTCCTGTACACAATTTTTCTCTATACTAATAACGACGTCTGTATCGCCTGACTCGTTGCGCTGCTCTCCCTGTATTTTTTTAACAATAACAATCTTGTTTGAGACTGAATCTTCCAAATAACCCTCCGCCACGGTGGATGATTTCCACCCACCGTGATGTTTAAAGGTGGTAATGTCACTCCCAGCATTGGCCAAGAGTTGCCGAGGAACGGCGCATGCTATGGCCAGTATACAAATCTGCATCTGGCAATTGCAAATAATCAGTTACAATTCTTGAAATTTTTGAGAGTTAATTTAATCCAATGCATTGGAGAGTGCACTTTCAATCAAGTGGGTTTACCGAAAATCCTTCATGTAAAACTTTTGATTTATTCGTCTTGGTATCTGGTATGGATGTATATAGATATTGTTCTTTATCTTTTATATCTTCGACGCTTAAGTAGATGAGTTTCACCGCAACGGTAGGCACCGCAAACTCCCAATATCAATGCAACCTAAACCCAAACAATTAAATACATAAAAGCAAGAACATCATAATAAACACCTGCCTTTGACATAAGATGCCTATCGTCAGGGGCATCCATCAAATATTGTTCGATATGTGCTCTTTCCAAAATTTTGGCCATTTTATCTTGTTATATTAAAGTTCCTGTCGCCTTTATCATAAAATATTTAGTCCACATCGAAGAAGGTGCATTTTTTTTACTCAAATGTAGAAAGTAAGCGAGAAGCACTTCTTCGTTTACAGCATTAACTCCTCTTTTTACTTCCACATCCAGTGGAAGTATAGTAACGACAAAAAATTTTTTTTAAATTTTTATTGTTCAGATAGGCTTAGAATGTCATGAAACGTCGATATTTTAAGTTTGAGGGAAAAAAAATTCTGTCTGTCTGTAACTTTTTTTTGTGCGCACGTTTACTCTGGAACCGTTTAAGATATTGAAATTGGGTACACATATGTACTTTAACGAGATCTAGAACTAGATTATATTTTCATCTTGTTCCGTCGAAGGGTTGGGGGGTAAATTGGGGTAAATTTGGAGTAAATAGGTAAATCAAGCAGGTAAGAGTTCAGAAAATTGGTATTTAGTTTATACAAGAGAAGCTAAGGTCTTAAAAAAAATCTTGGCATTAGCCACCCCCATTACCACCCCATTATTAAAGGGGATAAAAAAAATTGTGATTTAGTGTGTGTACAAGAATCAGAAACCTCAAAATATTTTTTTTACTTTATCCACCCCCACTACCACCCCCACCCCACTACCGATGTGGGGTATCGTTTTACGGGGTAGAGGATTTCAAATATTATATTATTAAAGTTCCATAAACAATTATTTCCACATACAAAATTTTTCGTTGTGAGTGACTTGGATAGAAAATCCGGATGTGGAAGTAGTGATTCCTTGGGCAGCGGTTTTTTCATCCAATTTTCAAATTGTAGATATTCTTCAAAATAGGTTACTTTGGTTGCTAGTTAAATTGGCTGTAGCTTCTTTGGCTTCTTGCATAGTATCGGTTGGAATTTCCATATTATATCTTTCACAATTTTCCATTTTGATGCTAATTACACAATGTTTATTAAACAAACCCCCGGTTACAAACAAAATGGATAACAACCACAGCTTTCTCGGTACATCCATTCAGAATCTACTTAGCAATAAGCTACTTGTATTATATATTTTATATAGAGAAACACTCTTAACTTTAACATTGACAACTGACGAAAAATCGATGACATGACATTTTAATAATTTTATTGTTTGTCACTGAAAAAGCATTTATATGAAAGTGTTGGATAAAATGTTGTATTAGACACGTGAGTTAAGTCATTTAAGAAAATTATCCCACTCGCCCTTCGGGCTAGCGGGCCAAACTTTTCTTGCGTTACTTATATGTAACATAACTCGCTCGCCTAATAAATAACTATTAATTTTGATTTTCGACATTTTTTACAGAAGTGCCATAGTTTCTGAAATATTTAAAATTTAAACTAGATACTTCGTTTCATAAACGTTCGGTCGTAATCTTTTAAAGTTCTATGTCTTCGGAACTCTTACTCTTACAGAAATAAAAACAAATGCATTCCCAATAAATAAGCTTTCTTTTTGGCCTTTACCATTTTTTCGCTAAAACTAATATTGATCGACATATTTGTAAAGAAAACAAAAATTTTACTTTCTTTCGAAAATATACTTTTATAATTTAAACTGTAATTTTTTTCTAAAGCAAGTGTTGTTTTAAACGGGCAAAATAATTCTGGCTTCTAAGTAGAGATATATTAATGAAAACTGGTATTTGAGAATAAATTTATTTAATCACTTATTAATTATAGTAACAAAATGGTAAAATATTTATTTAGAAAACGTGAACAAGCGCATTGCTTCTTTGTTTTTTATACTACAGAAATTAATAAAAAAAAATCAGTTGAAAGGTTAACTAATAGCCTTTAATTTTGATTTGTAAAATTTCTGACCTATATAAATGTAAATTTTCTGAGTTCTTTAACCTTTAAACTAAATACTTCGTCTCAGAAACGTTCGGACGCTAACTTTAAACTTTTATATCTCAGAAACTATTAACCATACGGAAATTTGAAAAAAAATACAAATTCTCAAAGCATTTCTTCGCTACATGTGATATTTTTCGAGTTATTTGATATAAACAGTTTTGAAATATCTGTTCTCTCGAGCTAAAATCGCAATTTTTAAGTCGTTTAACTTAAAACTAACAATTTATAAAAAATAGAACCTTTTTGTCCCCAAATTTGATTTTTATTTAAGTTCAAATAATTACTTTTTTTTTAATTTTATTAAAAAAATATTAAAAAACAAATATCGTTAAATTTTAACTAGTAAACATTTTAGTATTGGGTCTTAACAATACAATGCAAAAAATGGCATGAAAATTTATTCACTGATTTCGTTCGGCATTTTTCATTTTTTACGCCTAACCACTCTCCACTAGTAAGGCTTTTAACAATATAGCAAACAATATACAGGGTGATTTACCACAACACGCGGAAAATAAAATGACGTTCTAGTTTTATATGTGGGAAAGTCCATGCAAAATTTTAGAGTAATCCTAGGTAATTTAGTAATTTTGGTTGCATTAAAACTTGCAAAGATACGCTATTGTTATTTGTCTGTGGTCAGTGATAGGGCAAGGAACTTAGTTGGGAAAGAATATCAAAGAGATGTTTACATTTCCTTAATTAGCATAAAAAGTTAAGCTGGCGAGTCCTCAAAGTGCCGCATTTTTTGCTATCGATCGAACGCCGCGGCAGGTACAAGGTAAAGCCAAGTTTGGTGTTTTTTGTTATCGACGGGTTTAAGTAAATATCCTACTTGTTGTTGTAGAGTTCACTGGCATAGGGTAAATGTGTCGGAAAGACATTGGCTCTACTAAAATTAAATTTTAAATTGCATTCATAGATCGATGTTCAATACGCCATTCGGCGCTTAGAACAGTACATTTAATGTAACATTTTCTTTGACTTTCCATTACTTTTAAGTTTTTTGTTGTGCTGTATTCTACAAAAATTATTTTAATTTTTGCTATTTTTGTAGAGTGATTAGGTAAAACCAAAAAGTCACTTCTACCCTTTGCCTCTACCCAGCTTTACTGTCTGATGAAGGGGGAGGGGAAGTGAAGTGAAGTGATATGATTGGACCGCGTTACGTCAGATTAATTAATGTCATAGGTAATTTTTTGGTCACTTTTTTTTAATTTTTAATTTTTTCAACTCCTTTCCTACTGACAAAATTTCCGCATGTTGAGGTAAATCACCCTGTACATATAGCAAACACTATTGTAGATGGTAACACTGAGAAATCTGGTCTTCATTATTTGCCATCTATAATTCTATATGAAAAAAGTCTGCCATGAGTTAGTTATTGAACATCCGTATCTTATAGTTGCATCAAGTGAACTGAACGTCGAAATAATAAGCTCTGAGGCGATACGACAAAAGGCGTGATGCTGGAATGCGTGCCATACAGCAAAGGGGAGCAGCCAACTTAATAATGTATAAATCACAAAACGTTTGCCAAGAAAGAATACATTTTTATATAGCGAAATGGTTTTTGATTGAAAACTGATAAATTGAAAAATAATTTATTTTTATTAATGAAAACTGAGCAATTGATGATAGAGCGAGAGCTAGGTGGCTTTTTCGGCACGTCATCGTTTTATGAACTTTGAGATATTTTTATGGTCTAATGGATGTTAACGATTCATAAAATCGACTTCTGGCGGCACCTTCTGTCAGGTACGTCATGAACACTGTCTAAAAATCTGTGAAATTATGTTATCGGTTACAAGGCTCACTTCTTTTGTGTGTACACATTTTATGTTTAAAATGAATAAAATAAGATCGCCAGAAAGTGTGGGACGTCAGGTGGGGCAGGCAGAAAGGACATATCACGTGATCGTTGCAAGCCTTTTTTTTAGGCTGAGCATATGTATTTGAACGTTTTGAACACAGAAAAAAATTACCAGAAAGAAACTCCTGTCAGTAAGGCTAGCCAGAAAGAAAATGTTGCGAAAAAATCAAATTTTCTTCAAAAGTTCTAAACATTTCCTTTCTGGCTAGCCTTACTGACAGGGGTTTCTTTCTGGGATTTTTTTTTGTGTTCAAAACATTTAAATAAATATGCCCAGCCTAAAAAAGGCTTGTAACGATCATGTGATATAACTCCGTTTTTTACAAATTTGACCTTTCTGGCTGCGCCTTCTGACGGCCCACTCTTTCTGGCGATTTCGTTTTATTAATTTTTAACATAAAATGTGTGCACAAAAAAAATGAGCCTTGTAACGGTGACATAATTTCACTGATTTTTACATCATGAACCATGGCCAACTCGACGGGCTGACATATGCCAGAAGTATATTTTGAAGTTACCTATTTAAGGTCGATAAAATTATTCAACGAATAGAAAATCCTTGTAACGATGAGTTTTCGAAAAAGCCACGTAGTTCCCGCACCATGAGTATTGATGCGAATAATATTACTTTTATTTCTGTAAAATCACGGGTGTAACAAACTGAAATAGGACAGTCTGCATTAACACGAACTTTGTCGTAGAAAGAAGAAATTTGCTTACAAATTATGCAGTTTCACGAAGTTATAATATCCGAAGCAGCCTCAAGTGCCATTGAAAACGGTGCTTGCCATTTATAGTATGGAGACTATTCAGAATTTAAATTCTAGTTTCAAGATTTAGAAAATGTGTCGCAATTTGTTCCACAATCTGCAACAGTACGTGCGTCTAACAATATCGGGACAATGCAAGTCGTGCTACACCTAAAGCAATGCACAATGAGTTTGTGCACTGACCGTCTAATTTTTGCATAGTATTTATAGGTCGTAGGTCGCGGAGTTAAACAATGCATTTTTTGACCTGCTCAAGCTTTCTGCGCTTGTTTGTTGTATTGTTAATTTTCTGCTTTAATAAATCATTCGTTCGGTGCACTATTACAGTATCTAGAGGTAAAAAATATGCAAAACTTCGGAATAATGTCATATTGAACGGATTTCTTTCATTTTTCGCAGTATAATAGTAAATGCTTCACAGAAAAGTTTCTATATTGTGCGGGGGCTTGCTAATTTATAGGGGGTGGATGCCACCCCCTCTCAGGGTAAGTAAGAAATATAAATATTGGAGCTGAAGTAGAATCAAATTTTAAGAAGAAAAGGTTCTATGCAATTTTTCACATAAATTGATAGTTTTTAAGTTATAACAACTTCAAAATTAAGATTTTTAGCTTTAAAAAAAAAGGTATTTCCAAACGGCTTTCGTCAAGTATCTCGAAAAGTATTACTTTATCGAAAAAATGTTAGAGACCAATTATAGAAAGTACAAACTGAGAATTAATTATATTTTTTGTTCATTGATGTAGGATTAACAATTTCGGAGATATTTAAGTTTACATTTGGCATCCAAGTGTTCATAAGATAATTATTTAGAGTGAGAGTTAAATATCTCAGAAACTGTGACACCTACGTCAAGGATGCTTATAGGTAGAATAATAGGTTATTAATTAAGCTTTCAACTATTTTTTTATTTGTTTCTGTTGCATAAAAAACAAAGAAGTTATGACCGAAGCAATGTGCGTCTACACATTTTTTTAATAACAACGTCGCCATTTTGTTACTGTAATTAGCCAGTAATTAAAAAAAGGGTATTTCAAACACTGTTTCTCATTAATATATAGCATGACGTAGATGCTCAAATTTTTTGGTTTGTATACAGCACTTGCTTTAGAAAAAAATACAGTTTAAACTATAAAGGTATTTTCGATAAAACGTAATTTTTTTTCCTTTTCCAAATATCTCAATAAATATTAATTTTATTGAAAAATGTGTAGAGACCAAAAATAAAGCTCATAAACTGATAATGAATTTCGCTTGTTTATTTATTCACATATATTTAATAGTTTCGGAGATATGAAAGTTTACAAATGGCGTCCGAACGTTTATAAGACAAAAAATGCAGTTTAAATGTTAAATATCTCAGAAATTGTGACACCTACGTCACGCATGCTAAGAAATGCAATCAGGAAGTTTCCATTTTTCTCATTTTCTCGTAATAAATAGTCGTAAAAATCTAAAAAATATCTGTAATTTTTTCTTAAAATTATCTCTATAAATAAAAAAGTTATGGTCCTTCCAAGTTTAAAATGTTGCGATCATCTGGGCTGAGGCTCGATTACGTCACAATACATGATTCCGCCAATAGCGAGCGGGCGCGGGCACCTTTATACTCGCTAGCAGGCACCGGCAGTTTATAGCCAGCTTGCATTTGAGAGCTGAAAAAATTGCTAAAACATGCAATTTTGGCACGTTCATATTTTTCGAAAAACACCATTGGGATGGCCGTATGATGTCGCGACGTAAAGAGGAAGTCTTCCAGATAAACCTGATCGTAAATTGCACGGCGAAATTCGAAAATTTGGCTCGGCACGAACGAATCAAAAGTGACATTTTGTGACATTTCAGAAAATCGACACATACACTAAATAAAGGGAACATACGGCGCGCCGCCGGCACGGCAAGTCAGCGCGTTGTGTATTGTGACGTCACGGTGGACTTCAGCCGAGGCGAAGTATTCAAATAAGAAATTGAATAAGTTCGTGAGTTTTTCAGATATCGAGATTTTTTTTTTTTGTTTAACTAGTTATCTGAAAGACTACTAAATGAGGTTGAATATACATGATATTTCTAAAATAGGAAACTTCCTAATTAAAGACAAGTAATTACGCTTTCAGATTATTTTGTACTCGTTCCTGTAGCATAAGAAATAAAGAAGTTGTGACGGAAAAATGTGCGTATTTATATTTTTTTAAATAAAAAGGTCGCCATTTTGTTACTCTAATTAGCCAGTAATTTAAAAAAATTATCTCAAATACAGTTTTTCGTTAAGATGTAGCATTACCTATATACTCAAATTTTTTTGCTCATTTAAAGCACTTGCTTTAGAAAAAAATGCATTTTAAACTTTAAAGGTAATTTTGAAACACTTGGATACCAAATATAAACTTAAATATCTCCGAAATTATTAATCCTACATCAATAAACAAAAAATATAATTAATCCCCAGTTTGCACTTTTTGTAATTGGTCTGTAACATTTTTTCGATAAAGTAATACTTTTCGAGATACTTGACGAAAGCCGTTTGGAAATACCTTTTTTTAAAGCCAAAATCGCAATTTTTAAGTCGTTATAACTTAAAAACTATCAATTTATGTGAAAAATTGCATAAAACCTTTTCTTCTTAAAATTTGATTCTAATTCAGCTCCAATAAAAATATATATTTTTTACGTGCCACCCCATAAGAGGGGGTGGCATCCACTGCCAAAAATGAACGAAATCCGTTCAATATGACATTATTCCGAAGTTAAAACCTCTAGTTACTGTACTATATTATAATATGTAGATTATAGCTCAAGATATTAGCGTCAATGAACGTTCAATAAGGGGGTCTAGAGGGAAATGCCGAGATCACAATTTTTGACTTGAGAGCTGTGCTTGAACTATTTAGGAGGTAAACATACCAAAAGTCCCCGAACATAGGAGGGGAGGTGCAGGGGGGCGGGCGCGAAGAAGGTCCCGGTTTTTGGTTTCTCTCTCATATCTTGAAAACGGTTAGCCATAATCAAAAAGTGGCTATATGCAAAATTAAAGCTGACTAAATTTTCTACAATAATGCTTCTATTAATTTTTGTCGTATCTGTTATGATTCAATAATGGATTGTATATCTTTTAACTGTATTCCAACTTTATTATAAAGTTATTATAAATTGAACAAATTTTTTATAATCATCGTGGAAAAAAATTTGTTGTACAGATATACGTTTCATAGCAGACTGAACTCAAATATCGAATAAAAAATGTCTTTGTGTCTGTAAGAGTTTGTGTGCGTGTATATGTATGTGTATGTGTGTGTGTATACCGTTTCTTGCAAACACGATAACTTCTGTTAAACTTATAATATTCAATTACAATTTGGAACATATTTAAGACAGCATAGTACAATAATCCCTATTGAAATTGGGCCATATCTGTAATACATTGTGATAACCAGAGGCCTTCAAACTCTCACAACATAATAATCTTATTAAAAACACCATGTTCCAAATTTTAGGATAACATTGATCTAATTTAAATAAAGTTGGTTTGAACTTAACATACACCCGGTATGTTAGGTATGTTATAATACCTTACTATACCGGGTGCCATTGGCTAGTGGCTCCCCCCTATATTTCCTTTATTTTTTAACTTATCTATTTGAAATTTGGGGTGCATAAACTACCTGTAAAAATGGATTTTTGGATATAAAAAACAGTATAAAACCATTTCCGGTTTATCTGGAAATGGCCGCAACTTTCGATTTTTAAACGGAACACCCTGTATATTTTTACATATTTGGATTCAAGACAACATTCTGAGTATACCATGAAATTTTCACGAATTTTGGAGTCGATGTTCAGTTTTTTAAGCATTTTGAGACATTCATCTAGAGTGCTTTGGAATACCAAAATTTGTTCTATGGCAGGTAAAGTCCAAGGGAAAAATATAATTTTTCATTTACTTTCATTAATAACTATTTACGAAGCCTCCAAAATTGAACAAACCACTTTTTTATCGAAAACTTTTTTTTTTCAAATGGGAAGGTAGTGGCTCCCAGTGTTCAATAAGTTATAGATTTTTTTCTGAATTCATTGATATCCATTTCAAATCTATGCTATTTGTTTCTCCATTTTATTAAATTTATTTAAAAATAAAAAAACACTTTCAAAATAAGTGCTTATACCTATTAAGAAACAAAAGAGAGAACCAAAAGGCTATTATTCGCAAAAAGGTAGTTATTCACATTTCATTATTAGACACATGATTTTTGCAAAGGCAACTGCATTAAAGTTCAGAAAGTGTTTTTTTTAATTTTTAAATAAATTCAATAAAATAGAAAAATAAATAGCATAGATTTGAAATGGATATCATTGAATTCAGAAAAAAAATCTAAAATTTATTGAACAGTATGAGCCACCACCTTCCCATTTGAAAAAAAATTCGATAAAAAAGTGATTTGTTCAATTTTGGAAGTTTCGTAAATAGTTATTAATGAAATTAAACATTATATTTTTCCCTTGGACTTTACCTGCCGTAGACCAAAGTTTGGTAATAATGTCTTGAAATGCTTAAAAAAACGACTCAAAAATTCGCGAAAATCTCATGGTATACTCAGAATGTTGTCTTGAATCCAAATATGTAAAAATATACAAGGGTATTCTATTTAAAAACCGAAAGTTGCTCCCATTTCCGGGTAAACCGGAAATGGTCTCATACCGTTTTTATATCCAAAAATCCATTTTTACAGGTAGTTTATGCACCCCAAATTTCAAATGGATAAGTTAAAAAATAAAGGAAATATAGGGGGGTCACTAGCCTGTGGCACCCGGTATATATTAAATCATAGTCATAGTCAGCTATTCCACCTCTCAACCAGGACACACGCACATAGATAATAACACAACAACCATTCCCTACAACATTGCCATTGAACGCAGCTGAGATTTCGAACTCAGGAGATAGTCCAATCGTTCAATCAATGGGTAAAAAAAGTGCATTCGTAATGCAAAAATAGCGTAAGTCAGTTTTTATTATAGCGGTCAGGGGTTAATTCTGAGTATTTGGTTAAGTTTGCAAAAGGAATAAAAAATATTTTTTCAAAACATCTCGTCAATTATTGATAGAGTCTAAAAATTTGTAATTGCAAACTTGGTAGATCATTAGATTGTATAGAATTTAGTGCTCTACAAAATTCATAACATATTTGAGTATACGATGGATAGTTTGGGAGATATTTGTAGAAAACTATTTTTCTGTATCTATATACGGACTGGAGCCAGTAAATATTAGTCGTACAAAATGGCGTCCGCCACATAAAGTATAGAGAATTTAATGCTCTACATGATTGTTATTTGGTATTCTAATATACGATCAATAGTTTACAAAATAATCTGCAAAAACTACGTTTTGAAAACTTTGACGCGCTGTAATTCGTAAACGGTTAGTTCTACGAAAATGAGCCTGTTAAGGAATTTATAGAGGATTTAGTGCTGAACTAAAAAGGTGTTAACCATTTTTGTCGTAGCATCAATGGTTTCCGAGATATTTGCGTTTGGCTTTTCGCAAAGATGGCGGCTAACCCCAACCACCGCCGACACCGAAAAATTTGAAAAAATACCAGACGTTCGTGTTTTCGTCTCACATTGGTCGGTCTTGGTTTTCATTTCACATCTCTCAACCATGCTATATCGGTGGAATGAACTATGAAATAAATAATAACTAAAGTTCAATCGTTTTAGGATGGCAAATGAAGCAATAAAATATAGTAACAGTAAGCGAATTAACTGTCTCTCTTGTAACTGGAAGCAGGTAAATAAATACATCGCTTCTTATTTTGCTTTATTGCCCACTTCTCCATCCAAAAACTACCAGACTTTGGAGGTTTGCTACGCAGGGAGCAAGTTATAAATTTCTGAGAAAACGGCAACCATATGTCATTACAGAAGTAAAATAAAATTCGTATTATTATTGAAGATAACCCAATGTCATTATGCCACAATTCGAAAGTCTAATTTTGAATAGAAGACAAAATCACTGAAAATAAATTGGTTAGGTCCTGCAATTTCATACATTATATACCCATGAGAAGAATCTTAGGCAGATTTACATTGAATACAACTGTGACTAACTGCCTGGGTTGGATGCACTCCATAACGAAAATAATACAGGAATTGCATTTTATGTAAAAGAACATTCAACGGATGTTAGTTGATGATATCAGAAAGTTAGCTCGGGGTTTTGCACGTCGTTCTGTTCTTGATGGTGCATCCTGTTCTGATATAACTATGTAAAGCAGAAATATTGTAAAGTTTATCTGTTACGATTTAGGAAAGCCGGGCAAACATTTTCTTAAACTTCCCTTGGCTTATATCAAACCACTGCATTCGAAGTAAATAAAAAAGTAAATTCTTACAACTTAATTTTTTTAAAGCATTATTGTCAAAAAGAAAATGTTTAAAAATATATCTTCTCGGCATTAATAAGTTCTTAAAGAAAGTTCAAATTATGTTAAGACATAACTTTTTTCGAACGGTTCAATTGCTAATTTATTCTCAACATCATGCCTGTAATAATTACGTATTTGTCATATAAATGGAAATATATGCGGAACGCTACAAATTCTATTAATTTTACGTGGTTTATTTTTCAATTAACATTTTACTTCAGTGAGGAGAGTCAGTTAAGGTGCTAGAAATTGTAAATTTCAGTTGGCAAAACATTAAATTAATTTTATTAATCTCATAAGTTCACTTACGATGTTATTTGAATCTATCTAATTGATCCACTATAATCCTTTATTTAAAATTTTTGCCAGATTTTCTTGAAGAGAACTATTAATTGTCTTCACGTGTGTCGTTTGTTTTTATATACAGCGTGTCCTAGAATGAGTTCTCAAATGGAAACTTGTAATTCTTGACTCATCCCCATGCATCCCTGAGGATATACATAATCTTAAAATGAGGTGGAAAAAAACTTTTTTTTTCAATAACTTTGAGGAAGAGAATTGATTTGTGTACCGTAATAGGTGGACGTCATGTGGAACATTTGTTGTTACTAATAATATTTTGTGATGAACTGTGCTTTTCTGTTATACAACATTTTATTCCAAAATTGTAACTAAATTGTACAGTTTTAAATTCCACCACATAATCCAGTCAAATTGTGTTTTTACGAGGAAAGTTCTGGGGTAGTTTCGATTTCTTCCATTTTATGTTTTTTTAGAGTGCTGAATCCGAATCTAAGGTTTGCTAACAAAATTCCGTGACACAACATTGCGGTTCTTTGCTTATAACTCGAAAACTATTAACTTTTCGTAAATACCCAAAATGAAAGTACAAAATTCATTATATAGGTTTTCTTCTCCGACGAACCGTTCGGGATCAAGCGCTAGTTGAAAATTGCCGTATTTCGGCTGTCTCCGCAAAAACAACTTTTTCCACTTCGAAACTTTAATTTATTATTAAAGGCTGTCATTTAATGAATTCCTTCTAGTTTTAAGTTGAATACAATGTAGACTGGTTGCAACTGTTATGCCATCTCCAACACTAAAAAAAAGCATTTTCAAAATCATATTGTATTTAAATTCTGTGCAAATATAATTCCGTCTTGTACGTCTTTTCATTTTATTTATTCTCTCCTGGCCTCCCCAAATGATTTTATAACTGCCCCGTCTAATGGAAAAACTTGATGATGCAAGAATTGATTCACAGCAAGCTGTGGAGGCTGCAGTGCATTCGGAGTATTCCATACAGACGAGCCCTGAGAGGAGGGGTTTTAGTCAGTTGGAGCCTGACACTCAGACCCATTCCTAGTTGGGATAGGCAGCCCGTGTGGGTTTCCCCCCTCGCCAAAAAAAAAAAAAAAGCTGTGGAGGACGCTGATATCCTAATTATCACAACAGCTCTTATGTTGGCCCCGTCAAATGAATATGTGACAGTGGTGGGGGAAAATATAGACCTTTTGGTGATTTTGATTGGCCTGGATTTTTGTGAAGGCAGATAAAATACACCAGTTTTCAACTAGCGCTTGAGCCCGAACGGTTCGTTGGAGAAAAAAACCTGTACGATGAAATTTATAGGAAATTTTATGTACTTTCATTTTTAATAAGGAGGTTATTTACGAAAACTTGAGTTCTAAGCAAAAAACGGCAGAAAAACGAGATTTTGTACCTTTTTTTGCATTTGTTTCAATGTTGCGTCACGAAATTTTGTTAGCAAACCTCAGATTCCGATTCAGCACCCCAAAAAACATACAAAATGGAAGAAATCAAAACTAATCCACAACTTTCCCGTTAGAGGCCCTTTTGAGCATAAATTGACTGCACTAACAGGAAAATAATCATTTTTTGTTTAATTGATACTATACTCTTAATGCTCAAGTATCCTGTACTTTTACAGAGTGATTCAAATATCAGTCAGTCAAATATTAAATATTGTGAAAAAATATTGCGAAAAAAAGATACTCGACTGATATCAGTACTCAGAGTTAGAAAACCTAATTCTCGGACACCCTGTATATAAATGAGGCATATACAAATTATGATATACGTAAATTTCGTTTTTTATTTGTATTGCAAAAAATGGATTTCCACAAACGTTTTAAAAATATTTCGTCTATGGTAGCTTAAAATACAGTACTTCAGCTGAAAGATCCTAAAACAGCAAGATTGGTAGAGTCTACTAAAACAGTACGGAGTCATGATCCAAACAAACATGGCCTGCCCATACAAATTGCGCAAGCACAGCCTTGTCACTACACTTTGAGTTTGTGGATAAGGCGGGGCTAAAGGCAGATTTGTGTGGTGACTTTTGATATGTTTGAAATCTCTCCAGTAAGCGAGTTTTTCTGTGACGTCACGCTATTTGAGGAGTTTCAGGGAAAATTGCATATTTTTGACTTTCGATGGAAACAGGGCATTTTTTATTTTGTTTAAGAATATTTGCGAAATTATTAGTTTTACAGAAAAATATAAAAAATATCCATCCATCTTGAAATGTGAAGCCCCCCTCCAACACGATTTTGAAAAAAGTGAATTTAAAACCTGGGATTCGATTAGAAATGAGAATTTGTTTTCAATAAACGCTAAAGTCTGTATATTTACTTAAGTTTAAAGATTGCATTTGGTGCAAGTTTTGTGCACCAATCCAATACCGTTTTCCAGAGATGGTGTTAGGTCGATTATTTCCTCTAAACACTAAAAGTGTGACAAATGGACCCCAAGAAAATTTGTATTCGTATAACCGAAATATTATTGATGCTTGATTTTAAAAACATTCGTCAGAAACTTTTTTTTTATAAATAGTTATATCGCCTATATAATGCAGGCAAATAAGACGAAATAAAGGATAAACCTCGGAATGAAAGTTGGAAAGCTGAAAATTTGCATAGACCTTTGTTTTGACGTTCTAAAGATGGGGTGAAAAGTCTCATGAGATCTCGTGTCCGCTACTCAAGATATCGAAGGTCAAAGGTCACGAAAATCGCTTTATTGCAAATATCCCGCTCATATGCGTCGCATGTCGTTAGAGCATAAAATTCTCTACAAGTTTGGTTATATACATTTTTTTTCATACGATTAACCGTTTTCGAGATAGCGTGAATAGTGGAAATAATGTTTATAAATATTTTTTATAAATATATTTTTTTTTAATTTGAATAATAATAATAATAATAATAATATTTTTATAATATAATTAACATTGCAAAGTGTACTAAGCATCTGGATCCGCAGTTTACATGGCGTTATCCTATAAACGAATGCGCGCTACCCACTCTCCGCGCTATATCTCGAAAACAGTTAATCATACGAAAAAATGCATATAACCAAACAAGTTTTGTAATAACTTCTAACGACATGTGTCGCATAGGAAGCGAGATATTAGGGGGGAAATGATTTTCATAATCGAAAAGTCTATGCAAATTTTCAGCTTTCCAACTTTCATTTCGATGTTTAATCCTTATTTGACTGAAATAATATCAAATGACTATATAGAATTGTGCAAATGAAATTCATGTTCAGTAGGCACCAATACCTCTAATTACATTGTTTTTTCCTACAGATTTTGTATGAATTCTCACTTTAAATCGGCCATATCAAACTCGCCATATTGAATTTTAGAAATGAAATTCATGTTCAGTAACCTCAAAAATTTGTAACTAGAATTTTTGAGACATTTCTAAACTTTTTTCTATGAATTTTGTACGATTTTTCATTTTAAGTCGGCCATACGGGATTTTGAAATTTAGATACCTCACTGAACGATCTCAGAGCCTATAACTACGAAGTTTACGGCACTATTCAATTTGTCTCAAGGAATTCTGCATGATTTTTCATTTCAAGTCGGCCATATTGAATTTACCATTGGGGATTTCGAAATTAAGATATTGGTATTCGGCGGTTCCAAAAATCCCCGAATATAAATTTTCACGACAAAATTATCCCAATTCTCTGAGTTATCTCATATATATTTAAGATATTTTTGAAAAAACAGTGTTTTTGAGTTTATGAAAAAACGAAAAAGAGCAAGTGTTTATAATTCTTTAAAATAATATTAAAAATTTGAAAACGACTCGTTATCGTAATTTAGCGAATTTTCAACATTCTACCATTACCTCAAATATTACATATTTACGTTTATTTAAACAGATAAACATTTTAACGAATATTTAAACATGACATTTTTGACCCTTGTTTTTTGTTATCTTTTATTTTTTTTTTGAAACGCATACAGATGTAATTAATGAGATAAAATTACGTCCAGTAAAAACCTCCAGATGAACTTATCAGATGAGAAGACTATGTTGAGGCAACATTTACACTATTCATCTATTTTAAGGTTATCGGCTTTTAAACTATTAATTGTTATTTACTTCCTATTACCATATCTAAAATATACCAAACTATCTAGTAACCAAAACATTTTTCTTATACACTTATTCGTATCCAAGCACTAGAACACGAAGTGCATTGAAAATATGATATTCGCTTGACAGTTCGACCGAGAGAGTCACGACCCCAAGAAAACAACACAATGTATAATAATACCACGCCCAAACAAATGTAACACGCGGTTGCGTTTTGTAGACTCCAGACGTGTTTTATGGGTAATTTGAGCCCAACTAACAAGTGGTTGATTTACGATAAGTGGCTGGGGGTGTGGGACACAATTACAATTAACTACCCATTGTCGTGTTCCAAGAAGCTAATTGCTTCGTTGCTGACAGTTCTGCAGAATTAAGATTGTATGTTAACAATAAATGTTAACTAGAACAATAGACAGCAATAATGATTCCTATATAAAATGTAGCAGATCTTTCGCCTTCTTTTTGTAACTACAAGGCAAGGTGTCTCAGTAGTAAAACCACTTTTTAAAAGATATAAACCACGTTAGGGCATCTGTACTTTTAAAAATTTTATTTCCTGTTAAAACGTTAACAACATCTATGGGTCGGTTTAGATATATTTGGAAATTCCATTAATAGAGTCATTCCACACATCTACATCATGATATTCAAATTCATGTGGTGAACAATTTAGAGGTTATAATTAATAAATATAGTGACAAAGTTTTAGTTCATAGTCTATTGACATCTTGTTTTTACGTTTAATTTAAATTCCCGCGTTGTGACCTATACGGCTCAATTTTTAAAGATCGTGCACGTGATCGTGAGCAAAAGTAAAACTTTTGGCACTGTAAATAGTGTTAAAAGTATGAACTTTTTGCACGATCGTAGAAAAACTACTTTGCCGCTCGTTGTCACGGGAGACGGGCGGCAAAATGACATTATTGACAGCTCCTCGGCAAACGTCAACTTTGCGCTTCCAAAATATGAGCAAAAAGCCTACTTTATATGTCGACCGTATATTAGTTCCTTTCGCACGATATGTTTTTCTGAAATCGATCAAGAATGTCTACCTATTTATAATTTAAAACGGTTTTTTATTTCCGTATTTCGATTATATTATACTAGCAGAGGCTCTCGGTATCTCAATTCCACGGAATGCCATTACGATTGTTCCTTACTCCAAGGATATTCACTTTTGATTTGATTAGGACGCGTCAACATTATCCCTTATGAAGCAAGATAGCGGCCATTTTTTGATATATATTTTTAAATATAATCACTCATATTAGCGCAAAACATAACGTTTGGAATTTGATCTCTGGTTAAATCATATCTGGCGAATACGGATACGGTTTCTATTTTCCACTAGAAAGCAATATAGACACTATATTTTAATCAAATACACTGTGCAATTTTTTTTAAAAAATAAATATTTTCAACTGATACAATGGAATCTTGGGAAATATTACGGGGAGAAGATGTACGTAACGCTATTTGTTCCAGCAAGTACTTTTAAGATTAATTGGGAAGTTTATGAAAGGCTCTGATTGAATAGGTGCAGTAGATAGCGCAAGTTCCACAAGACTCTATAATATGAACATGAAAATCATGTAGTTTTATTTACATTTCACTTCTATTTCCGTACTTCGATTATTATTAATATTATTTGTTTAAATAGTGTATATATAAAACAAAACCGATGCAATATATGGGACAGGTATATGTGCAATGGTGTGCAATATGTATGCAATATGCAGGCCCCCCATATGGGGGTGTCTATTGGGTACTGAGTTTAGAGGTCCGAGCTTCCGAGGGGCCCGTAGCGAGGGCCCGCCAGAGATTTTGGCAAAAAAATTGTTTTCAAATTTCTCCTCCCGCTCATCAATTATTAAGCGCGGGGGCCCATAGCGAGGGCCCGCCAGATTTTGGCAACATTTTTTTTTCAAATTTCTCCCCCCCGCTCATCAGTTATTAAGCGCGGGGGCCCGCCAGAGATTTTGACAAAAATTTTTTTCCCGCTCATCAATTAGGCGCGGGGGCCCGCGAATTCGGTACCGGGGCCCATGATTTGATGCGGGGGGCCTGGCAATATGTGTGCAAAATTGCAATTGTGGGACACATAATTTCAAGTGATTGCCCCCCTCGAACAATTATTATTAACTCGATCTAACTGCAAATAAGAACTCCAAATTAATGATCAGGGAGCAACAAGCAGTCGGAAATCATACGCAACTTTTTCATGTGCGAAATATTTGATTATTTTATATTTTCAGCATGTTCATATAAAATATGTCGTCCATATTGATTCCTAAACATTATTTTCGTGTTCAGGTCAAAATTAACTAGAAACCATAACCATAAGATGAAAAATTTAGGCAAGGTAATTTTTCTAATGGCCGCCAACCTGGTTCCTAAGGAGAAATGTTGACGCGTCCTAATCGAAAATGAATCTCTTTGGAGTAAGGAATAACCATGTCAAATGGTATCCCATGGAGTTGAGATGCCGAGAGCCTCTGTTAGTATATATATATTCGAAGTACGAAAAGAAAAAAACGTTTTAATTATAAATAGCAAAGTACATAAAAAATTTAACTTTTTTAAATAAAGCAATTGGTAGTTCCTGGAGCTTCCTATGAGAAAAAGGAATTCATATTTGCGTTCAGGACAAAAAACAGCCGAACGCCTTATCCAATAAGTTAAATCTGAAAATATTGATTTTTAAAAAAATTGTACAGAGATCATACTCTAAACGTATGTTTTGTTTTGCGCCAATATGAGTGTTCGTAATTAGATTTTTTTGAATGACCGCCATCTTGGTTCCTAAGGGAAAATGTTGACGCATCTTAATCGAAAATGAATCTCTTTGGTGCCAAATGGCACCCTGTGGAGTTAATTCGCCCTATTTATGCGACGTACCGCACCTACTATAAATAAACAAGTAGGTACCTAATGTTTCGAGTCCAAATCTCATTTGTTGCTTTTCATGCTTTGTTTATAATTTCTTGGCTAATGATTGGACAATTTAAATCATCCGGTCAACTCGCTGTTTTCGTGTTTTGCGCACTCTGTGGCACAGATCAACGAAAATAATTTGTTTCTTGTGGTTTTACGTTCGTCTTTTTGTACAAGAGCTTCAATTGTGTATATTTAAAATTTTTGTGACTATGCCATTTTAGCAATGCCTAAAAAAATGCTGTGTGCGTAATTCGTGTCCAATGAAATAAATCTACGATCTCTTCACAAGTAAGTAATAAGTATATTAGGGTGGCCCATCTTTTTCGAAATTTCTTATTTCTCACCCCTGCAAATAGTTCCATTTGAAGAAAAAACAGCCCCCTCAAAATATTATTGAGTCAAATTGAAGGCAAGGGTTGCCGCAGAATGCATTATTATGCAATAATAAAAGTAAATGGAATTATTTACATTCTTTGGTTGATGCATTGTTTTTTTTTAATCAGCAACATTTATCTTTAGAATGACTAATCAAGTCATACAAATATCAAAGACATTATCTGTTGTGACTATGACATGTGTCATACTACTGTAAATTCGTAGTCTAAGAAAACTAGACTAGAAGTTTTTGAAATAAAACTCTCGTTTTATCTTTGTGTATTTTATTATGAAACGTTTTTTTCATACATAGTACCAAATATTATCCTAAATCTACAAGACATATAGTAATAAAAACAATATTTTTTGCACTAGGCCAAAGCATGCGACAGGGTTTCTTTTTTTACATTTGGAAACTGTGATTTATAATCATTTACAACTTGGAGTAAAAACTGTTTTTTGTCTTCATTTTTTGTTAAAATGTCATTATAGTCAGTAATAAGTTTAATTCCTCTCTCAGCGGCATCATTTACAACTTTAATTTTGTTTACAATATTGAAACATCGGGTATAACTTTCATTTTTCCTCCATGTTGTTGGATCATTTTCCAAAAATTCCATAGACAAACCTAATTTTTGAAAAAACTGTTTAGTGTTCTCGCATATGAAGTCCTGAATTTCCTTGTTTTCAACGTCAGTAATGTTACTAATCATAAGTCGTTTAATACCCTCTTGATTTGGTGCTTTCCTATTCAAAGCTTTAACCATTTCGCTTTTAGTGGTAACTGAAATATCGTCATCAAAGAAAGATAAGCCAACATTTACTGAATTAAGGTACCACAAATGGTTCACTATTTTCCTACTTGCGGCTTGAGATATTTCTTTGTCAATATTTTGATAATTAATGAGTTCTTTACAAAAGTCTAAGTCATGAAGCGGTGCTTTACTAGCAAATGACGCTGTAAACCAGGTCTTTACATAAACCTTTACAATAAAGAGACATATATCTTCAATACCTATTTTTTTCTTTTTGTTAGTTGGAACTGATCTTGGAAAAAAAATATTTTTAGACAGTAAATGGCTTTGGCCATCCAACGTGCATGATGAAATGTCCCTGGTTGATAGAATGCCGTGTGAGTGGGCTCTTCTTCAACAAAGTTTAGAAAGCATTAAAAATTCTTTATAATCATCACGAGGCTGTTGCAAAGTTAAAGCTACATTTAGAAACTTTACAATTTCGGCTTTAACTGGTTGTAAAATGTGTTTAATTTTTGATACCTGAAATCCAGTTTTTAGTTTATTTTGATCTATTTTAGGCCAAAATTCCCTAAAACGTTTAAATAGTGGCACATTTGGACCAGATGAGGAAGGCATTTTTGTGTCAAACACACTTCTCAAAACCACTTCAAAAATATGATGTCTACAAGGAAAATATAGAATATCTCTTTCTAATTTTTGTTGCAATAGTGTGGCTGCCCCATTTATATAACCCATATTTGATGCTGTTGTATCACAACACAAAGCTATTACCTTTTCGTCCAAATTCCATTCACAAAGCACATCATAAACTGCTTCAGTCTGTTCTCTTCCAGTTGAATTGGGCAAAGCTGGTACTCCAAGTAGTTGTTCAATATCTCCACTAGTAACTAAGATAGCAAGTCTATCGATATTTCCCATTCCAGTGAGAGAAGGTAAAAGTTTTCCATCCCAATGGATGACTGGGGCCGGCAATTCAGAATTACCGAAGGCAGTTTTTAATATTTCAGCACTTTCTTCGCGGATGCGTTGTCTAGAGCGCTGAAGTGTGGTTCTGCTGATGGACAAAGATGTGGTGTCATGTCCTAGTGCTTCTGCTACTGCCGTCAAAATATGGACTCCATACATGTCGCTTATTTTGCAAGCATCAAATGCAGCGGCTATTTTTGGTGTGATGATGTTACATGTTCCATACAATCTCCTCTTTTTTGGCTGTGACGGGCCAGGCTGGTCTTGTAACAACTCTTCTTGGGCTTCGATTATTTCATCTTGATTTTCGTTGGAGTCGGCTGAATTACTACTTGATGATGGACAGGTGACTGTTTCCTCTAATCTAGCTTTTTCTTGTTGACTTCGTTGCATTCGTTCGGATAATTTCTGTAATTTCTCCTCAGCTGATTTTTCTTGAGAAGCAAGTTGGTAATCAATACCATGCATAAATCCAGGACGTCCCTTTTTTCTTTGGTTAATTAAAATCTGCTTATCTTCATCTATTTTCATAACTCCAATGCATTTGCATGAGAAATGTCAAAAAGATCGTCCAATTTTTCAACGAAATTTTTTTCTTTACCTCCCGCACTGGCCCTTTTAGCCGATTTTTGTAAGTTCCTCCACTCTGCATAAAGTTTATCTAGTTGTTTAACACAATGAAAATCCTGACGTGTCGGAATGCGAGCTTTATCCCAAAAAACTGACACCTCTTTTATTGTTAATTTAGCACTTTCATGTACACGCTTCACTTCACGAATGTTATAAAAGAGCAATTGTAATACTTGTCTATTAGACGGCAATTTATTGCCAATGATTTGTGACGAATAGTGTCCAACTAAGTAAATGAAAGTATCCTTTCGTAAGGATCTAACATCAGCCATCGTTAAATGTTTTTTCAAAAAGGAACGTATGCTAGAACTTATATTGTCACCACTGTAAAACACAATTGCAAACTGACATAAAAACCTACCGTAGGTGCATTATATTTCCAAACTTCCAAAACAAATAATTTCTAGGAAATAATTACACCAATAAAACATTATGAGAAAAGAGGTAGATATTTGTATTTTAAGTAAAATTTAAGTGTGTTACCGTAATAAAATCTTATCTACAAATTTCTACCTGAATGCGGCACGGGTTGCCGTTCACCGAATTATCTGAAACTAAATTATTCCTAGTATAATAGTATATTTTCGTGGGGTGAGACTTAAAAAATACGCAAAAAAAATTCACCCCCTATAGAGATGGGCCACCCTAAATTGTATATGCATATTCGCACGATACGGATACTAATTTCATTGGCTAATGTTTATTTTAAATTCATAATAAAGTACTTGATTACTACAGTCTGTACCACAAGAATCCATGAATAGTTCCGACAAGAAATGCTTATTTGTTTGTATAATGTAGGGGAGGTTGCTAGAATCATTTCTTGTATGAATTATTCACGGGTACCGTTTTTTTGCTCTACAGACTGCAGTATTTAAGTACTTAATTATGAATTTAAAATGAACTTACGAATATATTACTTATTTGTGAAAAAATCGTGATTTTCTTTCATTTAATACGAATTACACACAGCATTTTTTATGCATTGCTAAAATAGCATAGTCACAAAAAACAGACAAACACTTTAGAGAACACGCAATTGAAGCTTTTATATAAGAAGACGATCATAAAACAAACAACAAAAGACAAGTTCTTTTCGTTGATCTATGCCAAAAAATGCGCAAAACTCGAAAACAGCAAGTGAGTTTACCGGGTCATTTAAATTGTCCAATCATAAACAGACATCTTATAAAGAAAGTATGGAAAACAACAAATGAGATTTGGGCTTCAAATATTACTTATTTACAATATAGTTGAGGAGCATAATGCGCATTTACCTACACCGTGGGATTTTTTTGTGAAGGGAAGGTGCGACTATGTGGAATCTCTTTATTATATGTTAGATAATGGTGTAGTACCGGGTGTTTACCTTAGAATTGCGCTGTTTGGTTTTTATGGCGTTATAGATCCAAGATGGCCGCCATGCGAGACATTTATTCTTTACATCAAGAATAACTCCTTCCAGAGTATTCATACGCAAAATCTGCATATAATATTTTATGTTCTACAAGAGCCAAAGAACAAATTTAGTTCTTATCAATTTTTTCGTATCTTTTACCAATTAAGAGTTAGGATTCATTATACATGTCACTATCGGTTTAAAACATAATTTATTCGGTTATTTATTAAGGGAAGAAAAATAACGATTCTGGTGCTATTTTCTCACAAAAACTTGAATAATAACTAGTATTAATACATACAATTTGTAGTAGGACGTAGTAGTTGTATTATAAAATTGGTTCTTAAAATAAATTATGTATTGACAGAAAAAAATATTTAATGATACTATATGCCTCGTATGCTCATCACAGTTGTCACATATATCTTCGTCTCTTCCACACACACACACATAGTTCGGTGCACTTCAGATCGTGGGAAAGACATTTACATGGTGGAGCACATTTTCTCTTAACACAAGAGCACCGAATAAGTTGAAGAACTGTCTCTGGAGCACATGATAGCATACACTTAACAGGAGCATAATGGTCATTTTTTAGTGCCCTGCCGAAGTTTAATGGCGAAGGTAGATTAGGGTAGGGCTGGTCAGCACGGCACCATTCTATGGTTTGATAACGAACTCTATCAACATATGGTATCAGTGATGCTCTTGTTGGTGGCAAGTTTTCTCCTTGAGTTTCTTTCTTTTTGAACATCCACCACCTCAGTTCTCCAATGTCTGATATATTTGTGCCAGGAACATAGACTTGAACTTTTCTATTAATAGTCTATCTGTATCAAGAAAATTTTCCAAGCTTCCAAGTTTGCTAACAGCTTCGAGAATGTCATCATCTGCTTTACTGAAGACTTTCCAAAAGTCCCTGTGGTGTCACTTTCGGATAATGCATGCAGACCTAATAATGCTAAAGTTTTCTTTGAGCCAAGGGAATCGGTTACTTTGCTGAGATTGATCATTCTTTGATTTTGGCCAACTCCAGTTACAAACACAGTGTTCAGTGGAAGGAACTTATACCACTATAAAGTAAGTATGAAGACATATGTATCAGGTGAGTAAATATGAAGCTGTGTAGCACCGCGACGACAGGCGAACATGGAATGCAAAATTATTTTTGTATCTGCCTCTTCATGATTGCTTTTCGGTTCATCTGTTTCAATCCCCATTGAACACTTTGCTGTTTCCCTCCAAGATACAAATAAACACTTGTTTCTTCCAGTTGCATATTGTATTGTTTTCTCGGACAAGTAAGCTGTTAACTTATCTTTAGTTTTGACATGAAATAACAATGACTTCATAGATGTGTTCCCAATATGCGTTGTAACACTGATCTTGTAGTGGACTGGTTGTGTGTTGCCAGTTCTTTTCTTACGCAAAGAAGATTTTAGTGAATTTTCTCTGTATGTGTCGAAGACTAAGTGGGTTTCACCATAACGTGATAGTGTATGTATGTCTCTTGCATGGGCATCTCCAGGATCTGTGCAGTCACTCAAGCGCACTTTCAATATTTCACTATTAGAGCATTGGACAGCTAACTTAAGACGCTCGTCACTTTGGTTTGTTGCTATACAATATAGTCTCTCCTTGCTTTTCTCTCCTTCATCACAAAAAAACAGTTTTTTTTTGTTATATGCGGGTGTTTTAGATCGTAATGTGCATGTTGCCTTGTCACTGCTGGTACCGCTTCTAAATCATCCGTAGGCTCACAACACTTTCCTTTTTCGAAAAGTTTTTTGCTTCTATCCATGTTTGTCGTATGAGTCAGTTTTTTGTAACATTCTTTATGGCATTTTGTATTGGAGTCTTGTAGCTGTTGTACAAATTCCCGATTCGACTTCTACTAATATGCATATATCTGGATCCAACCATTCTTATCTTTGTTTCAAACACTGTAGAAGTTTTTCAACCTTCAATGGATTAACAAGAGGTAATTTACTTTTACCTTGATACAAAATACACAGTTTATAATCTGTTGAAAGTCGGATAGGCTAGGCAATAAATGTATACTAATAAATTTGTGTTATGTGGTAAAACTGGCGTGTAACTCTTAAATGGTAAAAGATACAAAAACCATTGATAAGAACTAAATTTGTTCTTTGGCTCATGTAGAACAGAAAATGTTCTATGCAGATTTTGCGTATGAGCACTCTGGAAGTTATTCTTGATGAAAAAGAATAAATGTCTCGCATAGCGGCCATCTTGGATGTATAATGCCATAAAAACCAAACAGCGCAATTCTAAGGTAAACACCCGGTACTATACCATTATCTAGCATATAATAAAGAGATTCCACATAGTCGTAGCTTCCCTTCACAAAAAATCCCACGGAATACATTATGCCCCAAGCCTAATATCTGTTTTTTCTTGATTTTTGAAATAAACTAAACCCATGGAAAACACTTTGGACACTTTATGAATGAGCAAACTTTTTTTACAGTTATAGAAAAACCCCGGATGAAGTATAAGCAATCTCCTCACCATTTAAATAAAAAATTGATCCCCTCACCTCATTATGAACGCTAGCATTGCCCCACTATTTGTAAATGAAAAATGTAAAAACCCTTTCGCGCAGCTTTTGACAAAATCAAATTAATTTTGAAAATTTCTTTTACTACATTGAAACAGCTGTAACTCAAGAGTATCCTCACATTTTCCGAATTTGTAAACATCATTAAAAACTAATATTTTGCAAGTGACTTTTTTGATGATTTTTACATGTCGTTAACAAATTTAAAAAATCATATTTTGATCACGTTTTTTAAAATCTGGCCCACTGTACACCGTTAGCTATTTTGAATTACTTAGGCAAACCTATTTACACGCCTCTAAGAATAAAGAATGTGGGAAACATAATGCATACGAGGGTTCTGAATTCTGAAAGGTACGGAATGTTTAAATTGCAGGTAGATAACTAACTGAACAAGAACTGCTAATTCCATACGATCATATGTATATGTTTGTAAACTAATCAGGACACAATAACACATTTAGAATATTGTATAAAACAGTTTTTGAGTTGCATAACATGTTTGTGCAGCAATGAACGGTGTTGTGTGGAGGTTGTAATAATACATTACTACGAACGACGGTTTCCACGGAAGAAGGCTGTGGCTGATCAGAGGACCCGATCGGTTTTATTATTCATGCTGGGGCATGCCGACTGACGAGGTGCCCCATAAATTACTCCACCAGTCAGAAAATAACATGACAACGTCTTATCAAATCGTCCTTGCACATGGGATGTCGATTTTTTTTTCATTTACAGCGTGACTGTAAAGTGGGTCAAGCAAGCCCTTCATTTTGAAAACAATTTTATTACATCAGTGAGAAACTAATTATAATTGAGATATTGTTGAAGTATGCACTGAAACGTTGCCACTTTAAACTCTGGGCTATTTTCTCGAAAGGTATTCATTACAATGTATAAACGAGTAGTAGTTGCAGTCGGGCGAGGCCGACTACAATGATAGAAACAATTACTGAACTGCTCTGTAATATTGCTATGCAACATATAAAAATTTTAAAAATGGGAACAATTTCGTCAAAATGTCGGAAAAACATGTAAACCTCTGTATCTCACGTAAAAATCGAAATAGTTACAAAACTGTTTCCCACTACCAAATTTATTTCGGAATTGTGTCTAAAAATGCTACTTGGGCAAAGGCTCAAATTTTTTTTAGCATCAGCCATCCTCACTCTCACCCCCATTACAACCCCCACACCATTACTAAAAGGAGTAAAAAATGAAACTGTGATTTAGTGTGTATACAAGAACCAAAGGCCTCAACATTTTTTTGGCATTAGCCATGCACCTCCTCTACAACTCCCACCTCATTACTGAAGGAGGTAAAAAAATAAAATTATGATTTTTTGTGTATACAAGAACCAAAAGCCTCAACATTTTTTGGCATTAGAATTTCAAGTGTTTCTTTAAGTAACAAAACTGTGTGCCATGACAGAGATTAGAACCCGATACGCCAGGATGACAGTCATGTGCGTTTGCCTCTCAGCCAAGCAGACATACATACTGAATCTAGCGGAAAAGGTATTAATTAAACCTCTGCACCAAATAAATAAATAACTACTTCTATAGATATTTTAAACAATAATTTTCGTATTCAGTGAAAATAGACATGCAACTTGCTTTATAAATATAACACATAAATTAGTCAGTACTGAAACTATCGATCTGGTCTGGCAAATTAACTTCACAAGTGACCCTTTAATGAAATTAATTAGGCCACAGCACAATTGACGAGTATGTTGATCCGGAGGATAGGTATTATAGTATGAGGTGAAAAAGATATAAAACTTAGAAAGAATGTCATATTAGGTAATGTATTATATAATATGTAATGATATTTTTTTACGGGTGATTTTTGTACCTAGTAAAAAGTGTCTTCTTCAGTTTCTATATGGCTCCAACACTTGCTCTTACTTCTAACGGGTGAAAATCATTCCTAAATAAAAAAAAAATATTTGACTTATTTTCGAAACATAATTATTTATATTTTAGGGTATCTGACGTCACAATTTAAAAATTCAAAATGGCGGCTCCAATATGGCAGATGGATTGTTTCATAAAGCAAGTGCTTTAAATGGGTGAAAAAAAATGGGCATCTAAGTAATGCATCTAAGTATTAACGAAAAACTGAATATGATGATATATTTTTTTATTTACTGACTAATTGCAATAACAAAATAGCAACATTTTTATTTAAAAAATGTGAAGACGTACATTGTTTCGGTCATAATTTCTTCTTTTTTTTATGCTATAGAAACAAAAAAAAAGAAAGTTTAACTATTCATTTCTTTATTTATTTACGTATAAATACATTTATATATGGTGATACTAATCCTAAAAACTTAACAACTAAAATGAACATGAAGAGAGAAAGAGAAATACAAAGATAAGATTAAAACCTAAATAACAACAATAATAACAATTACTGCAGTATAGCACGTTTAGCCTGGTTTTTAAAATTATCAAGAGATTTACTAAATAAGTCAAGTTCAGTACAGTATTTATTGACTGTTACCTTATTCTATTCACCGGACAGAACATTGCGTAAGTTGTTCGACAATAAGGTACAGACAGAATGGATATATTTCCAGTGTTAAAAGATGGTACATTAAAAATCATAAGACTCTAAGCAATCAGGAGAACCGATGTAGTTATTGATAACTTTGAGGGCGAAATAAACATCGTAATATTGACGCCTGCTGTGTATGGAAGTAATTCCCAAATATGATTTAGCTTCCTCATAGGTTAAGAATATACCCCTAGTGCTCAGTTTATCGCAAATATATCGGACAAAGTTTTGTACAGATTCAAGTCTTTTGTATATGTTCTAGTACGGTGACCAAAAAATGTTGCAACATTCCATAAAGAAGTGCCAGAAAATGTTTGGTTTCAAGTTCAAAGGGATGATTTCACTATAGGGTAATAATCAGAAAGTATTTAAATGTTACATTTCCTCTCGTGGCCGGATTGACAGAAGAAGTTGCTGTTGAATGTTCTGTACGTTCGCAGGACTTATCCCCTCTTGGTTTTTTCTATGGACATATGTAAAGTTTATAAAGACTGTCAAATTTAAAAGAATAAAAGGGATAAAATACCCGCATATTCTTTGGTAAACTTTACAGGAGGCTTTGTAGATAGTTTTGGTTATTATCAGGCAGTGTCGGGGAACACTTTGAATAGTTCTTTATACAAAATTTATTAGTATTAATTTTTACTTTCTCGCTTGACAAATGAAAGTATTGTGTCTCGTCAAAAAAATCACTCCCTGAGATTTTTCCGGAATTTCACGTTTCGCATTATGTAGATTATGAAAATTAAGGTTTCTCAATTTCATCAGTTTGTCTATCTGTGGTTCTTTCGTCTGTCTGTTGGCGTTATATCTAAAAACCTATTTGACGGAGAAAAATAATATTTGATGGGTGGCCGACTTTATTGCCACGGAAGTAACCTGATATACTTTTAATGAAAATATACAGGCGGGCAAAAAAAAATTAATGAAAAAATGCGACTGTGCACGGTGTGCTTGAAGCAACGAATGTATGGAAAAAATGACACCAAAAACGGGTTGCGGGGCTTGATAGGTAAGTATTAGTAGTACCTAAATGCGTTTTAACTGAAATCCTACTCGTTCATATAGTCGAAAAATCGCAAAATCAAGTTTTTTAAATTCTTCACAATTTATTCGATTAAAGCTTACAACTTATTTTTTTATATCGTCATTATGATTAACAATGTACACTTAGTAATGCACAAAAACACATATGCCAATATAGTATAATAATAAACAATGTCATTTACAATGTTTTCAAAATCAATCTTGGGTGAAAACTGAAAATGGGTGAAAATATGCCGAATTCTTGAGAGAATTGATCTTATATTTTTCCCAATATTTTAAGAATTTCCTATGAACTGATTCTCCAGCTCGTTCTGACCATTGCCCCAAACCACGTTCGTATTTTAAAAAGGTTAAACAATCTTTCAGGCGCTTCAGTAATATGTGAATTTTTAAAGTTTCAGAGACTCCAGTAGCTCTAAACGAGGATTTTCCAAATCATTTCCAATTTGTCTCGTCTAGAATGAACAATGTACAATTTTTTCCATGGCTTTGAAAGCTGTTACAAATGGAACTAATCTGAATATGCCAACATTTTCAAAAATTTCGGGGCAAAGCAGGTTGTCAGCGTGTTCCAAAACAGTTCTACAAGCATTCCCGTCAAAAATTTCTTCATGATAATTTTTTGATATAATATTCAATTTTTCTGGCCATATCAAAGCTTTCTCTCCGCCTACTATAGGAACTATAAATTGTGAAGAATTTAAATATTTATATTTTACAAAAAATGCGTGATCCCGGGGCTTCATATTTTGCAAGAATTTGTGAACCACTTATTCTGGAAAGGAATAGTTCCTATAGTAGGAGAAAAATTGATTATGTCAAAAAATTATCATGAAGAAATTTTTGAGGGGAATGCTTGCAGAACTGTTTTGAAACACGCTGACAAGTTGCTTTGCCCCGAAATTTTTGAAAATGTTGGCATATTCAGATTAGTTCCATTTGTAATAGCTTTCAAAGCCATGGAAAAAATTGTACATTGTTCTTTCTCGACGAGACCAATTGGAAATGATATAGAAAATAACAAAATTTGAAATCCCCATTTCGAGCTACTGGAGTCTCTGAAACTTTAAAAATTCACATATTACTAAAGCACCTGAAAGATTGTTTAACCTTTTTAGAATACAAGCGTGGTTTGGGGCAATGGTCAGAACAAGCTGGAGGATCAGTTCATAGGGAATTCTTAAAATATTGGGAAAAATATAAGATCAATTCACTCAAGAATGCGGCATATTTGAAGAGACTGAAAAAAGCAGTTGTAGAATTTTGCTCAAAACAACTGTAATCAGTTTTCACCCAAGATTGATTTTGAAAACATTGTAAATGACATTGTTTATTATTATACTGTATTGGCATATGTGTTTTTGTGTATTACTAAGTGTACATTGTTAATCATAATCACGATATAAAAAAAAATAAATTGTAACCTTTAATCGAATAAATTGTGAAGAATTTAAAAAACTTGATTTTGCTATTTTTCGACTATTATATATGAACGAGTAGGATTTCAGTTAAAACGAATTTAGGTACTACTGATACTTACCTGCAACCCGTTTTTGGTGTCATTTTTTCCATACCTATCGTTGCATCAAGCACACCGTGTGTGAACAACAACATATGGCATTAATTACATTTTTAATATATCTATATTGACAAATTTTCTCATCTGCCATATAAAAAAGCAATGTGTAGATAATTTGGATAGTAACGAGTCAATATGATCGTTCCATGTTAAATAAGAGTCGATGTGTATACCAAAAAAAAAACAGGTTTTTTCATTTTAAACAACATAACTGTTTTTTTTTCTTTAAAACAGTTTTTTCAATGTTTTAAATGGTATGTTTAAAACAGGTTTAAAACTTTCTTGTATTTTTTGGGTATTTTGCCACTGTAAAAATATTTAATAAATTTGATGAAATAAACCTCTGTGCCAAAAAGATCTGACAGAGGCTGGTTCTTTTACTTCTATTACAAAATGTCAGATCCTTTTGGCGCAGAGGTTTATTTCATCAAATTTTTTAAATATTTTTACAGTGGCAAAATACCCAAAAAATACAAGAAATCATGAATATGCCACAAATAATAAATTATAAACAATATCAGGTTTAAGACGTTTAAAACTCTATTCAACTAAAATTAAATGGTGGCAAGTTACTGTGTCTGCTACCACTACTTGATGCGAGATGGCGCTCTTAAACGAATTTTACAGCACTCTACAAATAAAATGTTCAGTTTAGTGCATGTGGCCACTGACCGTTTGACTCATATGAGTAAGATTACAGAGGCTAGTATTTTGTGAGTGTGTTTACTGTTTATATCGAAATTATTTATTGGAATGGACCATCATACATTTGTTTAAAACATCGCCCTGTGTTTTAAACAGTAATTTAAAGCATCGCATTGTGTATTAAATATGTTGTAAACGTTTGTTTAAAACACGGTGCAATGTTTTAAACATCTTGTTTAAAACATTTTATTTTAAACGTGCCAACCCTGGTTAATACAATTGATACGGGCGAAACTAGCTATATTTTTAGTAAAAAATTTACAGGATCGTCGCCATAAAAATTATAATTAATTAAGAAAAGGCAGAGAAAAATAATGTTTGGAATATAGTTGACACCACCAAAGAAGAAAAAAATACAGAGTGGTCACCCAAAAGAAACAAAGAATTAATAATTAACGCGGAGGGAAGTTTTGTCTAAATACTTTTACAGGTTTTTTTCTATTAATTTTATCTAAAATGCGTTCATCTAGTTAGCCCTTGTAGAAAATGTTTTTAATTTAATCCAACTCTTGTATTAAAGTGAAGTATTAAAATCGTTATACCCCTGAAGCATCTTATCAAAAAATATATACGAACACAGTCACAGCGATTATGTATTACTTTCGCCACACCCAAACTATTGCAGAAATCAATTGCATCAAGTATGTTAATGTCACGCACTATTACAATTCCTTTGGTTCGATAACTCATCTATAAATGCCCATACAGTAGTAACCATGTAAGTACAATAATAGTTTCGAATCAATTAACCATATTAACTGGAACAGTTCCGATCGCTTTTCCATATTGAGCAGTATCTTCGTTTCAGTTCGGAAAGTAAAACTCACGGTGGTGATCATCTCGAGCACTACTCCGGGAAATACTGACCTAGTCATATCCTACAGTGATTACTTGCTGAACACGTACAAGAAGACATTAAAATACATGTTTGTAGTAAATCTCGTCTTGTAGCGTACTGGTCTAGTTTGGTATAGAAAATGGTAATATGGGGGTCATTTAACGACTCCAGATCGTCGCAGCCGTGCATGGTTTATAGTTCTATCGCGCACAAAGACAAATCTTTCAATTAGTATTGAGCGAAGTACTAAGAAATCTATTTAGAAAAATCTGATTTATTTTCGTAATTCAAAATTAAGCATTAATTTAAACATTCTTATCAAACTCGCATAGAACGGAAATATGAATATGACAAATAAATAATGGGGATGTCCCACTACATTGAAAATTGAATTTTTTTTATAGCTGTGATATTTCAATATTGGGAATTGATTTTTAAAAATTACAATAACACAAAAAAAATATTCAGCTCTATTTGGCAGCCGAAAGGTGTATTTGTATCATTCATAGTTTTTCCTCTTTTAGCCGACGCGCGGCGGCGACCGAGCTACTCTAGATTTTCTAAAAAGTTGAAGTCAGTTTAAAGGACCGGGCTGCTTGAGAAATTTCTACTAGATTTTTCAGGTCGAGAAAAACGTGTTCTTTAAATAGTGGAGTAAAAAACAGTCGCTTCCTTCTCGAGTTTTTTTTTTTTAATCTTAGAACAAACTGAGACATATACCATTTCGTTAAGTAGGTCGATGTTCATTAGAAATCATGAAATACGACATTTTTTAGTGGTCACGGACATTGTTATTTTTAAAAAGGTGTGAAATTTTGTTTTTTTAATCATGTTTTTTTGAACATCTAATGCATTATCTCAAAAATGAATGGAGATATCCACATGAACTTTTTTTTGTTATAAAACACACACTTAAGCGCTTCTATGTGTGTATAGTATTGTTAATTAAAACATTTTTAAGCATGTTAAAAACTTAGATAACCTTGAAAGTTCAGAAAATACGCGGTCAAATTTTCACTAAGCTACAAACTTTTTGTTTTTGAAAATTTTGTATAACATACTGCGAAGAAAATAAAGCCAAAAGACCAAAAAAGTTTTTGATATCATAATTCTTATTGTGTCTTTGATAGTGTAGGTACAGTGATTTTTTTGGAGCGCGCGAATTGCAGAAATTGAGTATTAATACGCCCGCGCCCACTAAAACTAACTAGTCTCAGGGCGGTGTACGATCAACGTTATTCGTTTTCGTCGAAGGTCAAATTATAAAACCGCTGCCCAAGGAATCACTACTTCCACATCCAGATCTTCTATCCAAGTCTCTCACAACGAAAAAAATTTGAATGTGGAAATAATTGTTTATGGAACTTTAATAATAAAATATTTGAAATCGTCTACCCCAAAAACCTATAAAACGATATGCCACATCGGTAGTGGGGCTGAGGGTGGTGGAAGGGGGGTGGTAGTAGTGGTGGATAAAGTAAAAAAAAAATTGAGGCCTTTGGTCCTTGTACACACACTAAATGACAATTTTATTTTTTTCGCCCCCTTGAAAAAGGGAGTTGGTAATGGGGGTGGTTAATGCCAAAAAAATTTTGAGACCTTAGCTTCTCTTATATATATTTTTTTTATTTTAATCGCCTTATTTATATTAATGTCCTGGCGGAGTTTAGCCGTAGGCTATTCTACCACTCAACCAGGACGGACACACACACATAGACAATATCACAACACCCATTCCCTGCGGCATTGCCATATATACTAAATACCAATTTTATGGACTCTTACTTGCTTGATTTGCCTATTTACCCCCTTTAACGGAATAATCTAGTTCCAGATCTCGTTAAAATACATAGGTGGTACGTGTACCAAATTTCAAGTCAATATCTTAAACAGTTCCGGAGTAATCGTGCGTACAAAAAAGTTACAGAGAGACCGACAGACAGAATTTTTTTTTGCTCAAACTTAAAATCTCGACGTTTCATGATATTCTAAGCCTATTTGGACAATAAAAATTTTCAAAAATATTTTTGTCGATACTATACTACTGCTACTATACACTGGATGTGGAAATAAAATGTGTAACGATATTCTTTCCCTTATTACCACTTGTATTATATTGTAGAACGTATGGCCATTGTGCGAATTGTGCGTGGATTATCTGCAAAAAAAATATTTAGGATAAAAAAGCAATCTAAGTGTCATTGTAAAATGGAGTGAATTTTATGTGGCGTAGTAATAGAGGAGAACGATAAACTTATGCACAAGCCATGTTTCTATAATTAGGAAATTAAAAGAGACTTAATTTAGGATATTTTTTTCTTTTTTGTTACCTAATTTAAGTGAAAATAACACGTTTACTCAATTATTGTGTGGATCTAGGGTAAAAATGCAATGCATGGGAGTTTCGGATAGGGACTCTGACACAGGAAATGTCGGATACAAATATTAAGATTGCCACGTTCAAAAAAAGTGCTTTAAGAAACTGTCTTTTCTATTTAGCTCCAAAATAACTCAAAAAAAGGGAAACTCGATAGTTTACTTTTTATCAAAACACTCCAAAATTATTACTTTTCATAAACTTCTGTTTATGGAGTTTTATTAGCCCCCTAGTTCCGCAACTTTTTTTTCTATTTAAGATTTTTTATTCCTTTTTGCCTTCAACCTTAGTCCTTAATGCGCCACTGGAAAAAATAAGTTATCCTTTCATATCCTAAAACGTGATAAAATAGTCCTAAACATAAAAAAATAATAATGAAAAGTTCCGTTACACACAATACATAATCATTATTATTCTTAAGTGCCGCGCGCGTACGCTTCGACAATTCCTCCATACTAAAAAATTCGTAACTAGTAAACTATTGCTAATAATGAAAATATTTTTTTTCTAGAAACTTTTTTAGTCTATTGACTTCATTTTCTTCATAGCATGTTACACAAAATTTTCAAAAACAAAAAAGTTCCCCGCTTAGTGAAAATTTGATGACGTATTCTCTAAACTTTCAGGGTCATCTACGTTTTTGGCATGTTCACATTTTTTTTATTAGCAATCCTATGTATAGAAAGAAGCGCTTAAGTGTGTGTTTTATAGCAAAAACAAGTTCACATCGATAGCTCAATTCATTTTTGAGTAATGGCAATAGATGTACAAAAAACATGATTAAAAAAAAAATTAAATTTTACACTTTTTTTAAATATGAATATCTGTGACCACTAAAAAATGTCGTATTTCGTGTTTTTATGTGTAAAATGTTGTTGTCGGTAATACCCACTGTGTCTGATCTTGTTCTAAGCTGATAAAAAAAAACGACACAATTTTACCTCTATTTCGCTGCTCTAAAAGGGAACCCGCTTTCAGCTGGTTGAGACTGCCCTGGCGTAGCCACGACTCGCTGAATTTGCGAATTTAAGGTCGATTTTTGATCCCGTTATGATCTCGGAAACTATTTATATCACTTTCTGTGATCACTGGGATCAAGATAAAGTCCATCAGTGAAAACATTGATTCACGTAAAAAATATTGCCCTAATTTTTTCGCTATTAATGCTTGCAAATTATCACTTATGGGGATGGGAGAAGCTTAACATTCCATGCTGAGGATGTCTCAAACCAGTCTTAATTATTTCTCATAATTTGCGTGAAATTGTATCGATAAACCCTGTTAAACCACTTATAAAAAATAATTTACCAAGATCATTTTTGTCAAAATTAGTAATTTTTACGTAATCTTTAACCGCCTTCTATGGGGTTTAAAATGATCCAAAATTTCTACCACCTTGATATTCATGTTACAAGTCCTTACTTAATAAATATCACCCATTGTAGTACAGTACCTAGAGGTAAAAAATATGTAAAATTTCGGACTAATTTCATATATAATGGTAATTTTCGTTTATGGGTTATTATTGTAGTAAAAGGTATAGCCTTCAGTTTCAATATGGTCCGATACTCGCTCTTAGCTTAGTTTCATTTTTTATGTTCACCATTTTTTTCTATAAAACTAAAAGATACTTGCAAATAAACAAAAATGTTACGTTCTTCTATAATCCTTTTACAGTTTTAAATGCATTTTTTTCTAAAGCTGGAGCTATAAGCGGACGATAAAATTCGATCCTCTAGGTCATACTATATATTAACGAAAAACAGTATATGGGAATATATTTTTTTAAAAACCAGAATATTCTAAGATCTCTATAGGCTTTAAAATTAATCAAGTACATCGACACTGTATGACGTCATTCACTCCTAGATGCATTTTCATTCCCCTCTTTTCGGCACTTATAAAGGTACTGCAAACTGGTCATTTGTGTTAAAATACTCCAATAGTTAATCTTTGGCAGATTAGACAAATCTTTTAAATAGCCGGGTTCTCTCTAACAAAGTAAACACACCTTTGAGACAGACTTTCGGATTCAATGACAATGACAGCAGTATATTTCTGAAACTACTTATCGGATCGACCTCAAATTTTCAGTGTTTATACTTGGTCGACGATTACTTCGCATAAATGTACTAAAAAGCGAAATATGAAATTTGACTAAATCACCCCTGGCCCCTTACATCAACAAAATAACGAAGTTATTATTTAAATAATGCGAAAAAGTACATTGTATCCGTCATAACTTTTTTGTTTTTTATGCTATAGAAATAGCGAAAAAATCATTTGAAAGCCTAATTAATGGACTTCGTCTTATAGATGTTCGGACGCTACCTTTATATTTCCAGATCTCCGAAACCATTAACTATACAGAAATTAGAAAAAAATTCAATTCATCCTCAATTTAGTGGATTTCTTATTTGCCTCTAGCATGTTTTCGCTCCTTTCGAATTATTTGAAATATCTCTTTTTCAAGTTAAAATTTCAATTTTCTAGTCGTTATAATTTAAAAACTATCAGTTTATGCAAGAGCCTTTTCTTGCCAAAATTTGATTCTCTTTCAGATCCAATGTTGTTTCTTTAAAGGCATCCGCCCTCTATAAATTAGCAAGCCCCCGCATAATATAAAAACTTTTCTTTGATGCATTTACTATTAAGTTGCCAAAAATGAACGAAATCTAATTCACATGACATTATTCCGAAGTTTAAAACTCTGGTTATTATTGGAAAAGTTCCCTTTTTCGGTATTTTGACACTTGGGCTTATTTGAATGAAAAATTTATTATTTTACAAAAAAATACGTAATTAACAAAGGGAATGCTACTCTCTGCATGTCTGCCTCTAAGTTTCTTCTAGACTCAAAGAAATAGTATGGGTAAATTCAACAAAAAAAAATGGGTAACTAACAATATCGTTAATTTTGTTAAACCAAACTATATTGATGGTATTTTTAAACAAGAGGTGATTGTTATTTTAATTAATAAAAAGTTGTCGTACAACAAAACAAACTTTAACTTAAAAAATAGATGAATAAGACTATTATCTTGTTCGTCTGACTATTATTTTGTTGAATTCTGTCAAATTAAACTTGATAATAGTATATTTTATTTTTAACTATTATCGAATTGTAATTCTAACCCAGTATTAGTTCGCTGTATTATTGTACTTGGTAGACAAACCAATATTATTGTCGTCTTCTAGAAGTTCTAAAAGAATTACCATAAAATTTGCTTGCTTACCACGTAGTCTATTACAGAAATTATTCCCAGATGACATACAAATCACTGACAATAATCAATCATGCATTATCTTATACTCTTATGAATTTATAGAAAATTAATAACATGATTGCAATGTTCAAATTCTCTCAGGGATCATCGATATATTTGGATGGATCTTATAAACGATCTCTAATCTTTGGTTTGGGTGGTCTGATGTCTCAATACTGAGATTTTGGATAACCAAAAAAAACTTCATCATACAATAAAGTGTAGATCAACTTAAAAATTAGTTGGTGAACAATAAACAAAGTCGTTGTACTATTTAATTGTAGACCAAATTGAAAATGGTTAGTGAACATAAAAAAATGTCATTGTACTATTTAATTTGTTACAAGAAGATATGATTATTAAACTACTATTTGTTTACGAAAACAAATGACTATTCTTTTCTGATTGATTTAACTATGAAACTAGATAGGCGCGATTTCATATGCTCTTTTTGGTTGAATTTACTTATCATTTTCTTTGAGTGTATCTATTCAATCACAAACTTTAGCTTAAGATTGATTTTGAGTGGTATGAAATGCTCTCAGTGCAGCAAAATTTTTGTCCAGCCCTCGGCTACACTCTACACTCTACTGGGCGTTTAAGGCTTTCTTAGATCCACCCAAAATACTACCAAAATCTCGAGTGGTATGAAATGCACTTGGTTACTTGTGCATCGTTTAGGAATCTCCACCTCAAGAGCTACACTTATATAGCATGTCTGCCACTTACTTCACGGCCCCTTCCAAAGATAATAGACACTAGAGTGGTATGCAATGCATTCGAAATACCTGTACGTGGCTCTGTTATTAAATAAGTTAAAATTGTAAATTCTTTACGTTTGGAAATCACTGCGTATGATACAGATAAATTAAATTGTTCATTCCCTTGCCATAAGCCCATTGACCAATCGTTTACAAAAATATTTGTGGAAAATGGAGGAAATGCGAGTTTCCGTCGAATATAATGTAATTGTTTAGGAAGTTTAACATTTACCAGAAACAGACATTATATATTTAAAAAATGCGATTATTTCGTTAATAAAATAACTGCTACTTTTTAAAAGTGTACATTATAAAAACACGTTTAAAATGTCGGTCAGTTTTCAGCGATGAACTTGGTTATTCTTTACAATTTAATCCAGAACTGGGTCTCACGTTCAACAATAAAATAATATAAGTTGCTCGCTTGACATAAATATTTATGTGCTCAAACAATTTGACAGAAGAAAATTAAATGTAAAAAACAAGCATAGGTATCATAATGTAAAACAGTGCGCTTTACTTCCAGTTAATATTAAGTTTTATAATCCTTTTTTTTTGGAAATTTATCTGTTAATACCTTTCTTAATTTGCCCCATGGTGAAAGGAGTTCAGGTCAAAGTTTTATTTTTTGAAGTTGACCAGAGTCCGTTCCGTCCTGTCATTCAACTGTCACGGAGCTGCGCTCCGTGAATGTCTGACAGTATTCGGACACGGGTGTCTGGGATATATTGTAATATATAATAACAATAAAGTTTGATTGTATTGTATTGTAGCATTTATTATTATTTAAATGTATTAAAACGAAAAAAATAAGTTATGTTGAATTGTCTCAAAAGCTTGTAGCGCGCGAGAAGTTCATTAATTTCGTTTGAAAGAGATTGTTAAGTACCTAAGTAAGTATTTTCTATACACGCGATAAGTTTTTAAGACAATTTATTCAACATAACTTACTTTTTACTTCCACGTCCAGTGGAAGTATAGTAACGACAAAAAAATTTTTAAAAATTTTTATTGTCCAAATAGGCTTAAAATGTCATGAAACGTCGAGATTTTAAGTTTGAGCGAAAAAAAAATTTCTGTCTGTCTGTCGGTCTGTCTGTCTGTAACTTTTTTTTGTGCGCACGTTTACTCTGGAACCGTTTAAGATATTCACTTGAAATTTGGTACACATATGTACTTTAACGAGATCTAGAACTAGATTATATTTTCATCTTGTTCCGTCGAAGGGTTGGGGGGTAAATTGGGATAAATTTGGGGTAAATGGGTAAATCAAGCAGATAAGTGTCCATGAAATTGGTATTTAATATATGCAAGAGAAGCTAAGGTCTCAAAAAAAAATTTTGGCATTAGCCACCCCCATTACCACCCCCACCTCCTTATTAAAGGGGATGAAAAAAAATTGTGATTTAGTGTATGTACAGGAACCAGAAACCTCAAAATATTTTTTTTACTTCATCCACCCCCCACTACCACCCCCTTATCACCACCCCCACCCCACTACCGATGTGGGGTATCGTTTTATGGGTTTTTGGGGTAGAGGATTTCAAATATTATATTATTAAAGTTCCATAAACAATTATTTTCACATACAAAGTTTTTTCGTTGTGAGTGACTTGGATAGAGAATCTGGATGTGGAAGTAGTGATTCCTTGGGCAGCGGTTTTCGTTTTAGTAGATCTAAATAATAGCCCAGTCAATGAACGTTCAATAAGAGGGTCTAGAGGGAAATGCCGAGATCACGATTTTTGACTTGACAGCTGTGTTTGGACTATTAAGGAGGTAAACATACCAGAAGTCCCCGAACGTAGGAAGTGGGGGGGATGTAGGGGGGCACGAAGAAGGTCCCGGTTTTTGTTTTTTCGCTCATATCTCGAAAACGGTTAGCCCTAATCAAAAAGTGGTTATATGCAAAATTAAAGCTGACAAAATTTTCTACAATAATGTTTCTATTAATTTTTTTCGTATTTGTTACGATTCAGTAATGAATTGTATATCTTTTGACTGTATTCTAACTTTATTATAAATTTATTATAAACTGAAAATAAATTTTAATAATTATCGTAGAAAAAAATTTCTTATAATACGCCTTTGACCCCGTTTGGGGGTGGCTGTTGGCTGTTTGCGGGAGTGGGTCACCCCAACAAGAAATTCTGCCACCACCACGGTTGTTCAGCATCCTCGAAAACAAGGGATCACCAAGTAAGAGTCCCTCAAACAATTATAATACGCGTTTGACTCCGTGTGGGGGCGGATTTTGGCCGTTTGCGGGAGTAGGTCACCCTAACGAGAAATTCTGCCAACACAACGGTATTCAGCATCCTCGAAAACGGGGGTGGGAAGGGGGACTAATCTGGTTGAATCACAAGTATCAAAACACATGATAGTTATACTATTTATTGAAGAATTAAATGCCCTGACTCTATTAACAGTGAGAAATTCAGTTCCTTGGTAATAAGAAGGCCATAGCTTACCTTGGAGTCTCCGGACTTATCTGAACTTTTTGTATCTTTTGTATATGTACCCAAATTAAAATCAGAAACAATTTGTTTATCTATCTATTTTCTCAAAGTACTGGTAAATCTTATCTTTTAGATTTCTTAGAGTTTTTAATATCATAAAATAGAATGTTTAAGAAAATCCCAATATAAAAGTAGGTATCCTATTAGACGTTACTAATTTTTTTGATTGTTACGACTGTTTTTTCATTAAAGACTAACTGATTAATACTTAAATTATTTTTGGTATTTAGCACAATGCGTTTTTTTTAATATGCATAAAAACCTAGTATATATCAGTCAAGAACGTCTTTTATATTCGCGTAACAAAAACTGATTCGTCTGATCAATTTATTTCAATTGTTAATACTGTTATACAGATGTTATTGTCTATGGGTAACCCTGGCTTAGTAAAGCAACAGACCAGTTTTTACACAACTTTTTACATTATCAAATAAATTATCTAATAATCTAATTTCAAGAACCATTTGAAATTCCATTTTTTAACTTAATGCAAAACTGGAAGGTATAAAGTAAGTTATTCATCAATGTTATTTTATAAATTAACGAATAAACACGACTACATAAATGTTACAAACTTTTTAAAAGATTTTTTTATAAAGGGTGGTTATGTTTTAACCAGTATAATTTTGTAAATCAACAGAACTTGTGAAAATAATAAGATTTTTTCGTAGACATGTCCCCCGAAAGAGTGAACAGGGAAGTTTTTAAACTTTTCGGAAACGGTTAGACCTAGAAGCGTGAAATTTGGCAGAAATGCTCTTTATTGGAATCTATTAGACATAAGAGAGACGAAATTTTGATTTTCACTTTTTGAAGGGGTGAAAACGGGGTGGTAGATAGTCTAAAGGGTACCCGTATCTCTGAAATCGCATAAATCAGAAACGTGCTATTCCAGCTACGGGCTTTTCTAAGGAAACAAGGAGACACGTATTCGACGGTTTTCGAATGGATGAACAGGGAGAGGGATGTATGCCATACTTCTTAATTTTTTTTTTGGGTAACCACCCTGTATATTTTTCATATTTTTCTTCCTATACAGTTGTATTAACTGCAGGCGAAATATTATTGCTATCTGTCACATCTTTTCTTTGATTTTTTTTAAGGTGACCACCCTGTATATTTTTCATATTTTTCTTTTTTGACAATTGTGTTAACTGCATACGACATATTATCGTCCTTCGTCACATATTTTTATTTTTTTCTTTGGGTGACCACCCTGCATATTTTGTTTTTCATATTTTTCTTTGACAGTTGTGTTAACTACATGCGAAATATTATTACTCACATTTTTTCATAAATTTTTTTAGGGTGACCACCCAGTGCAATTTTTTTATATATTTCTTTGATAATTGTGTTAACTACATGCCAAATATTGTAGTTCTCCATCACATTTTCTCATTATTTTTTTTAAGGTGACCTTCCTGTATATTTTTTCATATTTTTCTTCTTTGATAGTTGTATTAACTGCATGCAAAATATTATCGTCCTACGTAGCATTTTTAATTTTTTTTGGGTGACCACCCTGTATATTTTTTTCTTCGACAGTTGTGTTAAATGCATGCGAAATATTATCGTCCTCTCCGTCACATTTAAATTATTTTTTTTTTTTGAGTGACCACTATGTGTATTTTTTTTCATATTTTTATTCTTTCACAGTTCCAGTTGTGTTATCTGCATGCGAAATATTATGGTGCTCTGCCACATTCTTAAATTTTTTTCTTAGTGACCACCATGTATTTTTTTACATAATTTCCTTCCTTGACAGTTGTATGAACAACATGTCAAATATTGCCGTGTTCCGTCATTTTTTTTTCTTGATTATAAGTTTTATGGGGTCCACCATAAGTATTTTTCAACGTAACTGTACCCAGTTGGCAGTAACCTCAACTATCTACCAAATATCCTTCTCCGTTAAGTGGTATTGACGGAGAAGGATAACAGATAGACTGAAACGTGAAAATCTGGACAAATCTCGGAGGATGATTTTTCATGATTACAATACTTCCCGTCGGTAAGCGAGGGAAGTAAAAAAAATCGTGATTCTAATTTTTTCTCATCTTACACTAAACGCAGCTTGATGAAATTAATATGTGACCACCGCTGAGCCATACCTTACAGTTTGAGACAAATTTCATAGAAATCGCTTAAGCCAATCCCGAGTAATGATTGTTTCATTAAAAAAAAAAACAAAACGGGTCGAATTGAAAATCTCCTCCTTTTGTAAATTTTTTTAAGTCGGTTAATGAGGCATTTTTAATTCGTATCCTCTGGACAATTCTATGAATAGGAAACTTGTGTGCAATTTTTATTTCCCTACTTTTTTACGATTCTCTCGCAAAACGAAAAAATGTCTTTTTCCCCTAAGAAATAAATGGAAAACTTCATGGTCTGAGGCATGTGTGCTAATATTGATCGATATTGCACAAATTTTGAGGAGATATTTGTTCGAGATCAAATAATTCTGAGCGGTCAGACAGTAAAAGTTTTAAATTTGATTCTTTGACCCACCCTGACAAAAAGACTTTAATTTTCTTTTTGTGAAAAGTCAAACCTTTCAGTAGCCCCTACATGAATCAGAGACACAAAAAGAGTTGCGATGCATGCACCGTGCAAGAGGAAGTGGACACTTCCTGACCGAAGGGTGTGTATCATTGTTATTTATACTAGTAGTATAGCGAAGTGAGATTCTCAAGTAAAACTTATGAAGTAGAGAACTAACGTATGTACTAATGTTAAAATATTTATCGCATTTAGTTAACAAAGAAAACATGAAAACAAACATATTTCCATAGTATAAAACACAAATTCGTCGAGACAATTTTGTCCATTATCACTAATTAATTAATATCTGCCAATAGCAGAGTCAACGAAGCTGAAAAATCATTAAATCTTCTAAACCCTCAAAAACACATCCGATTTTGATGATTTTTTTTTTTAAATGTTTGTTATATTCAAATATTCAAAATCAGAAGCATGAGTGATGGGGCAGATAATTTTTTGAATCCCAAATTTAAAATTTTTTGAAAAATTTGAAAAATGTAAAATTTAAGGTTTTTATATACCTATTAAATCTGGTTTATGAATAAAAAATATACCCGGGGGTTTTCGGGGTTATTGATTACGAATACATTGCCAAAAAAAAAAAGATTTTCTGAAGTCAAAATAAAAAAAATCAAAATGGCGGCTAAAATATGGAGGACGGAATACTTTTCTAAGGCAAGTGTTTTAAAAGGACGACAAAAATTGAGCATCTAGGTGATGCTATATATTAAAAAAAAACAGCATTAAAAAAAATTAATTGCTCGACAATTACAATAACAGAATGGCGAAGTTTTTTAATAACAGCTACGAAATACTCATAAATCTTAAGAAACATATATTTTTGAGGTTAGCTATGACGTCACGTACACATGTCCTATGGTTGCGTTCATCACGCGGTAGCGCTAACTAAGCGATCACTTATCATTTACGCCATTGATCAGTTGTGTGCTGAACAGTGTATTCTGTCACTATGATACATGATAGAGAGAGAGAGCAGCTGTAATCTGAATTAGCATGCAAAGTATTAGTTGGGATTATTACTACCGCAACAACTTTATCCAGTTTAAATAAAGAATAGTTTAATATAGCCCCAGTGTCAAGCTAGATTTATTTGGCCCCTAAAATCAAAAGAAAATAATATTTCATAATCTTCACATTCCTAAATAATTTCCAATTTTTCTTGGTTCATTTTTGTGTCCTTCCGATTAACCGGCACAAACAGAAAATGTTTGCTTAGGTTTTTATGTTAATGGATAAAACAAATGTGTTTGTCTAATTTTTTCAAATTCAAATAACTGATCAATGATCACCAATCATGAATGGAATTAATTTAAAATATACGCTAGCGCTATGCGTAACCTGACACATGACGTCACACGTTGTTTGCGCGTCAAACTTTAATGTTGAATACCGTCTGTAAAAGAACAAAAATAAGAAAAAATCCTTTACACACTGTGTTTTGTATTAAGTAAAGATTCTAAAAATGCCAAAATTATATTTTGTGCAAGAGGCCTATTGTGGATCTGTTTGGCCCGAACCCGCACTGGTATTCTCCAAGAATCTGCTCAGAATATTCAGCCAATCTGTTGTATAAAATACCCGATAAAATTTTGTATGTTACATTTAGTAATGTAATGCCCCTATAATTAGAGCAATCCGTTTTGTCACCTTTTTTATGTATAGGCTGTATTATGCCAAGGGTCCATTCTTCTGGTATTTTCTCTTGTGACCATATCAATAAGATCAGCCTATGAATGCGTTTCCATAGTTCATTCTCTCCCTTCTTCAGTAATTCCGCTGTAATTCCATCGGTCCCAGGCGCTTTCAAGTTCTTTAAACATTTGATGGTTTTTATTGTCTCTTCGTAGGTGGGCTCTTCGATGTATGGTTCTACTGTGTGATACGTATGTGGTTCAGCATCAGTTTCGTTGTTTGATAGTACATTTTCAAAGTACTCTCTCCACTTGTGCATTATTTCACTTTGCTCCGTCAACAAGTTTCCCCGTCTTTCTCTACATGCTGTAAATTGCAGTCTGTACTTTTGTGTTTGTGAAAGTGAAGCAATACCAAAAAAAAATATGGTGGGCACCTTCTTCTCTCCACATAAATCCGATCGAGTATGTTTATAGTGGAAGACCAGACCCTCTGAATTCGACACCCTCTATACAACTCGCGAACACCCACCTAAAATATAGGTAATCTGATGTAAAATAACCTGCCAAACTTGATTTTTGAATTCGCCCACTGTTTTGAGATTGCCAAAATGACCAAATTGGCAATTTTCTAAAAAAAATAAAAATTACGTGTTATTTTTTGTTTTTCATATAACACGTCATATATTTTTTATTTTACTTCAGAATAATTTAAATTTTTTACATAATATTCTCTAACTATTCTTTGATATGTTGCAAGTAAAAAACTTTACCTAAAAAATAATTAGTTGGCAAAAAAAAATAACAACTTTTCTTTGACGCAAAATCTTTAAAATTTGCAGAGGAAAATGTCCGATCGAGGTATCTTTTTTATTTTTAAAGTTAGGTGCCTACTATAACCGAAGAAAATGTTCCGAATGAACTAAATAAAATCATTTATAAGAAGTTTTTTTTGAAATTTTGCTCCCTGATCGAAATATTCATTGATTGTTTCAGCGTCCGAACGAATGCGCGCTACTATGAATCAGCCGCAATCGCACCTAGAGCTAAACGGAGGCACGTGCCGTGTGATTATTATTTTCCAGTGTCCATTTATGTTACGTTGAAAGTGCTTTTTGTCTCAGTCCTTATATTTAGTGCATTATAAACACATAGTTTGGCATAAAAAATTATAATTACTCGGATAGGAAATCAAAGGAAACAAGCTAAAAACGTACTCTTCGCCTGTTCACTGGATTTTTATATAATTGTTATACATTCTATAGGATACTCTTCGCAGTTTTTTGTAAATAATGTGTTGTGTTTGTCATTTGTTCGTTTTATCTATCATATACTGTTTGTTTAAATATTTATATGTGTATATTATGTTAATCCCTAATTATAAACTGTACAGTTTCTTGGAAATAAAAGTTATTATTGTTATTATTAAATGTTACTTTTAGACATTTTTAATTTTATAGTAAGAACTTAGTTGGTAAAAAACTCAGTGTGAAATTAAGTAAAAATAAAAAAAGTATACCAAACCCCATTTGGGTTTCGAACCCGGGACCCTTGGATTCCGAGTCAAAAGCGCAAGAACTACACCACCACCTTACACGTAAAAAATGTAAATTTTTACATTATAAGACACGATCATATTTTCACGGTTGTATATTACATTATGAAATGTATATTTGTAAAATATATAAATATTTAGATATTAAAATGAAATATCATTTCACCAGATTTCTATTCAATTACAAAAACATAAAAATCAAAAAAAAAAAAATTTTTCAAATGTAAATCATTAAAAACATTTTTATTTACCGATCGATTTTGTTCAAAAACAATAGGGTTCTTCCTCTAGCTAACACTAATTTACTGTCCAAATTTCAGTACAATCGGAATTTTCTTTCTTGAGTTATCGTGCTTACAAGAAACGTGACGGACGGACGGACGGACAGACAGACGGACAGACATTTTGAAAGTTCTTCAGAATTCGTTCACTAACACAATGGTATGAAAATTTTTTGTCTGTGAGCGATATTTACAGTTTTAGAAATGTACCGATCAAATGCAATATACTCTTCGTTTTCGTATTTGCGAAGAGTATAATAAGTAGTTACTTTTTTTCATACAAGCAATAGAGTGATATAATATAGAGAATATGTATCGACAATTAAGTTTTCAACAATGTATTTTGTGCCAGAGAAGGAGTTGTGAAACAGTTCAAGTTGTCACAGCAGATGCATCCCACTATTTATTGCAAGCAGCGTCCGAAAAATCCGATGACATTTCTGTAGCTCTAAAGCAATATTTAGAACAGAAAGATTTATTTTTATCACTAAATACCAGTTTACCATGCACAATATAGAAGATCGTATACCCGAACTGCTTATAAAAGAAAATTAGAAATTGTAAATCCTAGTACAGAGAATACAAGTAAAAAGGACATTTCTGCAATGTGCTATTTACAAGACAGCCTATCAAATTAAGCCCAGAATTCCAAATGTTTTAGATTTTGGATAGTACCTAAAGGAGGAGATCTTATTGCCAAAGATGATTTCAAAAAGCCCAAAACCCAATTTTATTGAGTTAACTCCATTTTGTAAATGTAAATTATATAACTGTACTACAAGCTGCAAACGTGCAATGTAACATAAGTTGTTTATGCGAAGGAAAATTTAATCTTTAGTACCCACTTGCTGTTATAATTGAAGATCTAAGTGGATAAAGGTGTTATGTCGCATTTTTAAAAAAAATTACTTTATGCAATTTTTGAACACCCCTGATATAGATTTAACACCCAATAAACGGTGAATTCTAAATTTGTAATATTTTATAGAAACTTTTTAATTATAAAGGCGCCATGTCATACATACAACCAGTAATTTTAGTGGATGTACACAGTTTTGGACAGAAAAATCTAGTTTCATAACAGCTTGATATTGTTCTTTAATATTAGTGTAAACAAAAGAACATAACCCAAAATTATCTATTTTATGAGGTATTATTTATTTGAATCGAAGACAAAATAAATAAGTTCCAACTCAAAACCGTTTTGTTTAATTTACTCAAAACTTTAAAAGTGTGAAATAACACCTTTATCCACTTAGGTCTTCAATTAATGAAAACATATTTTTTAATGTGTATGTTTCGAGATTATACTACATAATTTTATAACATTTAATTGCAAATAGAAACTAAATAATCCGTAGACTCACTTGATCGCTTAAATGACACCACAGACGGGCGATGTTAACAAAAGTTATGCTTTAATTAATGCGGACGATTTGCGCGGCCGCATTCAACAGCGTCATCTCGTTACATGAGCCGAATTTCAAAAAAATCTCTTTATAAAAAAGTGTGTTTACAGTATATGGAACATTTTTCTCGTTTATACTATAACTCTCTCGTTAAAAATAAAAAAGTTACCTCGATCGGGTATTTTTCAATGCAAATTTTAAAAAATCGCGACAATAGAGGGTAATTATATATTTTTTATGCACTATATTATTAGCTGCACTATATTCTTTGCCGTCAGCCTGTCCAAGAATATTGGAGGGATAATGTGTAAAATATTTGTCTAAATCGGAATTAAAATTAAAAAGATGTGATGTGTTATGTGCAAAACAAAAATTAACACATAATTTTAAAATGTTTCAAAAAATTTGCGAATTGGCCGATTTGGCAATCTCAAATTAACGGGCGAACTCAAAAATCAAATCTAGAAGGTCATTTTATATATCATCTATTTTTTAGGTGGGTGTTCGCGAGTTGTATAGACTACGTTTAAAATGCTTCCTACAGGTTGGCTGCTCTCCGACTATTAGGACGTGTTTAAGAACCGAACTGGAAATTGAACTCACCACTGACCCTTCGAGGCCTGAAAATTGATGGTAGCAAAGAAAGAATGGAATGCACTAGTGCAACTTTTCTTGACATTAACTGATAGTGTTTCACGCCGTTTACAACAGCACACAGACATGTTCGGCGCTCGGCTTGGTAGGGATCGACGAGTCAAGCATAAAACAAAGCATCGTAACCGTCACCTAAGTTCCTAGAACCCGCACACATTCGAGCAAATTTGTCAACTTGCTCCTCGATGCCGAGCAGATTTGAGTGTGAATGGGCCCTTTAAAACTGTCCGTGCTGATGGAACATTGACTGCAGACATCGAATATTAAATTTTTCCTTTTTTTTTTGTTATTTCTTTTATTCGGTGTCTTAATTTGTATTATCAAATGTAATTTGTTATCGATGATCCTTTTTAGTTTCATCTTCATATTGTATATTCTAATAATAGACTCTTTATAAATGATACGTTCACTTTAGTAGCCTAGGTAAAATAAAAAAAAATAAGATGTTTGCGTGACTTTCTCGGCATATCGATCAAACATACCGTTTTAAATTTATGTTTTTGTTGGTGCATTCGTAACTGTCAAATCCAATTAGTTTGACGTAGTATAACAAATTAATAACGATAATTAACAAAACTGTTTTCATAGCATTTAAAGACAAACGAACGCGCACTGTATCCCAGGTAATTAGAATAAATAACTGCTTTAACAAGAGACTAAGAAACTGCATATCATGAAATAATGTCCAATATCCCTGGTAATTTTTTAGATAGCTAATTTTTTATATAAAAATATGCGAACAACTGAACAACCAAAAGAAAACCCTCTGATATAATGCATACATTATTGTGGTGCATTTAATGCATTTTAGCAGACTATAGGGAGATCAAAATAAGTTGATATAAACTGACTTATCCTTATTAGCGATAGTTTGCCTTTCTTATGCGTTTCACTAGAGCAGAAGGAAAATAGTCCAGTATAATTAGACGGTCTCCCATGTAATCACTTGCATTAATTTCTCGGTACTGGAATAAATTAGTATTTGGTTCGATTGAGTTCGATGGAAATGGTAGCTGTGAGTACTTTTAAGGTCTCTTAAATTGTTTAAACAATTGAATAAAAATTATTGAAATTTCGAGGATGGAGTTTATTGACCTTTCACTGCTTACGTAGCGAGGACAGAAAATTATACTAGAAAACTTCATTGGACTTTCTTGGAGAACATCGAATTTTCTACAGTCCACGTGAACATATCTTAATCTATTAAGCTGAGAACGCACATTGCTATACTATACTATTTGTTGACATAAATGAAGTTATTGGTGTTCAAAACCATCTTATCGTATTATTTTTTTGATTTTGAGTATTTCATTGATTTTATTTTATTTTTTCGCTGTTTTTATTCGAATATCTCAGTAAATATGGTGAATTAACAAATGCAGAAATGGTGACAATGCATTACGTATATGGTCTCGTAGATGGTAGTGCATCAAAAGCCGGAAGTATCTATCAGGAATTTTCGTAGCTGGATGGGCGCAGCTCAAAGCCAACTAATTGAAAAAAAAATCTATCAGGAAAGATCCTAATCGTGCCTTGCCAGATAGCCGATTCTTTTTGACTATTCATCGCCGTCTTTGTGAAATTGGTAGTTTCTAAAAAGGTACGTCGGAAGGTAGACCTCGAATTGTCAGAACACCCGAAATTGAGGAAACGGTGCTGCAGGAAATCGACAAACATCCTGAGACGAGTACGAGGAAGATTGCTAGAGCTCTGAATATTTGTCATTAAATTGTTTGGCGAATTTTGGTTGATTTCTTGTTGTATTCGTACCATTTTCTAAGAATACAGGTATTTCTTCCCAAGGATTTTCCACAGCGAGTGAACTTCTGTCAGTGGTACCTTCAGAATGTTACATTAAATCCCCTGTTTGAGTCATAAATTATGTTCACAGACGAAGCAATTTTTTCTAGGAATGCTATTCAAAATTTCCATAATAATCATGTGAAAATCCCATACCATAACCGAAACATTTCCAAGGCAATTTTCGGTTAATGTATGAGTAGGAATTATTGGTAATAATCTTATAGGCCTTTTTTCTGCCAAGACGCCTTAATGGACAATATTACCTGCATTTTCTCTTTCAGATGTACCAATTGCGTTAAACCAAACTGTACCTGCTATATATTTAATATTCACAATTTTTTTTTATTAGTTCGTCATTTGTATTCTATGTGCCCTTAGTCTTATATCTCATATCTATGTTTTATACTTAATATCATATACTTTGTATTTTATCTTTCTTATTGTATATTGACGTGTGCAAACACTGTGTGTAAACATCAATAAAGAATTGAATTGAATTGAATAAGGAATCAAATGTGGTACATGTACGATGGAGCTCCTGTTGATTTCAGTGTAATTGTCCGTGACCATTTACATGTGGTTTATCTTAATCGACCTCAGAAATGGCCAGCAAGATCTCCTGATCTCAATGGTTTGGATTTCTTTTTGTGGAGTCATCTTAAAACCCTGGTATATAAAACTCCCATTAACACTTTAGAAGATTTAACAGAGCGAATATTTACCTCGTGTGAAACAATATTGAATACGCCGGGACTATTTGAAAGAGTGCGCAATTCGATGCAAAGACGGGCGGAAGCACGCCTATTAAGTGAAAGTCACATCCAACATTTTTTATAAAACAAAATTTATCGTTCTCAATGTTAATAATAACACAGGCCCACAAAAAAAAAAGTTGTCTGCGCCGGGGTACTGACCACACCTACCCCTTGTATTTTGAGCCGCTGAACACGAATCTGGCCTTAGTTTTTCCGCTATACGTCAGGTTTTTTTTTAACATCAAATAAATATATAAATATCACGATTCAACAGACTTTTTTTGCTGTTAAAAAAAAAACCGGACGTGTAGGGGAAAAACAAAGGTCATATTCGTGTTCAGCGACTCAAAATACAAGGGATAGGTGTGGTCAGTACCCCCGCGCAGACCACTTTTTTTGGTTGCCAGTGTGCCACACTCAGTGTGGCACAATCCCACAAAAAAAAAGTCATCTGCGCGGGGGTACTGACCACATCTGTCCCTTGTATTTTAAGCCGCTGAACACGAATCTGATCTTAGTTTTTCTCCAACACGTCAGGTTTTTCTTTTAATAGCAAATAAATAAATAAATATTAAACTTTTTTGCTTAAAAAAAAAAATGACGTATAGGGGAAAAACTAAGGTCAGATTCGTGTTCAGCGGGTCAAAATACAAGGGATAGGTATGGTCAATACCGCGGCGCAGACAACTGTTTTTTTGTGGGCCTGTGTAATTAGTTTCAATTAAATAGTAGATAGATTAGATATTAAAAAATAACGCTTAAAAAAATTAACACTCTTTCTTCATAAAATGGCCTAAGGAATCACATCCTGAAATATTAGCACACGTCATTAAGGAACACCCTGTATATTATAGTATAGCTCTCCGTGCTTTCCCAGCTTAATATGAGCTCACGCATTCTTAAAAAAAAAAAAACGTAAATAGTGAAAAATATTGTTCATATTCATGTATAATAGAAAATGACAATCCTTTCCGATATTTTCACAATTCGTATCCCTTTCCATTTTAATCCAATGCAATTGTCAAACCACTTTTATTTATTTCCGTGTCATTATTTTTTAGTGTCAATCGATTGAGCTCAGTAGGAATAGTATTTGTGAGTAGTTTTAAGACCTCTCAGTTTATTTAAACAATTAGGTACAAAAAAATGAAATTTCGAGGACGCGGACGGTGTAATAGATACGACATGCACTTGATCTTTTTTGTAGAGCATTGAATTTTGTCTAAAAAAATTCGCAAGAACATATTTTTATTTTTTATACTTTACGGGCTACAGGATTCATTGATAATGAGTTTTTTTTTACCATGTAGACGCTAAATAAGAGGCCCCTAAAACCGGCGTAAAAATGTTTGAGACAAAATTGAACCGGCTAAGAATTTTAAAAACATGTTCAACCAGTAAATTGAAGTTACCAAACGAGGACGTGGCAATAAAAATTATGAGTGTACACAACACAAAAAAGCAGTATAATAATCTGTACATTGATTAAAACTGCTGTAAACCTTATGAATGGGAACTTTCTATGCATAATAAAATAAATAGGAACTTAAATGGAACAGGAAAACAGGAATAAATCGCTTTTAATGTAAAACAAGCCTAATTAAATTTCCAGACCGATAAAGGCGACAAGAAAACAACAAAGCCAAGCTTTAATGAGAAAATGTGCCTATATGTTTGTACATACGCCTTTGTTCCAATGTTTATAAATATTCTGAAACACGTGAGAAAATAAAATGATAATGGGGCACATGGAGGATGTTGTTTACGATCTTTAGACAGATATATCAGTTGAGCTACAAGGTGTATAAATATATGGATAATTCGTTAATTTTTTACACGATAACTATGTCTCTATGGAAGAAGTATAAAACAAAGTGGGTTCTAGTAGACCACATCTATAAAAATCAGGGAATATAATTTGAAAGTTATCATAAACATCCTAGAAATTAATACTTAATAAAATTTTACCCATTTCAATTGAACACAATTTTATTTATGATTCATATACAATGCGTTTCCGACATCCATGTCTACCAAGTGGCAGTTGAAGGGCTAGAACGGGTGCGGACGGATCAGGTTAATAAATTAAAAATATGAATGAAATTTTAACTTCTTCCGGCGTCTTCCGCCAAGAGATCAATTTAAGAAGAATTTTCAATTAAAAAATTCAGAAAGGAATAATAAAACTTAATACTGATAAAAGATGATAATAATTTAGAAGACGCTAAACAAAAGAAGCTAAATAAAAAACTGCTTCAGACCGTGCACTTTAATCTCAGTAGCGAGAGTGAAATATTCCATTGCACTAGATTAGGGTACGTTTTATTGAAAGCTCTGTGCTAGGATATACTTTAAATCCAACTATAGAGTCGTGGGCGTGTTCTACTCTATGGCAAGGTATATACCACAAAGTCGTTTCCTAGTCAGGATCTTGGACATGAAATAAAGTGTTCGTATAGTTTCTTTAATGCGAGTATTGAACGTCAGTCTTTTGTCTAATCTCATTACAAGTACTTCAAGCACTATTGTTGGAATTTGGCGACCCCTGACCGAAACAAGAGTTGTTAAGGCCGACCGGCCGACAAACTGACAGACAGAACGACGGACAGAATTTTCTTTGGCTCAAACTTAAAATCTCGACGTTTCATGACATTCTACGCCTATTTGAACAATAAAAATGTTCAATTTTTTTTGCGTTACTATACTTCCACTGGGTGTGAAATATTCCTCTCCGTACATCCTCTCAATAGGTACATTTTTTGGGAACTACGCCGAAAACCGAGTTAAAAAATAATTTTTAACGTCTCCGACGACGTATTGCATTAAAATTAAAAAATTAGAAAGTGAGCCGAATTTCGACTTACCGACAGAACACTTACCAAATTATATAAGTTGTAAAATCAATAAGTAACACACAAAGTACTGAATCGAGGAGAATGCAAAAATGGATTTTTAAACAAGAATATACAAAAATTGCCAAGGAACCGGTTTTTACCATAAAAATAAATTAAGTCCACCCGGTGCGGCGTCTTGATATTGGGACAGAAGCATATTTTTAGTTACGTTAATTATTTGTTCTACATTCATTGCGTCGTCCTTACTTAAAAGTACCGGATCCTCCACCATTTCTTAGAACGCAACATCTGAGTAAATACACTATCCGATCAAATTATAGTTTAAAAAACACACCTTTTGGTACTATATTATTGTATTGTCACCAGAACTACATGTGCATGCAAAATTTCAGCTCAACTGGACGTCGCTAAGTGGTTCAAAATTGACTTGCAAAATTTTACCCAAACATACTAACTAACTAACATACAAACAGATAAAGCTTGTAATAATAACAAAGGAATACACACACGGCATGGCGGTAAGAACAGCTGTTGTCAATATGTACACTTTATTATGACTTTTAGAACTAAGTAGTAAACACGTATATATTCCTTATCAACTACATATGAGGGCGTAGAGAAGTCAGAAACATAAAAATTATATAATTTGAGCGCAAGGACTGACCCTCGCGGAACTCCCGCAGTGTTAATAGTTTGTTATTCACTAACAGTTGTAGCGATCTGCCCGTAAGATGTAAGTGAGTGAATTAGTTTTATGGTGTTCCCAGGAAAATTATAATTATTAATTTTATATAGTAAGCCCGAGATGCAAACAGTATCTCAATGTCCGAGAATGCCATAGTGATACACTTTCCAAGGTTGTATTACACCTTCACGTCACGCGTCGTTAACAATTCTACTTTTTGCACAGCACTCCGACCCTTCCAGGGGGTCTAGTGTCGAATCTCTATTAGTAAAAGTCGCATACGACTCTGGGAAAATGTCTACCGAAATTTGCACGACTCTAAAAATATGCATTATCGAATGTCAGATTCTACAATTTTCAGTAGAATGTTCAACGAGTGGGTAAACATTTTTTCCTGCAAATTTCGGTAGACATCTTCCCAAAGTCGAATGCGATTTTTGCCAATAGAGATTCGAGAGTTCACCCCAGAAACCGAATCGATGCCCACAATCAATGTGAAGTTCGTTCTCAGCAGTGTTTAATCTGTACAGGATGGTTTTCTCCACCAACTTGAAGATTGCTGGCAGCAACGATATCGGTGGGTAATTGCTGGCGAGCTTTGAATTTCTGTAGATTCTTTAAATGTTGTGCCGAGCAATGCTAACGTGTTCTAAATTTAAGAATTGCGTACACTGTCAGAATAGTGAAGGGTTGTACGAGAAATGACAGAATAAGAAATGTAGATATTAGAGAAGAATTGTAGATGTTTAACTTAAACGTCATACTAAAAGAAAACCGTACGAAATGGCATGAACACTTGAATAGAATGCAGACAGAAAGACTGCCCAATAAAGCCCTGCACTACAAGTGCACAGGAAGACGAAGACGAAGCACGAGACGAAGCATAAGTCCAAGGACTGTTGTGTAGTTAACAGTCCTTGGCATAAGTCGCCAGTGGAATCGATGGAAGATACCGTAACATGCAACAGTGCCTAAAACATGAAGCGCAGAAGAAGAAGATCAGAATAATCAGGACAATGAAACGCAGTTGCTCTAACTTAAAACGATCAAAAAAATCATTTTTATACCCTATATCTTATGGATGAAATTGATTGTACGACGTCTGTAGTAAATAAGTTGGAAAATGAGGCAAAAATATATCTGTCTTTAACGACCAAAATAAAAGGTACTATTTATATGGAGTGTTACCGGTTTAAGTATGCTTCTCTAAATTTCAAAATTATACGGTATTGCTGTTGCCAAAAAAATGTGTAGTAGATTCGAGTAGATTTGGTGTGTTATAGTATCTTGAACAGCTACGCCATAAATTATCATAAAATAAACGCCATAAATACGGTGGCATGGCATCGAACTACCTGGCATTTATATTATTAAATAGGCACAATAATGTGGCAAAGTTCTAAAACTCTCCTATTATCTGCCGAAAAGACAAAGAATATGTTGATACAAAAATATTCTATTTCTATTTTATCTAACGCGAGATAACGTCAGCTATTGGCCAATAACTCGAAACTGCAGTCTGCAAGTGGTATGGGGTGGCTGGCACGAGAGCTCCTTTAAGTAGGAATAAGTCTTTCGGCTGGTGTCTATTGAAATCGAAACTTTAGCGTTTTGTGGCAATACAGTTATTGCACTTAACGCGGCCAGGCTTGTAATTCGTAATTCAATTTCTTTTTTCATGCAAAATACCCTATTTTCCATTCCAACATGTATTATACATTTAAAATAATGAGCGAGGTCGTGCGGCCTTGGAGAGCTGGAAGGCGGTATTGTGCATTATGTTCGGAGAGGCAGACGCTTTAAATCGCATCTAAATTATTTTCTAGCTTCTCTTAAATTTTAGTGCACGCTGAAATGACCCCGATCAACTTTCAACGGCGCCGGGCGCGTGACTTTCTAGGGTCTGGCAGGCACTTAGTGCAACATGGTCGACAAGGCAGGTGCTCGAAAATGAATTTTGAATGCTTTAAACTATCTCTTGAATTTTTTTCGTGCACATTGTGATGAGTCAAATTATGCAGTTTTTGGAACCGGTTTTTTAATTGGCAGGCGAGATTTCGCAACCGATTCCGACTGGCAGGCACTTGAATTCGTATTTAGTAGTGTGTCTAGCAGCTGTATAAAAAATTTTATCCACATTGCGATGAGACCATTAATACGTTTTGAAAATGCCACAATTTTTTTTTTTTTAAATAAACGCAACCGATCCGAGCAGGCAGGCACGTGGTCTCATATTATACAATGTTAGTACTACATTCTGTATTTTTTTGTTCACAATGGAATCAGCACGGTTTGAGTGTCGCTAGCTCTTATAGCCACTTCTGTAGTTTTATCTGTGATAAGTAGTACGTAAATAATATCATACTTATTAATTTAATTAGAACAGCCAGGGGGCACTTTACTCAAATATAGTTTTAGTTTGCTTTCTTTTTGCATTTAACCCACCTCGTGATAGGCTCTCAGGACTTCCTTGTTGACAGTATTTGATGTTTGTTTATCAGGAGCCAACACAAAAGATTCTGTTTGGAACTAATGCGAAGTAGCAACAACAGCAATTTCCGATTTAGTGAACGTGTGTGTTCACCACTCAGCCTCCAAAACACACATCGTAAATTTTTATACACCTAAACCTCCCTCAAGGAATAGGCTGCAGAATGGCAAAATCCTCATCAAAATCCGTTCAGACATTGATACAGACTGACAGTGAAACAAAGTAACACTTCTTTTTATAGTGTATCTCTTTATATTGCTGTTTCTTTTATTTTTTTAAAGTATTGTACACTTTTTAGTTTTAATGTATACCTAGTTGATGTTTTGTTAGACTTTTTTTACAACTTCAATAATGTTTAATTTATTGTTTGTAATGGAATTTTGTATTATGTTGGAAAAACACAAATAAATAAATATACTTCAACTAGCTTCACGGAAGTATAATTTCTCTACCTCTGGTAGCGCGTAAAGTCGAATACCTTGATAGAGGTACGCCCTTTTAATCTTATCGAACAGCTCGATTATTGTTCACTGTTAAAAGATCCAAAAAACGCATCAGCCCTCGTTTCACCTTAGCTCAGTTAAAAATACACGGCGAAACATCCTGTTCGTGCACCTTCTGAAGTGAACTGAAGTAGTAACAAAAACAAATAGAGTTTATTTATGTCCTTCTTCACACAGCATCAGTGTATTCTTCGTTTTTCAGAAACTTTAATGCGAAATTTACGAGCTGTTTCTTGTACGTATGGCCATTGCGAATCCGCCGATTAAACTTGTAACAAATAAATTTTACCTACCGCACGTTTATTCTTAACATGTGTACTAACATTTACAACTAGGTACACGGAATTATTTAGTATGCATAAGCATGCGAGTGCATTTTTAATGATTGCTATCTACCTGATGGAGAACTACGCGCCCAATAATAATAAACAATATAACTGTTAGATGTTACTACGTCTACAGTCTGGACATTAAGGTGTGTCCAACATTAAGTGTAAAAAAATAAAGATAATTTTATAGTTCAATAAAACTAGGGTACCTACAGAGAAAATGAATTAATACTAATGCGAAATTTCAGACATCTTTTTAACTTACAGCACTATTGAACTAACTAATTTGAAATTGATGAACAAATATCATGTCAACATACAGGATTGGACAAAACGCAGAACTAATAATGGTTGTAACTGTGCCCGACAAAATCAGATGGGAAATTAGCAAGTTCCAACCAATCAGATTTCCTGGGATGGATGGAATTTGCTCCAAAAAGGGCAGAATATACTAATACTACATTTGTGTAAACTATTCAGAGCCAGTCTGGCCTGGAAATACATACCACACATATGGTAGAAGGTGAACCTACCAAAAATAGGTAGGATATCAGACCAAACACCTGAGTCGTATAACACCCATAAGCCTGTCCTCTTTTCTTACATAAAACATTGAAAAGACTATACGTTAGAGACGAAATGCTAAGAGAAACCTCCCTTATTGGATGCGCTGGATGATTTGAATAGGCTACTTACAAAGTGACTAGATAACAAAGAAATGGCAGTGGCAACATTTCTAGACATAGAAGGAGCGTTCAGTAACGCGACAACATAATTACTAACGAATGCTTTGCCAAATAGAGAGAGTCCCAACAGTACTCTGCCAATAGATTAAAGCCAGCCTTGAAAAGAAGATAATAATATCCAATATAGGCCATTGAGGCAACGGTGAGTACAGGCTGTCCTCAAGGAGGAGTACTTTTCCATTGTTGTGGTTAACCCTTGTTGACGAACTCCGCAGAAGACTTTTACTGCCTATGATATGCTGACGATTTAGTGTTAGCAGTCAAAGGACACACGATATCAGAGCATTCGCAAATATTGTAGACAGGTGGTGTTGTGAAGAGAGGAAAGACTTTCAAAAAATCCTCACTAAACTACAGTCGTCACCTTCACGAAAAAATGGCCCAATGTAGTGGAAATTCCATTTGCCAGCGAGATTAAATACCTAGGAGTTATTTTCGACCCAAAGCTGACATGTATATCCCACATTCAAAAAGTTGCGTAGAAAGCAACGATTGTCCTGGGAAGTTGCAGGCAGATGGTGAAACAAAATGACCCTATGGTTACACACTAGGGTCGTAAGACTCATGATAACCTACGGATCGGTGATATGGTGGACTAAAACACTGCAGCTGGGAGCAATAAGGCTATTAAGTGGCGTACAAATGCTTGCTTGCCTGTGTGCCACGGGGGGCATAAAAATTGCTCCAAGAGCTGCATTTGAGGTCCTCTTAGACCAATTAATATAGATAAAAAAACAACAAGCTATTTAAAGAAAGCCCCACGTTGAAGCCAAATTATAACGCCCTGTCTCTATAGGAGTTATTAAAATGAATAAGGAAATAAATAAAAATACGAAATTAACAATAAAACTAATTTATTAACAATTTGGTAGAGCAAATGAGAATAAATCAGGGTATGGGCGAATAAATTTGTGCTAACGAATAAGAAAAGTGACAAACAAATAATCAAACAAAGGTATATATGCACAGAGAGACAGACATAATTGTACAAAAATAAATTATATACCTATTTAAAAGGTAATAAATTACTAAAAGCAATATAAGGGATATTGGCCAATTCAGCAAGTATTCAAATGAAAAACAGTTATAAATTAATAATTGTTCATTCGCTTACTAAAAGAAAATTCAAAACAAACTGTTTTAGAATAAATAATAAAATATTTATGTAATAGTCAGGGAGCCTTCCCTAGCTGTACGTGCACCCCCCGCCCGATCCTTGGGGACAATGTTTTTCATTAAAATTGAAGCCTAAGGAACAATTAAAGACATATTCTAAAAAAAAAAACTGGCTGTACTTACTTTCAAAATGGCGGCCATATGTTAAAAAAACTGTTGCCAATGTTGTTTTTGTCATTTAACACAAAAACTAAAAAAATATGGACAAAAACTTTCTTCACAAAAAACAACGTGCATAAAATTTTCTACAATTTTGTACCTATACAATATTTTGATAGGAGTTACCATTTTCCAGATAAATGAGTCCAAAATTAAGAAAACATGGACATTCATATATCGGTAAATCACTGTGACAATTATTGTAAGGCGCATAATATAACTTATTATTATTAACATAAAAATTAAATAAAATAAACTGAAAAAAATTAATAATAATAATATTATAATTTGCACACATTTATCTCGAAAACGGTAACGGTGGTATCTGGAAAACGGTAACTCCTATCCAAAAATTGTATAGGAACAAAATTGTAGAAAATTTTATGCACCTTGTTATTTGTGCAGAAAGTTTCTCCATCTCTATTAGTTTTTGTGTTAAATGACAAAAACAATATTTGCATTTTTTTTTTAAACGGACGCCATTTTGAAAGTACAGCCAGCTTTTTTTTTTTAGGACATGTATTAAATTGTTCCTTAGGCTTTAATCTTTATGAAAAAGATTATCCCCAAGGATCGGGGGAGTGCACGAACAGTTAGGGTGGGCCTCCGTAGTGTTACGTTTTATATTGAATCTTATATTTTATCTTAAGAGCTGAATCATTTATCTGGAAAATGGTAACTCTAATGCAAATATTGTATAGGAACAAAATTGTAGAAAATTTTATACACTTTATTTTTTGTACAGAAAGTTATTCTCCATCTTTTTTAGTTTTTGTGTTAAATGACAAAAACAATATTTGCAATTTTTTTAACGGACGCCATTTTGAAAGTGCAGCCAATTTTTTTTTAGGACATGTCTTAAATTGTTCCTTAGGCTTTAATCTTTATGAAAAACTTTGTCCTAAAGGATCGGGGGGGAGGTGCACGGACACTTAGGATGGGCTCCCGTAGTATAATCATGAATCCAAAAATAGCATAATAAATCTTAACTAAAAACCTTCAAAATATAGTGTATATACACCAACTATTATTTACATATTTTCTTTAAAGGTAAACACATATAAGTATCAAAAGATTAAAATGTATCACTTGCGAAGCAAGTTTGTCTGTTTGCGCGAAAACGAAGAAGGTAAAAGGTACAATTTTCATAACGTTGTAAGAAAGGTAAATGTACAAAAACACTGCACCGGAGAATTAATTGTTGAATCATTGGCCAGAAAATGAAATGTTTTTCTACTTACGAAGTACAGGAAAAACAGGAAACACTTTCACAGGAGCACCAAAGAGTACGTAGATTCAGAACATCATTAAAACATTTTTTGTATAATTTTCACATAAACAAGAATATTTTTATATTATACTTCTCGTAAAGCAAACATAACCACTGGGCTAGTTCTTATTAACAAGATATGGTTAGATTCACGAGACAAAAGACAACAAATTTAATATAATAAGGGTTTAGAAAAACTAACCCATTCTAACACTGGAACATTGACCTTCGTTCCTCAAATTCAGGTGAAAGATTTTGACTGTGGGCTCGCTCAAGCTAGAGCGGTCTTGAAAAGTCATATGACTGACGCTTTTCTCTATATTTATAGGGGTGGGTGGGGAACAACATTGTGACGTAGCGTAACAATTGAAATGTACCAATCATTTGCCTAGTTCCCAAAATGCTACCCTATATGGAAGTAGACGTCGTGCTATTGCATGACATCATCCTCACATAGCGGTTAAAATAAGATTAACAAATATCAGACAGTAGCGGCGGTAATTTATTTTTTAAAGGGTAACAAAATAGGTAATTTATGAACGAAAAATATAAAATAATATAATTTAAGGGCTTTTATGACTGGAGATAAAAATGACCGTTACAATATTTATCCAAGAGGAAGCTCGTTACCCATAAGGCAACAAGACGGAACAGAGCACCAAAAGTTTTAGTCAGAGCTGGAGGCAGATCCCATTCAGGGAATGCTCAGGGATACTATGGTCCCAAAGATTAACACACAAACACTTATAATACGGTTTGAGAAAGGAAACAGATTCGGTTTCTGAAACGTCAGCAAAATACGTTAATTTTATAATTTTTGTTCTTATTCATTATTTGTGATTATTTCACTCATTAACGCTATAGCCGTTTTTCCACAACATTGCACCAATCAAACGTCATTATTAGTGATAATTCAAGCTAGGTCGGCTTTTGACAGTACCAACATGCAAAATTTATCGCTCTAATTTTTTAGGTCGCTGCAGCGGCAAATATTGCGAAAAATTTTTGACGTTTTGTGTCGTCAAATGTTTTCGGCAAATAGGACAAATCGTGCTTTTAAATGTTATCTATAAATATCTTCTCTAGCTTATTACTAATTGTTAACGTAAATTGTAGTATTGTATTAATAACCTAAAAAGCCAATGCTCTGTGGAACTTATATAGGTTGGGGACAAGTTATACACAGCTTTCAATGGCTTAATACCTAACGTAATTACAAAATAATTTTCACAACTAAAATTAAATATAAATATCCACGAAGCAGACAAATCAGTTATTTCATGATAAATACACAAATGTAGGTACTCACGTATGGTAATTCATCAATCATCACAAAGCAGCTAACACTTATTCGGAAAATCAAAACTCTGCAGTATCACTATATATATTATAATTCGTTGTACTTAAAGTCTCTCTACTTAAACAAGCAAACCTTAACTTAACTATTAAATTTCTCAAATTAGAAACGAGGATTAAATACATAAATATATATTAATAAACACTTTAATATAATAATTCAATTCACTGTTTAGGCCAGCAGTTAAGTTAAGCTAGCGTTACTAGATGGCGGTACCATA